>JANJGN010000266.1:600000-762168 GCA_026770705.1 Isurus oxyrinchus | reverse complement strand
ACGCAGCGCAGGGTCACTTTGTCACTAACACAGCGCAGGGTCGCTCTGTCACTAACGCAGCGCGGGGTAACTCCATCACTAATGCAGCGCGAGGTCACTCTGTCACCAACTCAGCGCAGGGTCACTCTGTCACTGACACAGCGCGGAGTCACTCCATCACTAACATAGCGTGGGGTCACTCTGTCACTAATGCAGCACAGGGTCACTCTGTCACTAACACAGCGCAGGGTCACTCTGGCACTAACGCAGCATGCGGTCACTCTCACTAACGCAGCGCAGGGTCACTCTGTCACTTACACAGCGCAGGGTCACTCTGTCACTAACGCAGCGCAGGGGCACTCTGTCACTAACACAGCACGGGGTAACTGTCACAAACGCAGTGCAGGGCCACTCTGTCACTAACACAGCGCAGGGTCACTCTGTCACTAACGCAGCGCGGGGTAACTCTTTCACTAACACCGTGCAGGGTTACTCTGTCATTAACACAGCGCAGGGTCACTCTGTCACTAACACAGCTCGGAGTCACTCTGTCACTAACACAACGCAGAGTCACTCTGTCACTAACGCCGCGCAGGGTCACTCTGTCACTAACACAGTGCAGTGTCAATCTGTCACTAACACAGCGCAGGGTCACTCTGAAACAAACACAGTGCAGGCTCACTCTGTCACTAACACAGCGCAGGGTCACTCTGTCACTAACACAGCGCAGGGTCACTCGTACGCTGATACAGCGCAGGTTCGCTCTGTCAATAACACAGCGCAGGGTCACTCTGTCACTAACACAGCGCAGGGTCACTCTGTCATTAACGCAGCGCGAGGTCACTCTGTCACTAACACAGCGCGGGGTCACTCTGTCACTAAAAAAGCGCGGGTAACTATGTCAATAACAGAGCGCATGGTCACTCTGTCACTAAAGCAGCGCAGGGTCACTCTGTCACTAACACAGCACAGGGTCACTCTGTCACCAACGCAGCGCGGGGTAACTCTGTCACTAACGCCGTGCAGGGCAACTCTGTCACTAACACAGCGCAGGGTCACTCTGTCACTAACACAGCTCGGAGTCACTCTGTCACTAACACAGCACAGAGTCACTCTGTCACTAACACAGCGCGGGGTCACTCTGTCATTAACTCAGCACAGGGTCACTTTGTCACTAACGCAGCGCGAGGTCACTCTGTCACTAACACAGCGCGGGGTAACTCTGTCACTAACACAGCGCAGGGTAACTCTGTCACTAACACAGCTCGGAGTCACTCTGTCACTAACACAGCGCGGGGTCACTGTCACTAATGCAGCGCGGGGTCACTCTGTCACTAACACAGTGCTGGGTCACTCTGTCACGAACACAGCGCAGGGTTACTCTGTCATTAACACAGCGCAGGGTTACTCTGTCACTAACGCAGCGAAGGGTAACTCTGTCACTAACGCAGCGCAGGGTAACTCCGTCACTAACGCAGCACGGGGTAGCTATGTTACTAACACAGCGCAGGGTTACTCTGTCACTAACGCAGCGAAGGGTAACTCTGTCACTAACGCAGCGAAGGGTAACTCTGTCACTAACACAGCGCAGGGTCACTCTGTCACTAACACAGCGCAGGGTCGCTCTGTCACTAACGCAGCGCGGGGTAACTCCATCACTAACGCAGCGCGAGGTCACTCTGTCACTAACACAGCGCGGGGTCATTCTGTCACTAACGCAGCACGGGCAACTCAGTCACTAACAGAGCGCATGGTCACTATGTCACTAACACCGCACAGGCTCACTCTGTCACTAACACAGCGCAGGGACTCTCTGTCATTAACACAGCACAGGGTCACTCTGTCACTAACACAGCGCAGGGTAACTCTGTCATTAACACAGCACAGGGTCACACTGTCACTAACACAGCTCGGAGTCACTCTGTCACTAACACAGCGCAGACTCACTCTGTCACTAACACAGCGCGGAGTCACACTGTCACTAAAACAGCACAGGGTCACTCTGTCACTAACACAGCACAGGGTCACTCTGTCACTCACACAGCACAGGGTCACTCTGTCACTCACACAGCGCGGGGTCACTCTGTCACTAACACAGCGTGGGGTCACTCTGTCACTAACACAGTGCAGTGTCATTCTGTCACTAACACAGTGCAGTGTCACTCTTACGCTGATACAGCGCAGGGTCGCTCTGTCACTAACGCCTTGCAGGTTCGCTCTTCCACTGATGCAGCGCGTGATCGCTCTGTCACTAACACAGCGCGGGGACACTCTTTGACTAACACAGCGCGGGGTCACTCTGTCACTAACTCAGCGCAGGGTCACTCTGTCACTAACACAGTGCAGGGTCACTCTGTCATTTACACAGCATGGGTCACTCTGTCACTAACACAATGCAGGGTCACTCTGTCACTAATGCCGCGCAGGGTTACTCTGTCATTAACACAGCGCAGGGTCACTCTATCACTAACGCAGCGAAGGGTAACTCTGTCACTAACACAGCGCAGGGTAACTCTGTCACTAACGCAGCGCGGGGTAGCCGTGTCACTAACACAGCGCGGGGTAACTCTGTCACTAACACAGCGCAGGGTAACTCTGTCACTAACACAGTGCAGTGTCATTCTGTCACTAACACAGCGCGGGGTCACTGTCACTAATGCAGCGCGGGGTCACTCTGTCACTAACACAGTGCTGGGTCACTCTGTCACGAACACAGCGCAGGGTTACTCTGTCATTAACACAGCGCAGGGTTACTCTGTCACTAACGCAGCGAAGGGTAACTCTGTCACTAACGCAGCGCAGGGTAACTCCGTCACTAACGCAGCACGGGGTAGCTATGTTACTAACACAGCGCAGGGTTACTCTGTCACTAACGCAGCGAAGGGTAACTCTGTCACTAACGCAGCGAAGGGTAACTCTGTCACTAACACAGCGCAGGGTCACTCTGTCACTAACACAGCGCAGGGTCGCTCTGTCACTAACGCAGCAAAGGGTAACTCTGTCACTAACGCAGCGCAGGGTCACTTTGTCACTAACACAGCGCAGGGACGCTCTGTCACTAACGCAGCGCGGGGTAACTCCATCACTAATGCAGCACGAGGTCACTCTGTCACTAACACAGCGCAGGGTCACTCTGTCACTGACACAGCGCGGAGTCACTGCATCACTAACATAGCATGGGGTCACTCTGTCACTAATGCAGCACAGGGTCACTCTGTCACTAACACAGCGCAGGGTCACTCTGTCACTAACGCAGCATGCGGTCACTCTCACTAACGCAGCGCAGGGTCACTCTGTCACTTACACAGCGCAGGGTCACTCTGTCACTAACGCAGCGCAGGGGCACTCTGTCACTAACACAGCACGGGGTAACTGTCACTAACGCAGTGCAGGGCCACTCTGTCACTAACACAGCGCAGGGTCACTCTGTCACTCACGCAGCGCGGGGTAACTCTTTCACTAACACCGTGCAGGGTCACACTGTCATTAAGACAGCGCAGGGTCACTCTGTCACTAACACAGCTCGGAGTCACTCTGTCACTAACACAATGCAGAGTCACTCTGACACTAACGCCGCGCAGGGTCACTCTGTCACTAACACAGTGCAGTGTCAATCTGTCACTAACACAGCGCAGGGTCACTCTGAAACAAACACAGTGCAGGCTCACTCTGTCACTAACACAGCGCAGGGTCACTCTGTCACTAACACAGCGCAGGGTCACTCTTACGCTGATACAGCGCAGGGTCGCTCTGTCACTAACACAGCGCAGGGTCACTCTGTCACTAACACAGCGCAGGGTCACTCTGTCAATAATGCAGCGCGAGGTCACTCTGTCACTAACACAGCGCGGGGTCACTCTGTCACTAACGCAGCGCGGGTACCTATGTCAATAACAGAGCGCATGGTCACTCTGTCACTAAAGCAGCGCAGGGTCACTCTGTCACTAAAACAGCACAGCGTCACTCTGTCACCAACGCAGCGCGGGGTAACTCTGTCACTAACGCCGTGCAGGGTCATCTGTCATTAACACAGCGCAGGGTCACTCTGTCACTAACACAGCTCGGAGTCACTCTGTCACTAACACAGCGCGGGGTCACTCTGTCATTAACTCAGCACAGGGTCACTCTGTCACTAACGCAGCGCGAGGTCACTCTGTCACTAACACAGCGCGGGGTAACTCTGTCACTAACACAGCGCAGGGTAACTCTGTCACTAACACAGTGCAGTGTCATTCTGTCACAAACACTGTGCAGTGTCATTCTGTCACTAACGCCGTGCAGGGCAACTCTGTCACTAACACAGCGCAGCGTCACTCTGTCACTAACACAGCTCGGAGTCACTCTGTCACTAACACAGCACAGAGTCACTCTGTCACTAACACAGCGCGGGGTCACTCTGTCATTAACTCAGCACAGGGTCACTCTGTCACTAACGCAGCGCGAGGTCACTCTGTCACTAACACAGCGCGGGGTAACTCTGTCACTAACACAGCGCAGGGTAACTCTGTCACTAACACAGTGCAGTGTCATTCTGTCACTAACACAGCGCGGGGTCACTGTCACTAATGCAGCGCGGGGTCACTCTGTCACTAACACAGTGCAGGGTCACTCTGTCACGAACACAGCGCAGGGTCACTCTGTCACTAACACAGCGCAGGGTCACTCTGTCACTAACGCAGCGAAGGGTAACTCTGTCACTAACGGAGCGCAGGGTAACTCTGTCACTAACGCAGCGCGGGGTAGCTATGTTACTAACACAGCGCAGGGTTACTCTGTCACTAACGCAGCGAAGGGTAACTCTGTCACTAACGCAGCGAAGGGTAACTCTGTCACTAACGCAACGCGGGGTCACTCTGTCACTAACACAGCGCAGTGTCACTTTGTCACTAACACAGCGCAGGGTCACTCTGTCACTAACACAGCGCAGGGTAACTCTGTCACTAACACAGCACAGGGTCACTCTCTCACTAACACAGTGCAGTGTCATTCTGTCACTAACACTGTGCAGGGTCACTCTTTCACTAATGCCGCGCAGGGTTACTCTGTCATTAACACAGCGAAGGGTAACTCTGTCACTAACGCAACGCGGGGTAGCTATGTTACTAACACAGCGCAGGGTCACTCTGTCACTAACACAGCGCAGGGTCGCTCTGTCACTAACGCAGCGCGGGGTCACTCTGTCACTAACACAGCGCGAGGTCACTCTGTCACTAACACAGCGCGGGGTCATTCTGTCACTAACGCAGCGCGGGCAACTCAGTCACTAACGCAGCGCGAGGTCACTCTGTCACTTACACAGCGCGGGGTAACTCCATCACTAACGCAGCACGAGGTCACTCTGTCACTAACACAGTGCGGGCAACTCAGTCACTAACAGAGCGCATGGTCACTATGTCACTAACACCGCACAGGCTCACTCTGTCACTAACACAACGCAGGGTCACTCTGTCATTAACACAGCGCAGGGTCACTCTGTCACTAACACAGCGCAGGGTCACTCTGTCAATAATGCAGCACAGGGTCACTGTGTCACTAACACAGCTCGGAGACACTCTGTCACTAACACAGCGCAGACTCACTCTGTCACTAACACAGCGCGGAGTCACAATGTCACTAAAACAGCACAGGGTAACTTTGTCACTAACGCCGCGCAGGTGCACTCTGTCACTAACACAGCACAGGGTCACTCTGTCACTAACACAGCACAGGGTCACTCTGTCACTCACACAGCGCCGGGTCACTCTGTCACTAACACAGCGCGGGGTCACTCTGTCACTAACACAGTGCAGTGTCAATCTGTCACTAACACAGCGCAGGGTCACTCTGAAACAAACACAGTGCAGGCTCACTCTGTCACTAACACAGCGCAGGGTCACTCTTACGCTGATACAGCGCAGGGTCGCTCTGTCACTAACACAGCGCAGGGTCACTCTGTCACTAACACAGCGCAGGGTCACTCTGTCAATAACGCAGCGCGAGGTCACTCTGTCACTAACACAGCGCGGGGTCACTCTGTCACTAACGCAGCGCGGGTAACTATGTCAATAACAGAGCGCATAGTCACTCTGTCACTAAAGCAGTGCAGGGTCACTCTGTAACTAACACAGCACAGCGTCACTCTGTCACCAACGCAGCGCGGGGTAACTCTGTCACTAACGCCGTGCAGGGTCATCTGTCATTAACACAGCGCAGGGTCACTCTGTCACTAACACAGCTCGGAGTCACTCTGTCACTAACACAGCGCGGGGTCACTCTGTCATTAACTCAGCACAGGGTCACTCTGTCACTAACGCAGCGAAGGGTAACTCTGTCACTAACACAGCGCAGGGTAACTCTGTCACTAACGCAGCGCGGGGTAGCTGTGTCACTAACACAGCGCAGGGTTACTCTGTCACTAACGCAGTGAAGGGTAACTCTGTCACTAACGCAGCGAAGGTTAATTCTGTCACTAACGCAGCGCAGGGTCACTTTGTCACTAACACAGCGCAGGGTCGCTCTGTCACTAACGCAGCGCGGGGTAACTCCATCACAAATGCAGCGCGAGGTCACTCTGTCAACAACTCAGCGCAGGGTCACTCTGTCACTGACACAGCGCGGAGTCACTCCATCACTAACATAGCGTGGGGTCACTCTGTCACTAATGCAGCACAGGGTCACTCTGTCACTAACACAGCGCAGGGTCACTCTGGCACTAACGCAGCATGCGGTCACTCTCACTAACGCAGCGCAGGGTCACTCTGTCACTTACACAGCGCAGGGTCACTCTGTCACTAACACAGCGCAGGGGCACTCTGTCACTAACACAGCACGGGGTAACTGTCACAAACGCAGTGCAGGGCCACTCTGTCACTAACACAGCGCAGGGTCACTCTGTCACTAACGCAGCGCGGGGTAACTCTTTCACTAACACCGTGCAGGGTTACTCTGTCATTAACACAGCGCAGGGTCACTCTGTCACTAACACAGCTCGGAGTCACTCTGTCACTAACACAACGCAGAGTCACTCTGTCACTAACGCCGCGCAGGGTCACTCTGTCACTAACACAGTGCAGTGTCAATCTGTCACTAACACAGCGCAGGGTCACTCTGAAACAAACACAGTGCAGGCTCACTCTGTCACTAACACAGCGCAGGGTCACTCTGTCACTAACACAGCGCAGGGTCACTCGTACGCTGATACAGCGCAGGTTCGCTCTGTCAATAACACAGCGCAGGGTCACTCTGTCACTAACACAGCGCAGGGTCACTCTGTCATTAACGCAGCGCGAGGTCACTCTGTCACTAACACAGCGCGGGGTCACTCTGTCACTAAAAAAGCGCGGGTAACTATGTCAATAACAGAGCGCATGGTCACTCTGTCACTAAAGCAGCGCAGGGTCACTCTGTCACTAACACAGCACAGGGTCACTCTGTCACCAACGCAGCGCGGGGTAACTCTGTCACTAACGCCGTGCAGGGCAACTCTGTCACTAACACAGCGCAGGGTCACTCTGTCACTAACACAGCTCGGAGTCACTCTGTCACTAACACAGCACAGAGTCACTCTGTCACTAACACAGCGCGGGGTCACTCTGTCATTAACTCAGCACAGGGTCACTTTGTCACTAACGCAGCGCGAGGTCACTCTGTCACTAACACAGCGCGGGGTAACTCTGTCACTAACACAGCGCAGGGTAACTCTGTCACTAACACAGTGCAGTGTCATTCTGTCACTAACACAGCGCGGGGTCACTGTCACTAATGCAGCGCGGGGTCACTCTGTCACTAACACAGTGCTGGGTCACTCTGTCACGAACACAGCGCAGGGTTACTCTGTCATTAACACAGCGCAGGGTTACTCTGTCACTAACGCAGCGAAGGTTAACTCTGTCACTAACGCAGCGCAGGGTAACTCCGTCACTAACGCAGCACGGGGTAGCTATGTTACTAACACAGCGCAGGGTTACTCTGTCACTAACGCAGCGAAGGGTAACTCTGTCACTAACGCAGCAAAGGGTAACTCTGTCACTAACACAGCGCAGGGTCACTCTGTCACTAACACAGCGCAGGGTCGCTCTGTCACTAACGCAGCGCGGGGTAACTCCATCACTAACGCAGCGCGAGGTCACTCTGTCACTAACACAGCGCGGGGTCATTCTGTCACTAACGCAGCACGGGCAACTCAGTCACTAACAGAGCGCATGGTCACTATGTCACTAACACCGCACAGGCTCACTCTGTCACTAACACAGCGCAGGGACTCTCTGTCATTAACACAGCACAGGGTCACTCTGTCACTAACACAGCGCAGGGTAACTCTGTCATTAACACAGCACAGGGTCACACTGTCACTAACACAGCTCGGAGTCACTCTGTCACTAACACAGCGCAGACTCACTCTGTCACTAACACAGCGCGGAGTCACACTGTCACTAA
The DNA here is from genome assembly GCA_026770705.1 of Isurus oxyrinchus. Taxonomy (NCBI): domain Eukaryota; kingdom Metazoa; phylum Chordata; class Chondrichthyes; order Lamniformes; family Lamnidae; genus Isurus; species Isurus oxyrinchus. The sequence goes on along the minus strand of JANJGN010000266.1, from coordinate 753,774 downwards.
AACAGCACAGGGTAACTTTGTCACTAATGCCGCGCAGGTGCACTCTGTCACTAACACAGCACAGGGTCACTCTGTCACTAACACAGCACAGGGTCACTCTGTCACTCACACAGCACAGGGTCACTCTGTCACTCACACAGCGCGGGGTCACTCTGTCACTAACACAGCGTGGGGTCACTCTGTCACTAACACAGTGCAGTGTCATTCTGTCACTAACACAGTGCAGTGTCACTCTTACGCTGATTCAGCGCAGGGTCGCTCTGTCACTAACGCCTTGCAGGTTCGCTCTTCCACTGATGCAGCGCGTGATCGCTCTGTCACTAACACAGCGCGGGGACACTCTTTGACTAACACAGCGCGGGGTCACTCTGTCACTAACTCAGCGCAGGGTCACTCTGTCACTAACACAGTGCAGGGTCACTCTGTCATTTACACAGCGTGGGTCACTCTGTCACTAACACAATGCAGGGTCACTCTGTCACTAATGCCGCGCAGGGTTACTCTGTCATTAACACAGCGCAGGGTCACTCTATCACTAACGCAGCGAAGGGTAACTCTGTCACTAACACAGCGCAGGGTAACTCTGTCACTAACGCAGCGCGGGGTAGCCGTGTCACTAACGCAGCGCAGGGTCACTTTGTCACTAACACAGCGCAGGGACGCTCTGTCACTAACGCAGCGCGGGGTAACTCCATCACTAATGCAGCGCGAGGTCACTCTGTCACTAACACAGCGCAGGGTCACTCTGTCACTGACACAGCGCGGAGTCACTCCATCACTAACATAGCATGGGGTCACTCTGTCACTAATGCAGCACAGGGTCACTCTGTCACTAACACAGCGCAGGGTCACTCTGTCACTAACGCAGCATGCGGTCACTCTCACTAACGCAGCGCAGGGTCACTCTGTCACTTACACAGCGCAGGGTCACTCTGTCACTAACGCAGCGCAGGGGCACTCTGTCACTAACACAGCACGGGGTAACTGTCACTAACGCAGTGCAGGGCCACTCTGTCACTAACACAGCGCAGGGTCACTCTGTCACTAACGCAGCACGGGGTAAATCTTTCACTAACACCGTGCAGGGTCACTCTGTCATTAACACAGCGCAGGGTCACTCTGTCACTAACACAGCTCGGAGTCACTCTGTCACTAACACAACGCAGAGTCACTCTGACACTAACGCCGCGCAGTGTCACTCTGTCACTAACACAGTGCAGTGTCAATCTGTCACTAACACAGCACAGGGTCACTCTGAAACAAACACAGTGCAGGCTCACTCTGTCACTAACACAGCGCAGGGTCACTCTGTCACTAACACAGCGCAGGGTCACTCTTACGCTGATACAGCGCAGGGTCGCTCTGTCACTAACACAGCGCAGGGTCACTCTGTCACTAACACAGCGCAGGGTCACTCTGTCAATAACGCAGCGCGAGGTCACTCTGTCACTAACACAGCGCGGGGTCACTCTGTCACTAACGCAGCGCGGGTACCTATGTCAATAACAGAGCGCATGGTCACTCTGTCACTAAAGCAGCGCAGGGTCACTCTGTCACTAACACAGCACAGCGTCACTCTGTCACCAACGCAGCGCGGGGTAACTCTGTCACTAACGCCGTGCAGGGTCATCTGTCATTAACACAGCGCAGGGTCACTCTGTCACTAACACAGCTCGGAGTCACTCTGTCACTAACACAGCGCGGAGTCACTCTGTCATTAACTCAGCACAGGGTCACTCTGTCACTAACGCAGCGCGAGGTCACTCTGTCACTAACACAGCGCGGGGTAACTCTGTCACTAACACAGCGCAGGGTAACTCTGTCACTAACACAGTGCAGTGTCATTCTGTCACAAACACTGTGCAGTGTCATTCTGTCACTAACGCAGCGCAGGGTCACTCTGTCACTTACACAGCGCAGGGTCACTCTGTCACTAACGCAGCGCAGGGGCACTCTGTCACTAACACAGCACGGGGTAACTGTCACTAACGCAGTGCAGGGCAACTCTGTCACTAACACAGCACAGGGTCACTCTGTCACTAACGCAGCATGGGGTAACTCTTTCACTAAAACCGTGCATGGTTACTCTGTCATTAACACAGCGCAGGGTCACTCTGTCACTAACACAGCTCGGAGTCACTCTGTCACTAACACAACGCAGAGTCACTCTGTCACTAACGCCGCGCAGGGTCACTCTGTCACTAACACAGTGCAGTGTCAATCTGTCACTAACACAGCGCAGGGTCACTCTGAAACAAACACAGTGCAGGCTCACTCTGTCACTAACACAGCGCAGGGTCACTCTGTCACTAACACAGCGCAGGGTCACTCTTACGCTGATACAGCGCAGGGTCGCTCTGTCACTAACACAGCGCAGGGTCACTCTGTCACTAACACAGCGCAGGGTCACTCTGTCATTAACGCAGCGCGAGGTCACTCTGTCACTAACACAGCGCGGGGTCACTCTGTCACTAAAAAAGTGCGGCTAACTATGTCAATAACAGAGCGCATGGTCACTCTGTCACTAAAGCAGCGCAGGGTCACTCTGTCACTAACACAGCACAGGGTCACTCTGTCACCAACGCAGCGCGGGGTAACTCTGTCACTAACGCCGTGCAGGGCAACTCTGTCACTAACACAGCGCAGGGTCACTCTGTCACTAATACAGCTCGGAGTCACTCTGTCACTAACACAGCACAGAGTCACTCTGTCACTAACACAGCGCGGGGTCACTCTGTCATTAACTCAGCACAGGGTCACTCTGTCACTAACGCAGCACGAGGTCACTCTGTCAGTAACACAGCGCGGGGTAACTCTGTCACTAACACAGCGCAGGGTAACTCTGTCACTAACACAGTGCAGGGTCACTCTGTCACGAACACAGCGCAGGGTCACTCTGTCACTAACACAGCGCAGGGTCACTCTGTCACTAACGCAGCGAAGGGTAACTCTGTCACTAACGGAGCGCAGGGTAACTCTGTCACTAACGCAGCGCGGGGTAGCTATGTTACTAACACAGCGCAGGGTTACTCTGTCACTAACGCAGCGAAGGGTAACTCTGTCACTAACGCAGCGAAGGGTAACTCTGTCACTAACACAGCGCAGGGTCACTGTCACTAACACAGCGCAGGGTCGCTCTGTCACTAACGCAGCGCGGGGTAACTCCATCACTAACGCAGCGCGAGGTCACTCTGTCACTAACACAGCGCGGGGTCATTCTGTCACTAACGCAGCACGGGCAACTCAGTCACTAACAGAGCGCATGGTCACTATGTCACTAACACCGCACAGGCTCACTCTGTCACTAACACAGCGCAGGCACTCTCTGCCATTAACACAGCGCAGGGTCACTCTGTCACTAACACAGCGCAGACTCACTCTGTCACTAACACAGCGCGGATTCACACTGTCACTAAAACAGCACAGGGTAACTTTGTCACTAATGCCGCGCAGGTGCACTCTGTCACTAACACAGCACAGGGTCACTCTGTCACTAACACAGCACAGGGTCACTCTGTCACTCACACAGCGCCGGGTCACTCTGTCACTAACACAGCGCGGGGTCACTCTGTCACTAACACAGCGCAGTGTCACTCTGTCACTAACACAGCGCAGGGTCACTCTGTCACTAACAGAGCGCAGGGTAACTCTGTCACTAACACAGCACAGGGTCACTCTCTCACTAACACAGTGCAGTGTCATTCTGTCACTAACACAGTGCAGTGTCACTCTTACGCTGATACAGCGCAGGGTCGCTCTGTCACTAACGCCGTGCAGGTTCGCTCTTCCACTGATGCAGCGTGGGTCATTCTGTCACTGATACAATGCAGGGTCACTCTGTCACTAACGCCGCGCAGGGTTACTCTGTCATTAACACAGCGCAGGGTCACTCTATCACTAACGCAGCGAAGGGTAACTCTGTCACTAACGCAGTGAAGGGTAACTCTGTCACTAACGCAGCGAAGGGTAACTCTGTCACTAACGCAGCGCAGGGTCACTTTGTCACTAACACAGCGCAGGGACGCTCTGTCACTAATGCAGCGCGGGGTAACTCCATCACTCATGCAGCGCGAGGTCACTCTGTCACTAACACAGCGCAGGGTCACTCTGTCACTGACACAGCGCGGAGTCACTCCATCACTAACATAGCGTGGGGTCACTCTGTCACTAATGCAGCACAGGGTCACTCTGTCACTAACACAGCGCAGGGTCACTCTGTCACTAACGCAGCATGTGGTCACTCTGTCACTAACGCATTGCAGTGTCACTCTGTCATTAACACAGTGCGGGGTAACCGTCACTAACACAGTGCAGTGTCACTCTGTCACTAACACAGCGCAGGGTCACTCTGTCACTAAAGCAGCACAGGGTCACTCTGTCACTAACGCATCGCAGTGTCACTCTGTCACTAACACAGAACAGGGTCACTCTGTCACTAACGCAGCACGGGGTAACTCAGTCACTAACAGAGCGCAGGGTCACTCTGTCACTAACACCGCGCAGGGTCACTCTGTGACTAACACAGCGCAGGGTCACTCTGTCAATAACACAGCGCAGGGTAACTCTGTCACTAACACAGCGCAGGGTCACTCTGTCACTAACACAGTGCAGTGTCACTCTTACACTGATACAGCTCAGGGTCGCGCTGTCACTAACACAGTGCAGTGTCACTCTGTCACTGATGCCACGCAGGGTCACTCTTACACTGATACAGCTCAGGGTCGCTCTGTCACTAACACAGTGCAGTGTCACTCTGTCAGTAACGCCACGCAGGGTCACTCTTTCACTGATGCAGCACGTGGTCGCTCAGTCACTAACACAGCGCAGGGTCACTCCATCATTAACACAGCGCAGGGTCACTCTGTCACTAACGCAGCGAGGGGTGACTCCATCATTAACACAGCGTGGGGTCACTCTGTCACTAACGCAGCGCAGTGTCACTCTGTCACGCAGCACAGGGTAACTCAGTCACTAACGCAGCGCAGGGGCACTCTGTCACTAATGCAGCATGGGGTAACTCAGTCACTAACAGAGTGCAGGGTTGCTCTGTCACTAACACAGTGCAGGGTCATTCTTCAATAACACAGCTCGGAGTCACTCTGTCACTAACACAGCGCAGAGTCACTCTGTCACTAAAGCAGCGCAGGATCATTCTGTCACTAACAAAGTGTAGGGTCACTCTGTCACTAACGCATCGCAGTGTCACTCTGTCACTAACACAGAACAGGGTCACTCTGTCACTAACGCAGCACGGGGTAACTCAGTCACTAACAGAGCGGAGGATCACTCTGTCACTATAGCAGCGCAGGGTCACTCTGTCACTAACACAGCGCACGGTCACTCTGTCACTAACGCATCGCAGTGTCACTCTGTCACTAACACAGCACAGGGTCACTCTGTCACTAACGCAGCGCGGGGTAACTCTGTCACTAACACAGTGCAGGGTCACTCTGTCACTAACGCCGTGCAGGGTCACTCTGTCATTAACACAGCACAGGGTCACTCTGTCACTAACACAGCTCGGAGTCACTCTGTCACTAACGCAGCGCAGGGTCACTCTTTCACTAAAGCTGCGCAGGGACACTCTGTCACTAACGCATCGCAGGTTCGCTCTGTCATTAACACAGTGCAGTGTCACTAACACAGCAGATGGTCACTCTTACGCTGATGCAGCACACGGTTCCTCTGTCACTAACACAGTACAGGGTCACTCTGTCACTAACGCCGTGCAGGGTCACTCTGTCACTATCGCCGTGCAGGGACACCCTGTCATTAACACAGCGCAGGGTCACTCTGTTACAAACACAGCTCAGAGTCATTCTGTTACTAACGCAGAGCAGGGTCGCTCTGTCACTAACGCAGCGTGGGGTAACTCTGTCACTAATGCAGCGCGACGTCACTCTGTCACTAAAAGAGCAGGGTCACACTGTCACTGACACAGCGCGGAGTCACTCCGTCACTAACGCAGCGCGGGGTCACTCTGTCACTAACGCAGTGCAGTGTCACTCTGTCACTTACACAGCGCAGGGTCACTCTGTCACTAACACAGCGCACGGTCACTCTGTCACTAACGCAGCACGGGGAACTCAGTCACTAACAGAGTGCAGGGTCACTCTTTCACTAAAGCTGCGCAGGGACACTCTGTCACTAACACAGCGCAGGGTCACTCTGTCACTAACGCATCGCAGTGTCACTCTGTCAGTAACACAGAACAGGGTCACTCTGTCACGAACGCACCGCGGGGTAACTGTGTCACTAACAGAGCGCAGGGTAACTCTGTCACTAACACCGCGCAGGGTCACTCTGTGACTAACACAGCGCAGGGTCACTCTGTCAATAACACAGCGCAGGGTAACTCTGTCACTAACACAGCGCAGGGTCACTCTGTCACTAACACAGTGCAGTGTCACTCTTACACTGATACAGCTCAGGGTCGCTCTGTCACTAACACAGTGCAGTGTCACTCTGTCACTGACGCCACGCAGGGTCACTCTTACACTGATACAGCTCAGGGTCGTTCTGTCACTAACACAGTGCAGTGTCACTCTGTCAGTAACGCCACGCAGGGTCACTCTTACACTGATGCAGCACGTGGTCGCTCAGTCACTAACACAGCGCGGGGTCACTCTGTCATTAACACAGCGCAGGGTCACTCTGTCACTAACGCAGCGAGGGGTCACTCCATCATTAACACAGCGTGGGGTCACTCTGTCACTAACGCAGCGCAGTGTCACTCTGTCACGCAGCACAGGGTAACTCAGTCACTAACGCAGCGCAGGGGCACTCTGTCACTAATGCAGCATGGGGTAACTCAGTCACTAACAGAGCGCAGGGTTGCTCTGTCACTAACACAGTGCAGGGTCAATCTGTCACTAAAGCAGCGCAGGATCATTCTGTCACTAACACAGTGTAGGGTCACTCTGTCACTAACGCATCGCAGTGTCACTCTGTCACTAACACAGAACAGGGTCACTCTGTCACTAACGCAGCACGGGGTAACTCAGTCACTAACAGAGTGGAGGATCACTCTGTCACTATAGCAGCGCAGGGTCACTCTGTCACTAACACAGCGCACGGTCACTCTGTCACTAACGCATCGCAGTGTCACTCTGTCACTAACACAGCACAGGGTCACTCTGTCACTAACGCAGCGCGGGGTAACTCTGTCACTAACAGAGCGCAACGTAACTCTGTCACTAACACAGCGCAGGGTTGCTCTGTCACTAACACAGTGCAGGGTCACTCTGTCACTAACGCCGTGCAGGGTCACTCTGTCATTAACACAGCACAGGGTCACTCTGTCACTAACACAGCTCGGAGTCACTCTGTCACTAACGCAGCGCAGGGTCACTCTTTCACTAAAGCTGCGCAGGGACACTCTGTCACTAACGCATCGCAGGTTCGCTCTGTCACTAACACAGTGCAGTGTCACTAACACAGCAGATGGTCACTCTTACGCTGATGCAGCACACGGTTCCTCTGTCACTAACACAGTACAGGGTCACTCTGTCACTAACGCCGTGCAGGGTCACTCTGTCACTAACGCCGTGCAGGGACACCCTGTCATTAACACAGCGCAGGGTCGCTCTGTCACTAACGCAGCGTGGGGTAACTCTGTCACTAATGCAGCGCGACATCACTCTGTCACTAACTCAGCGCAGGGTCACTCTGTCACTGACACAGCGCGGAGTCACTCCGTCACTAACGCAGCGCGGGGTCACTCTGTCACTAACGCAGTGCAGTGTCACTCTGTCACTTACACAGCGCAGGGTCACTCTGTCACTAACACAGCGCACGGTCACTCTGTCACTAACGCAGCGCGGGGAACTCAGTCACTAACAGAGTGCAGGGTCACTCTTTCACTAAAGCTGCGCAGGGACACTCTGTCACTAACACAGCGCAGGGTCACTCTGTCACTAACGCATCGCAGCGTCACTCTGTCAGTAACACAGCACAGGGTCACTCTGTCACGAACGCACCGCGGGGTAACTGTGTCACTAACACAGCGCAGGGTAACTCTGTCACTAACACAGCGCAGGTTCGCTCTGTCACTAACACAGTGCAGTGTCACTAACACAGCAGATGGTCACTCTTACGCTGATGCAGCACACGGTTCCTCTGTCACTAACACAGTGCAGGGTCACTCTGTCACTAACGCCGTGCAGGGTCACTCTGTCACTAACGCCGTGCAGGGTCACCCTGTCATTAACACAGCGCAGGGTCACTCTGTCACTAACACAGCGCAGGGTCACTCTGTCACTAACACAGTGCAGTATCACTCTTACACTGATACAGCTCAGGGTCACTCTGTCACTAACACAGTGCAGTGTCACTCTGTCACTGACGCCACGCAGGGTCACTCTTACACTGATACAGCTCAGGGTCGCTCTGTCACTAACACAGTGCAGTGTCACTCTGTCAGTAACGCCACGCAGGGTCACTCTTAAACTGATGCAGCGCGTGGTCGCTCAGTCACTAACACAGCGCGGGGTCACTCCATCATTAACACAGCGCAGGGTCACTCTGTCACTAACGCAGCGAGGGGTGACTCCATCATTAACACAGCGTGGGGTCACTCTGTCACTAACGCAGCGCAGTGTCACTCTGTCACTAACGCAGCACAGGGTAACTCAGTCACTAACGCAGCGCAGGGGTACTCTGTCACTAACGCAGTGCAGGGTAACTCTGTCACTAACACAGCGCAGGGTCACTCTGTCACTAACGCAGCATGTGGTCACTCTGTCACTAAAGCAGCGCAGAGTCACTCTGTCACTAACACAGCGTAGGGTCACTCTGTCACAAACGCATCGCAGTGTCACTCTGTCACTAACACAGAACAGGGTCACTCTGTCACTAACACAGCACGGGGTAACTCAGTCACTAACAGAGCGCAGGGTTGCTCTGTCACTAACACAGTGCAGGGTCATTCTTCAATAACACAGCTCGGAGTCACTCTGTCACTAACACAGCGCAGAGTCACTCTGTCACTAACACAGAACAGGGTCACTCTGTCACTAACGCAGCACGGGGTAACTCAGTCACTAACAGAGCGGAGGATCACTCTGTCACTATAGCAGCGCAGGTTCGCTCTGTCACTAACACAGCGCGGGGTCACTCTGTCACTAACACAGCGCAGGGTCACTCTGTCACTAACGCAGCACAGGGTCACTATGTCACTAACGCAGCGCGGGGTAACTCTGTCACTAACAGAGCGCAGGTTCGCTCTGTCACTAACACAGCGCAGTGTCACTAACACAGCACATGGTCACTCTTATGCTGATGCAGCGCAGGGTTGCTCTGTCACTAACACCGTGCAGGGTCACTATGTCATTAACACAGCACAGGGTCACTCTGTCACTAACACAGCTCGGAGTCACTCTGTCACTAACACAGCGCAGGGTCACTCTGTCACTAACGCCGTGCAGGGACACCCTGTCATTAACACAGCGCAGGGCCACTCTGTTACAAACACAGCTCGGAGTCACTCTGTCACTAACGCAGCGCAGGGTCGCTCTGTCACTAACGCAGCGTGGGGTAACTCTGTCACTAATGCAGCGCGACGTCACTCTGTCACTAACTCAGCGTAGGGTCACTCTGTCACTGACACAGCGCGGAGTCACTCCGTCACTAACGCAGCGCGGGGTCACTCTGTCACTAACTCAGTGCAGGGTCACTCTGTCACTGACACAGCGCGGAGTCACTCCGTCACTAACGCAGCGCGGGGTCACTCTGTCACTAACGCAGTGCATGTCACTCTGTCACTTACACAGCGCAGGGTCACTCTGTCACTAAGGCATCGCCGTGTCACTCTGTCACTAACACAGCGCAGGATCACTCTGTCACTAACACAGCGCACGGTCACTCTGTCACTAACACAGCGCAGGGTCACTCAGTCAATAACGCATCGCAGTGTCACTCTGTCAGTAACACAGCACAGGGTCACTCTGTCACAAACGCACCGCGGGGTAACTGTGTCACTAACAGAGCGCAGGGTAACTCTGTCACTGACACAGCGCAGATTCGCTCTGTCACTAACACAGTGCAGTGTCACTAACACAGCAGATGGTCACTCTTACGCTGATGCAGCGCACGGTTGCTCTGTCACTAACACAGTGCAGGGTCACTCTGTCACTAACGCCGTGCAGGGTCACCCTGTCATTAACACAGCGCAGGGTCACTCTGTCACTAACGCATCGCAGTGTCACTCTGTCACTAACACAGCACAGGGTCACTATGTCACTAACGCAGCGCGGGGTAACTCTGTCACTAACAGAGCGTAGGGTAACTCTGTCACTAACACAGCGCAGGTTCGCTCTGTCACTAACACAGTGCAGTGTCACTAACACAGCAGATGGTCACTCTTATGCTGATGCAGCGCAGGGTTGCTCTGTCACTAACACAGTGCAGGGCACTCTGTCACTAACGCCGTGCAGGGTCACTCTGTCATTAACACAGCACAGGGCCACTCTGTCACTAACACAGCTCGGAGTCACTCTGTCACTAACGCAGCGCAGGGTCGCTCTGTCACTAACGCAGCGTGGGGTAACTCTGTCAGTAATGCAGCGCGACGTCACTCTGTCACTAACTCAGCGCAGGGTCACTCTGTCACTGACACAGCGCGGAGTCACTCCGTCACTAACGCAGCGCGGGGTCACTCTGTCACTAACGCAGTGCAGTGTCACTCTGTCACTTACACAGCGCAGGGTCACTCTGTCACTAAGGCATCGCCGTGTCATTCTGTCACTAACACAGTGCAGGGTCACACTGTCACTAACACAGCGCAGGGTCACTCTGTCATTAACACAGTGCAGGGTCATTCTTCAATAACACAGCTCGGAGTCACTCTGTCACGAACACAGCGCAGAGTCACTCTGTCACTAAAGCAGCGCAGGATCATTCTGTCACTAAGACAGTGTAGGGTCACTCTGTCACTAACGCATCGCAGTGTCACTCTGTCACTAACACAGCACAGGGTCACTCTGTCACTAACGCAGCATGGGGTAACTCAGTCACTAACAGAGCGGAGGATCACTCTGTCACTAAAGCAGCGCAGGGTCACTCTGTCACTAACACAGCGCAGGGTCACTCTGTCACTAACGCTTCGCAGTGTCACTCTGTCACTAACACAGCACAGGGTCACTATGTCACTAACGCAGCGCGGGGTAACTCTGTCACTAACAGAGCGCAGGGTAACTCTGTCACTAACACAGTGCAGGTTCGCTCTGTCACTAACACAGTGCTGTGTCACTAACACAGCAGATGGTCACTCTTATGCTGATGCAGCGCAGGGTTGCTCTGTCACTAACACAGTGCAGGGTCACTCTGTCACTAACGCCGTGCAGGGTCACTCTGTCATTAACACAGCACAGGGTGACTCTGTCACTAACACAGCTCGGAGTCACTCTGTCACTAACGCAGCGCAGGGTCACTCTGTCACTAACACAGTGCAGGGTCACTCTTTCACTAAAGCTGTGCAGGGACACTCTGTCACTAACACAGCGCAGGGTCACTCTTTCACTAACACAGCGCAGGTTCGCTCTGTCACTAACATAGTGCAGTGTCACTAACACAGCAGATGGTCACTCTTACGCTGATGCAGCACACGGTTCCTCTGTCACAAACACAGTACAGGGTCACTCTGTCACTAACGCAGTGCAGGGTCACTCTGTCACTAACGCAGCGCGGGGTAACTCTGTCACCAACAGAACGCAGGGTAACTCTGTCATGAACATAGCGCAGGTTCGCTCTGTCACTAACACAGCGCACGGTCACTCTGTCACTAACACAGTGCAGTGTCACTAACACAGCAGATGGTCACTCTTACGCTGATGCAGCGCACGGTTGCTCTGTCACTAACACAGTGCAGGGTCACTCTGTCACTAACGCCGTGCAGGGTCACCCTGTCATTAACACAGTGCAGGGTCACTCTGTCACTAACACAGCGCAGGGTAACTCTGTCACTAACACAGCGCAGAGTCACTCGGTCACTAACACAGCGCGAGGTCACTCTGTCACTAACACAGCGTAGGGTCACTCTGTCACTAACGCATCACAGTGTCACTCTGTCACTAACACAGCACAGGGTCACTCTCTCACTAACGCAGCGCGGGGTAACTCAGTCACTAACAGAGTGCAGGGTCACTCTTTCACTAAAGCTGCGCAGGGACACTCTGTCACTAACACAGCGCAGGGTCACTCTGTCACTAACGCATCGCAGTGTCACTCTGTCAGTAACACAGCACAGGGTCACTCTGTCCCGAACGCACCGCGGGGTAACTCTGTCACTAACAGAGCGCAGGTAACTCTGTCACTGACACAGCGCAGGTTCGCTCTGTCATTAACACAGTGCAGTGTCACTAACACAGCAGATGGTCACTCTTACGCTGATGCAGCACACGGTCCCTCTGTCACTAACACAGTGCAGGGTCACTCTGTCACTAACACAGTGCAGGGTCACTCTTACGCTCATACAGCGCAGGGTCGCTCTGTCACTAACACAGGGCAGTGTCACTCTGTCACTAACTCAGCGCAGGGTCACTCTGTCACTAACGCAGCGCGGGGTCACTCTGTCACTAACGCAGTGCAGGGTCACTCTGTCACTTACACAGCGCAGGGTCACTCTGTCACTAACACAGTGCAGTGTCACTAACACAGCAGATGGTCACTCTTATGCTGATGCAGCGCAGGGTTGCTCTGTCACTAACACAGTGCAGAGCACTCTGTCACTAACGCCGTGCAGGGTCACTCTGTCATTAACACAGCACAGGGCCACTCTGTCACTAACACAGCTCGGAGTCACTCTGTCACTAACGCAGCGCAGGGTCGCTCTGTCACTAACGCAGCGTGGGGTAACTCTGTCAGTAATGCAGCGCGACGTCACTCTGTCACTAACTCAGCGCAGGGTCACTCTGTCACTGACACAGCGCGGAGTCACTCCGTCACTAACGCAGCGCGGGGTCACTCTGTCACTAACGCAGTGCAGTGTCACTCTGTCACTTACACAGCGCAGGGTCACTCTGTCACTAACACAGCGCACGGTCACTCTGTCACTAACGCAGCGCGGGGAACTCAGTCACTAACAGAGTGCAGGGTCACTCTTTCACTAAAGCTGCGCAGGGACACTCTGTCACTAACACAGCGCAGGGTCACTCTGTCACTAACGCATCGCAGCGTCACTCTGTCAGTAACACAGCACAGGGTCACTCTGTCACGAACGCACCGCGGGGTAACTGTGTCACTAACACAGCGCAGGGTAACTCTGTCACTAACACAGCGCAGGTTCGCTCTGTCACTAACACAGTGCAGTGTCACTAACACAGCAGATGGTCACTCTTACGCTGATGCAGCACACGGTTCCTCTGTCACTAACACAGTGCAGGGTCACTCTGTCACTAACGCCGTGCAGGGTCACTCTGTCACTAACGCCGTGCAGGGTCACCCTGTCATTAACACAGCGCAGGGTCACTCTGTCACTAACACAGCGCAGGGTCACTCTGTCACTAACACAGTGCAGTGTCACTCTTACACTGATACAGCTCAGGGTCACTCTGTCACTAACACAGTGCAGTGTCACTCTGTCACTGACGCCACGCAGGGTCACTCTTACACTGATACAGCTCAGGGTCGCTCTGTCACTAACACAGTGCAGTGTCACTCTGTCAGTAACGCCACGCAGGGTCACTCTTAAACTGATGCAGCGCGTGGTCGCTCAGTCACTAACACAGCGAGGGGTGACTCCATCATTAACACAGCGTGGGGTCACTCTGTCACTAACGCAGCGAGGGGTGACTCCATCATTAACACAGCGTGGGGTCACTCTGTCACTAACGCAGCGCAGTGTCACTCTGTCACTAACGCAGCACAGGGTAACTCAGTCACTAACGCAGCGCAGGGGTACTCTGTCACTAACGCAGTGCAGGTTCACTCTGTCACTAACACAGCGCAGGGTCACTCTGTCACTAACGCAGCATGTGGTCACTCTGTCACTAAAGCAGCGCAGAGTCACTCTGTCACTAACACAGCGTAGGGTCACTCTGTCACAAACGCATCGCAGTGTCACTCTGTCACTAACACAGAACAGGGTCACTCTGTCACTAACACAGCACGGGGTAACTCAGTCACTAACAGAGCGCAGGGTTGCTCTGTCACTAACACAGTGCAGGGTCATTCTTCAATAACACAGCTCGGAGTCACTCTGTCACTAACACAGCGCAGAGTCACTCTGTCACTAACACAGAACAGGGTCACTCTGTCACTAACGCAGCACGGGGTAACTCAGTCACTAACAGAGCGGAGGATCACTCTGTCACTATAGCAGCGCAGGTTCGCTCTGTCACTAACACAGCGCGGGGTCACTCTGTCACTAACACAGCGCAGGGTCACTCTGTCACTAACGCAGCACAGGGTCACTATGTCACTAACGCAGCGCGGGGTAACTCTGTCACTAACAGAGCGCAGGTTCGCTCTGTCACTAACACAGCGCAGTGTCACTAACACAGCACATGGTCACTCTTATGCTGATGCAGCGCAGGGTTGCTCTGTCACTAACACCGTGCAGGGTCACTATGTCATTAACACAGCACAGGGTCACTCTGTCACTAACACAGCTCGGAGTCACTCTGTCACTAACACAGCGCAGGGTCACTCTGTCACTAACGCCGTGCAGGGACACCCTGTCATTAACACAGCGCAGGGTCACTCTGTTACAAACACAGCTCGGAGTCACTCTGTCACTAACGCAGCGCAGGGTCGCTCTGTCACTAACGCAGCGTGGGGTAACTCTGTCACTAATGCAGCGCGACGTCACTCTGTCACTAACTCAGCGTAGGGTCACTCTGTCACTGACACAGCGCGGAGTCACTCCGTCACTAACGCAGCGCGGGGTCACTCTGTCACTAACTCAGTGCAGGGTCACTCTGTCACTGACACAGCGCGGAGTCACTCCGTCACTAACGCAGCGCGGGGTCACTCTGTCACTAACGCAGTGCATGTCACTCTGTCACTTACACAGCGCAGGGTCACTCTGTCACTAAGGCATCGCCGTGTCACTCTGTCACTAACACAGCGCAGGATCACTCTGTCACTAACACAGCGCACGGTCACTCTGTCACTAACACAGCGCAGGGTCACTCAGTCAATAACGCATCGCAGTGTCACTCTGTCAGTAACACAGCACAGGGTCACTCTGTCACAAACGCACCGCGGGGTAACTGTGTCACTAACAGAGCGCAGGGTAACTCTGTCACTGACACAGCGCAGATTCGCTCTGTCACTAACACAGTGCAGTGTCACTAACACAGCAGATGGTCACTCTTACGCTGATGCAGCGCACGGTTGCTCTGTCACTAACACAGTGCAGGGTCACTCTGTCACTAACGCCGTGCAGGGTCACCCTGTCATTAACACAGCGCAGGGTCACTCTGTCACTAACGCATCGCAGTGTCACTCTGTCACTAACACAGCACAGGGTCACTATGTCACTAACGCAGCGCGGGGTAACTCTGTCACTAACAGAGCGTAGGGTAACTCTGTCACTAACACAGCGCAGGTTCGCTCTGTCACTAACACAGTGCAGTGTCACTAACACAGCAGATGGTCACTCTTATGCTGATGCAGCGCAGGGTTGCTCTGTCACTAACACAGTGCAGGGCACTCTGTCACTAACGCCGTGCAGGGTCACTCTGTCATTAACACAGCACAGGGCCACTCTGTCACTAACACAGCTCGGAGTCACTCTGTCACTAACGCAGCGCAGGGTCGCTCTGTCACTAACGCAGCGTGGGGTAACTCTGTCAGTAATGCAGCGCGACGTCACTCTGTCACTAACTCAGCGCAGGGTCACTCTGTCACTGACACAGCGCGGAGTCACTCCGTCACTAACGCAGCGCGGGGTCACTCTGTCACTAACGCAGTGCAGTGTCACTCTGTCACTTACACAGCGCAGGGTCACTCTGTCACTAAGGCATCGCCGTGTCATTCTGTCACTAACACAGTGCAGGGTCACACTGTCACTAACACAGCGCAGGGTCACTCTGTCATTAACACAGTGCAGGGTCATTCTTCAATAACACAGCTCGGAGTCACTCTGTCACGAACACAGCGCAGAGTCACTCTGTCACTAAAGCAGCGCAGGATCATTCTGTCACTAAGACAGTGTAGGGTCACTCTGTCACTAACGCATCGCAGTGTCACTCTGTCACTAACACAGCACAGGGTCACTCTGTCACTAACGCCGCATGGGGTAACTCAGTCACTAACAGAGCGGAGGATCACTCTGTCACTAAAGCAGCGCAGGGTCACTCTGTCACTAACACAGCGCAGGGTCACTCTGTCACTAACGCTTCGCAGTGTCACTCTGTCACTAACACAGCACAGGGTCACTATGTCACTAACGCAGCGCGGGGTAACTCTGTCACTAACAGAGCGCAGGGTAACTCTGTCACTAACACAGTGCAGGTTCGCTCTGTCACTAACACAGTGCTGTGTCACTAACACAGCAGATGGTCACTCTTATGCTGATGCAGCGCAGGGTTGCTCTGTCACTAACACAGTGCAGGGTCACTCTGTCACTAACGCCGTGCAGGGTCACTCTGTCATTAACACAGCACAGGGTGACTCTGTCACTAACACAGCTCGGAGTCACTCTGTCACTAACGCAGCGCAGGGTCACTCTGTCACTAACACAGTGCAGGGTCACTCTTTCACTAAAGCTGTGCAGGGACACTCTGTCACTAACACAGCGCAGGGTCACTCTTTCACTAACACAGCGCAGGTTCGCTCTGTCACTAACATAGTGCAGTGTCACTAACACAGCAGATGGTCACTCTTACGCTGATGCAGCACACGGTTCCTCTGTCACAAACACAGTACAGGGTCACTCTGTCACTAACGCAGTGCAGGGTCACTCTGTCACTAACGCAGCGCGGGGTAACTCTGTCACCAACAGAACGCAGGGTAACTGTCATGAACATAGCGCAGGTTCGCTCTGTCACTAACACAGCGCACGGTCACTCTGTCACTAACACAGTGCAGTGTCACTAACACAGCAGATGGTCACTCTTACGCTGATGCAGCGCACGGTTGCTCTGTCACTAACACAGTGCAGGGTCACTCTGTCACTAACGCCGTGCAGGGTCACCCTGTCATTAACACAGTGCAGGGTCACTCTGTCACTAACACAGCGCAGGGTAACTCTGTCACTAACACAGCGCAGAGTCACTCGGTCACTAACACAGCGCGAGGTCACTCTGTCACTAACACAGCGTAGGGTCACTCTGTCACTAACGCATCACAGTGTCACTCTGTCACTAACACAGCACAGGGTCACTCTCTCACTAACGCAGCGCGGGGTAACTCAGTCACTAACAGAGTGCAGGGTCACTCTTTCACTAAAGCTGCGCAGGGACACTCTGTCACTAACACAGCGCAGGGTCACTCTGTCACTAACGCATCGCAGTGTCACTCTGTCAGTAACACAGCACAGGGTCACTCTGTCCCGAACGCACCGCGGGGTAACTCTGTCACTAACAGAGCGCAGGTAACTCTGTCACTGACACAGCGCAGGTTCGCTCTGTCATTAACACAGTGCAGTGTCACTAACACAGCAGATGGTCACTCTTACGCTGATGCAGCACACGGTCCCTCTGTCACTAACACAGTGCAGGGTCACTCTGTCACTAACACAGTGCAGGGTCACTCTTACGCTCATACAGCGCAGGGTCGCTCTGTCACTAACACAGGGCAGTGTCACTCTGTCACTAACTCAGGGCAGTGTCACTCTGTCACTAACGCAGCGCGGGGTCACTCTGTCACTAACGCAGTGCAGGGTCACTCTGTCACTTACACAGCGCAGGGTCACTCTGTCACTAACGCAGCGCAGTGTCACTCTGTCACTAACACAGCGCAGGGTCACTCTGTCACTAACACAGCACAGGGTCACTCTGTCACTAACGCAGCGCGGGGTAACTCAGTCACTAACAGAGTGCAGGGTTACTCTTTCACTAAAGCTGCGCAGGGTCACTCTGTCACTAACACAGTGCAGTGTCACTCTGTCACTAACACAGCGCAGGGTCACTCGGTCACTAACGCATCGCAGTGTCACTCTGTCAGTAACACAGCACAGGGTCACTCTGTCACGAACGCACCGCGGGGTAACTCTGTCACTAACAGAGCGCGGGGTAACTCTGTCACTAACACAGCGCAGGTTCGCTCTGTCACTAACACAGTGCAGTGTCACTAACACAGCAGATGGTCACTCTTACGCTGATGCAGCACACGGTTCCTCTGTCACTAACACAGTGCAGGGTCACTCTGTCACTAACGCCATGCAGGGTCACTCTGTCACTAACACAGCGCAGGGTCACTCTGTCACTAACGCCGTGCAGGGTCACCCTGTCATTAACACAGCGCAGGGTCACTCTGTCACAAACACAGCTCGGAGTCACTCTGTCACTAACGCAGCGCAGGGTGGCTCTGTCATTAACGCAGCGCGGGGTAACTCTGTCACTAATGCAGCGCGAGTTCACTCTGTCACTAACTCAGCGCAGGGTCACTCTGTCACTGACACAGCGCGGACTCACTCTGTCACTTACGCAGCGCAGGGTCACTCTGTCAATAAGGCATCGCCGTGTCACTCTGTCACTAACACAGCGCAGGGTCACTCTGTCACTAACACAGCGCAGGGTCACTCTGTCACTAAAGCAGCACAGGGTCACTCTGTCACTAACACAGCGTAGGGTCACTCTGTCACTAACGCATCGCAGTGTCACTCTGTCACTAACACAGCGCGGGGTCACTCCATCACTAACATAGCGTGGGGTCACTCTGTCACTAATGCAGCACAGGGTAACTCTGTCACTAACGCAGTGCAGGGTCACTCTGTCACTAACACAGTAGAGTGTGACTCTGTCACTAACAGCGCAGGGTCACTCTGTAACTAACACAGTGCAGGGTCACTCGTACGCTGATACAGCGCAGGGTCGTTCTGTCTCTAACACAGGTCAGTGTCGCTCTGTCACTAACACAGCGCAGGCTCACTCTGTCACTAACACAGTGGACGGTCACTCGGTCACTAACACAGCGCAGGTACACTCTTACGCTAATGCAGCGCAGGGTTGCTCTGTCACTAACACAGTGCAGGGTCACTCTATCACTAACGCCGTGCAGGTTCACTCTGTCATTAACACAGCACAGGGTCACTCTGTCACTAAAGCAGCACAGGGTCACTCTGTCACTAACACAGCGTAGGGTCACTCTGTCACTAACGCATCACAGTGTCACTCTGTCACTAACACAGCACAGGGTCACTCTCTCACTAACGCAGCGTGGGGTAACTCAGTCACTAACAGAGTGCAGGGTCACTCTTTCACTAAAGCTGCGCAGGGTCACTCTGTCACTAACACAGTGCAGGGTCACTCTGTCACTAACGCATCGCAGTGTCACTCTGTCAGTAACACAGCACAGGGTCACTCTGTCCCGAACGCACCGCGGGGTAACTCTGTCAATAACAGAGCACAGGTAACTCTGTCACTGACACAGCGCAGGTTCGCTCTGTCATTAACACAGTGCAGTGTCACTAACACAGCAGATGGTCACTCTTACGCTGATGCAGCACACGGTACCTCTGTCACTAACACAGTGCAGGGTCACTCTGTCACTAACACAGTGCAGGGTCACTCTTACGCTCATACAGCGCTGGGTCGCTCTGTCACTAACACAGGGCAGTGTCACTCTGTCACTAACACAGCGCAGGCTCACTCTGTCACTAACACAGCGCAGGGTCACTCTGTCACTAACACAGCGCAGGGTCACTCTGTCATTAACGCAGCGCGAGGTCACTCTGTCACTAACGCAGCGCGGTGTAGCTGTGTCACTAACACAGCGCAGGGTTACTCTGTCACTAACGCAGCGCAGGGTAACTCTGTCACTAACGCAGCGCGGTGTAGCTGTGTCACTAACACAGCGCAGGGTTACTCTGTCACTAAAACAGCGAAGGGTCGCTCTGTCACTAATGCAGCGCGGGGTAACTCTGTCTCTAATGCAGCGCGAGGTCATTCTGTCACTAACTCAGCGCAGGGTCACTCGGTCACTGACACAGCACGGAGTCACTCCATCACTAACGCAGCGCGGGGTCACTCTGTCACTAACGCAGTGCAGGGTCACTCTGTCACTAACGCAGCGCGGGGTAACTCTGTCACCAACAGAACGCAGGGTAACTCTGTCACGAACATAGCGCAGGTTCGCTCTGTCACTAACACAGCGCACGGTCACTCTGTCACTAACACAGTGCAGTGTCACTAACACAGCAGATGGTCACTCTTACGCTGATGCAGCGCACGGTTGCTCTGTCACTAACACAGTGCAGGGTCACTCTGTCACTAACGCCGTGCAGGGTCACCCTGTCATTAACACAGTGCAGGGTCACTCTGTCACTAACACAGCGCAGGGTAACTCTGTCACTAGCACAGCGCAGAGTCACTCGGTCACTAACACAGCGTGAGGTCACTCTGTCACTAACACAGCGTAGGGTCACTCTGTCACTAACGCATCACAGTGTCACTCTGTCACTAACACAGCACAGGGTCACTCTCTCACTAACGCAGCGCGGGGTAACTCAGTCACTAACAGAGTGCAGGGTCACTCTTTCACTAAAGCTGCGCAGGGACACTCTGTCACTAACACAGCTCAGGGTCACTCTGTCACTAACGCATCGCAGTGTCACTCTGTCAGTAACACAGCACAGGGTCACTCTGTCCCGAACGCACCGCGGGGTAACTCTGTCACTAACAGAGCGCAGGTAACTCTGTCACTGACACAGCGCAGGTTCGCTCTGTCATTAACACAGTGCAGTGTCACTAACACAGCAGATGGTCACTCTTACGCTGATGCAGCACACGGTTCCTCTGTCACTAACACAGTGCAGGGTCACTCTTACACTCATACAGCGCAGGGTCGCTCTGTCACTAACACAGGGCAGTGTCACTCTGTCACTAACACAGCGCAGGCTCACTCTGTCACTAACACAGCGCAGGGTCACTCTGTCACTAACACAGCGCAGGGTCACTCTGTCATTAACGCAGCGCGAGGTCACTCTGTCACTAACTCAGCGCAGGGTCACTCTGTCACTAACGCAGCGCGGGGTCACTCTGTCACTAACGCAGTGCAGGGTCACTCTGTCACTTACACAGCGCAGGGTCACTCTGTCACTAAGGCATCGCCGTGTCACTCTGTCACTAACGCAGCGCAGGGTCACTCTGTCACTAACACAGCACAGGGTCACTCTCTCACTAACGCAGCGCGGGGTAACTCAGTCACTAACAGAGTGCAGGGTCACTCTTTCACTAAAGCTGCGCAGGGTCACTCTGTCACTAACACAGTGCAGTGTCACTCTGTCACTAACACAGAACAGGGTCACTCTGTCACTAACGCAGCACGGGGTAACTCAGTCACTAACAGAGCGGAGGATCACTCTGTCACTATAGCAGCGCAGGGTCACTCTGTCACTAACACAGCGCAGGGTCACTCTGTCACTAACGCATCGCAGTGTCACTCTGTCACTAACACAGCACAGGGTCACTCTGTCACTAACGCAGCGCGGGGTAACTCTGTCACTAACAGAGCGCAAGGTAACTCTGACACTAACGCAGCGCGGGGTAACTCTGTCACTAATGCAGCGCGAGGTCACTCTGTCACTAACTCAGCGCAGGGTCACTCTGTCACTGACACAGCGCGGACTCACTCTGTCACTTACGCAGCGCAGGGTCACTCTGTCAATAAGGCATCGCCGTGTCACTCTGTCACTAACACAGCGCAGGGTCACTCTGTCACTAACACAGCGCAGGGTCACTCTGTCACTAAAGCAGCACAGGGTCACTCTGTCACTAACACAGCGTAGGGTCACTCTGTCACTAACGCATCGCAGTGTCACTCTGTCACTAACACAGCGCGGGGTCACTCCATCACTAACATAGCGTGGGGTCACTCTGTCACTAACACAGCACAGGGTAACTCTGTCACTAACGCAGTGCAGGGTCACTCTGTCACTAACACAGTAGAGTGTGACTCTGTCACTAACAGCGCAGGGTCACTCTGTAACTAACACAGTGCAGGGTCACTCGTACGCTGATACAGCGCAGGGTCGCTCTGTCTCTAACACAGGTCAGTGTCGCTCTGTCACTAACACAGCGCAGGCTCACTCTGTCACTAACACAGTGGACGGTCACTCTGTCACTAACACAGCGCAGGTACACTCTTACGCTAATGCAGCGCAGGGTTGCTCTGTCACTAACACAGTGCAGAGTCACTCTATCACTAACGCCGTGCAGGGTCACTCTGTCATTAACACAGCACAGGGTCACTCTGTCACTAAAGCAGCACAGGGTCACTCTGTCACTAACACAGCGTAGGGTCACTCTGTCACTAACGCATCACAGTGTCACTCTGTCACTAACACAGCACAGGGTCACTCTCTCACTAACGCAGCGTGGGGTAACTCAGTCACTAACAGAGTGCAGGGTCACTCTTTCACTAAAGCTGCGCAGGGACACTCTGTCACTAACACAGTGCAGGGTCACTCTGTCACTAACGCATCGCAGTGTCACTCTGTCAGTAACACAGCACAGGGTCACTCTGTCCCGAACGCACCGCGGGGTAACTCTGCCAATAACAGAGCACAGGTAACTCTGTCACTGACACAGCGCAGGTTCGCTCTGTCATTAACACAGTGCAGTGTCACTAACACAGCAGATGGTCACTCTTACGCTGATGCAGCACACGGTTCCTCTGTCACTAACACAGTGCAGGGTCACTCTGTCACTAACACAGTGCAGGGTCACTCTTACGCTCATACAGCGCTGGGTCGCTCTGTCACTAACACAGGGCAGTGTCACTCTGTCATTAACACAGCGCAGGCTCACTCTGTCACTAACACAGCGCAGGGTCACTCTGTCACTAACACAGCGCAGGGTCACTCTGTCATTAACGCAGCGCGAGGTCACTCTGTCACTAACGCAGCGCGGTGTAGCTGTGTCACTAACACAGCGCAGGGTTACTCTGTCACTAACGCAGCGCAGGGTAACTCTGTCACTAACGCAGCGCGGTGTAGCTGTGTCACTAACACAGCGCAGGGTTACTCTGTCACTAAAACAGCGAAGGGTCGCTCTGTCACTAATGCAGCGCGGGGTAACTCAGTCTCTAATGCAGCGCGAGGTCATTCTGTCACTAACTCAGAGCAGGGACACTCGGTCACTGACACAGCACGGAGTCACTCCATCACTAACGCAGCGCGGGGTCACTCTGTCACTAACGCAGTGCAGGGTCACTCTGTCACTAACGCAGCGCGGGGTAACTCTGTCACCAACAGAACGCAGGGTAACTCTGTCACGAACATAGCGCAGGTTCGCTCTGTCACTAACACAGCACACGGTCACTCTGTCACTAACACAGTGCAGTGTCACTAACACAGCAGATGGTCACTCTTACGCTGATGCAGCGCACGGTTGCTCTGTCACTAACACAGTGCAGGGTCACTCTGTCACTAACGCCGTGCAGGGTCACCCTGTCATTAACACAGTGCAGGGTCACTCTGTCACTAACACAGCACAGGGTAACTCTGTCACTAACACAGCGCAGAGTCACTCGGTCACTAACACAGCGTGAGGTCACTCTGTCACTAACACAGCGTAGGGTCACTCTGTCACTAACGCATCACAGTGTCACTCTGTCACTAACACAGCACAGGGTCACTCTCTCACTAACGCAGCGCGGGGTAACTCAGTCACTAACAGAGTGCAGGGTCACTCTTTCACTAAAGCTGCGCAGGGACACTCTGTCACTAACACAGCTCAGGGTCACTCTGTCACTAACGCATCGCAGTGTCACTCTGTCAGTAACACAGCACAGGGTCACTCTGTCCCGAACGCACCGCGGGGTAACTCTGTCACTAACAGAGCGCGGGGTCACTCTGTCACTAACACAGCGCAGTGTCACTCTGTCACTAACACAGCGCAGGGTCACTCTGTCACTAACAGAGCGCAGGGTAACTCTGTCACTAACACAGCACAGGGTCACTCTCTCACTAACACAGTGCAGTGTCATTCTGTCACTAACACAGTGCAGTGTCACTCTTACGCTGATACAGCGCAGGGTCGCTCTGTCACTAACGCCGTGCAGGTTCGCTCTTCCACTGATGCAGCGTGGGTCATTCTGTCACTGATACAATGCAGGGTCACTCTGTCACTAATGCCGCGCAGGGTTACTCTGTCATTAACACAGCGCAGGGTCACTCTATCACTAACGCAGCGAAGGGTAACTCTGTCACTAACGCAGTGAAGGGTAACTCTGTCACTAACGCAGCGAAGGGTAACTCTGTCACTAACGCAGCGCAGGGTCACTTTGTCACTAACACAGCGCAGGGACGCTCTGTCACTAATGCAGCGCGGGGTAACTCCATCACTCATGCAGCGCGAGGTCACTCTGTCACTAACACAGCGCAGGGTCACTCTGTCACTGACACAGCGCGGAGTCACTCCATCACTAACATAGCGTGGGGTCACTCTGTCACTAATGCAGCACAGGGTCACTCTGTCACTAACACAGCGCAGGGTCACTCTGTCACTAACGCAGCATGTGGTCACTCTGTCACTAACGCATTGCAGTGTCACTCTGTCATTAACACAGTGCGGGGTAACCGTCACTAACACAGTGCAGTGTCACTCTGTCACTAACACAGCGCAGGGTCACTCTGTCACTAAAGCAGCACAGGGTCACTCTGTCACTAACGCATCGCAGTGTCACTCTGTCACTAACACAGAACAGGGTCACTCTGTCACTAACGCAGCACGGGGTAACTCAGTCACTAACAGAGCGCAGGGTCACTCTGTCACTAACACCGCGCAGGGTCACTCTGTGACTAACACAGCGCAGGGTCACTCTGTCAATAACACAGCGCAGGGTAACTCTGTCACTAACACAGCGCAGGGTCACTCTGTCACTAACACAGTGCAGTGTCACTCTTACACTGATACAGCTCAGGGTCGCTCTGTCACTAACACAGTGCAGTGTCACTCTGTCACTGATGCCACGCAGGGTCACTCTTACACTGATACAGCTCAGGGTCGCTCTGTCACTAACACAGTGCAGTGTCACTCTGTCAGTAACGCCACGCAGGGTCACTCTTTCACTGATGCAGCACGTGGTCGCTCAGTCACTAACACAGCGCAGGGTCACTCCATCATTAACACAGCGCAGGGTCACTCTGTCACTAACGCAGCGAGGGGTGACTCCATCATTAACACAGCGTGGGGTCACTCTGTCACTAACGCAGCGCAGTGTCACTCTGTCACGCAGCACAGGGTAACTCAGTCACTAACGCAGCGCAGGGGCACTCTGTCACTAATGCAGCATGGGGTAACTCAGTCACTAACAGAGTGCAGGGTTGCTCTGTCACTAACACAGTGCAGGGTCATTCTTCAATAACACAGCTCGGAGTCACTCTGTCACTAACACAGCGCAGAGTCACTCTGTCACTAAAGCAGCGCAGGATCATTCTGTCACTAACAAAGTGTAGGGTCACTCTGTCACTAACGCATCGCAGTGTCACTCTGTCACTAACACAGAACAGGGTCACTCTGTCACTAACGCAGCACGGGGTAACTCAGTCACTAACAGAGCGGAGGATCACTCTGTCACTATAGCAGCGCAGGGTCACTCTGTCACTAACACAGCGCACGGTCACTCTGTCACTAACGCATCGCAGTGTCACTCTGTCACTAACACAGCACAGGGTCACTCTGTCACTAACGCAGCGCGGGGTAACTCTGTCACTAACAGAGCGCAAGGTAACTCTGTCACTAACACAGCGCAGGGTTGCTCTGTCACTAACACAGTGCAGGGTCACTCTGTCACTAACGCCGTGCAGGGTCACTCTGTCATTAACACAGCACAGGGTCACTCTGTCACTAACACAGCTCGGAGTCACTCTGTCACTAACGCAGCGCAGGGTCACTCTTTCACTAAAGCTGCGCAGGGACACTCTGTCACTAACGCATCGCAGGTTCGCTCTGTCATTAACACAGTGCAGTGTCACTAACACAGCAGATGGTCACTCTTACGCTGATGCAGCACACGGTTCCTCTGTCACTAACACAGTACAGGGTCACTCTGTCACTAACGCCGTGCAGGGTCACTCTGTCACTATCGCCGTGCAGGGACACCCTGTCATTAACACAGCGCAGGGTCACTCTGTTACAAACACAGCTCAGAGTCATTCTGTTACTAACGCAGAGCAGGGTCGCTCTGTCACTAACGCAGCGTGGGGTAACTCTGTCACTAATGCAGCGCGACGTCACTCTGTCACTAAAAGAGCAGGGTCACACTGTCACTGACACAGCGCGGAGTCACTCCGTCACTAACGCAGCGCGGGGTCACTCTGTCACTAACGCAGTGCAGTGTCACTCTGTCACTTACACAGCGCAGGGTCACTCTGTCACTAACACAGCGCACGGTCACTCTGTCACTAACGCAGCACGGGGAACTCAGTCACTAACAGAGTGCAGGGTCACTCTTTCACTAAAGCTGCGCAGGGACACTCTGTCACTAACACAGCGCAGGGTCACTCTGTCACTAACGCATCGCAGTGTCACTCTGTCAGTAACACAGAACAGGGTCACTCTGTCACGAACGCACCGCGGGGTAACTGTGTCACTAACAGAGCGCAGGGTAACTCTGTCACTAACACCGCGCAGGGTCACTCTGTGACTAACACAGCGCAGGGTCACTCTGTCAATAACACAGCGCAGGGTAACTCTGTCACTAACACAGCGCAGGGTCACTCTGTCACTAACACAGTGCAGTGTCACTCTTACACTGATACAGCTCAGGGTCGCTCTGTCACTAACACAGTGCAGTGTCACTCTGTCACTGACGCCACGCAGGGTCACTCTTACACTGATACAGCTCAGGGTCGTTCTGTCACTAACACAGTGCAGTGTCACTCTGTCAGTAACGCCACGCAGGGTCACTCTTACACTGATGCAGCACGTGGTCGCTCAGTCACTAACACAGCGCGGGGTCACTCTGTCATTAACACAGCGCAGGGTCACTCTGTCACTAACGCAGCGAGGGGTGACTCCATCATTAACACAGCGTGGGGTCACTCTGTCACTAACGCAGCGCAGTGTCACTCTGTCACGCAGCACAGGGTAACTCAGTCACTAACGCAGCGCAGGGGCACTCTGTCACTAATGCAGCATGGGGTAACTCAGTCACTAACAGAGCGCAGGGTTGCTCTGTCACTAACACAGTGCAGGGTCACTCTGTCACTAAAGCAGCGCAGGATCATTCTGTCACTAACACAGTGTAGGGTCACTCTGTCACTAACGCATCGCAGTGTCACTCTGTCACTAACACAGAACAGGGTCACTCTGTCACTAACGCAGCATGGGGTAACTCAGTCACTAACAGAGTGGAGGATCACTCTGTCACTATAGCAGCGCAGGGTCACTCTGTCACTAACACAGCGCACGGTCACTCTGTCACTAACGCATCGCAGTGTCACTCTGTCACTAACACAGCACAGGGTCACTCTGTCACTAACGCAGCGCGGGGTAACTCTGTCACTAACAGAGCGCAAGGTAACTCTGTCACTAACACAGCGCAGGGTTGCTCTGTCACTAACACAGTGCAGGGTCACTCTGTCACTAACGCCGTGCAGGGTCACTCTGTCATTAACACAGCACAGGGTCACTCTGTCACTAACACAGCTCGGAGTCACTCTGTCACTAACGCAGCGCAGGGTCACTCTTTCACTAAAGCTGCGCAGGGACACTCTGTCACTAACGCATCGCAGGTTCGCTCTGTCACTAACACAGTGCAGTGTCACTAACACAGCAGATGGTCACTCTTACGCTGATGCAGCACACGGTTCCTCTGTCACTAACACAGTACAGGGTCACTCTGTCACTAACGCCGTGCAGGGTCACTCTGTCACTAACGCCGTGCAGGGACACCCTGTCATTAACACAGCGCAGGGTCGCTCTGTCACTAACGCAGCGTGGGGTAACTCTGTCACTAATGCAGCGCGACATCACTCTGTCACTAACTCAGCGCAGGGTCACTCTGTCACTGACACAGCGCGGAGTCACTCCGTCACTAACGCAGCGCGGGGTCACTCTGTCACTAACGCAGTGCAGTGTCACTCTGTCACTTACACAGCGCAGGGTCACTCTGTCACTAACACAGCGCACGGTCACTCTGTCACTAACGCAGCGCGGGGAACTCAGTCACTAACAGAGTGCAGGGTCACTCTTTCACTAAAGCTGCGCAGGGACACTCTGTCACTAACACAGCGCAGGGTCACTCTGTCACTAACGCATCGCAGCGTCACTCTGTCAGTAACACAGCACAGGGTCACTCTGTCACGAACGCACCGCGGGGTAACTGTGTCACTAACACAGCGCAGGGTAACTCTGTCACTAACACAGCGCAGGTTCGCTCTGTCACTAACACAGTGCAGTGTCACTAACACAGCAGATGGTCACTCTTACGCTGATGCAGCACACGGTTCCTCTGTCACTAACACAGTGCAGGGTCACTCTGTCACTAACACCGTGCAGGGTCACTCTGTCACTAACGCCGTGCAGGGTCACCCTGTCATTAACACAGCGCAGGGTCACTCTGTCACTAACACAGCGCAGGGTCACTCTGTCACTAACACAGTGCAGTGTCACTCTTACACTGATACAGCTCAGGGTCACTCTGTCACTAACACAGTGCAGTGTCACTCTGTCACTGACGCCACGCAGGGTCACTCTTACACTGATACAGCTCAGGGTCGCTCTGTCACTAACACAGTGCAGTGTCACTCTGTCAGTAACGCCACGCAGGGTCACTCTTAAACTGATGCAGCGCGTGGTCGCTCAGTCACTAACACAGTGCGGGGTCACTCCATCATTAACACAGCGCAGGGTCACTCTGTCACTAACGCAGCGAGGGGTGACTCCATCATTAACACAGCGTGGGGTCACTCTGTCACTAACGCAGCGCAGTGTCACTCTGTCACTAACGCAGCACAGGGTAACTCAGTCACTAACGCAGCGCAGGGGTACTCTGTCACTAACGCAGTGCAGGGTAACTCTGTCACTAACACAGCGCAGGGTCACTCTGTCACTAACGCAGCATGTGGTCACTCTGTCACTAAAGCAGCGCAGAGTCACTCTGTCACTAACACAGCGTAGGGTCACTCTGTCACAAACGCATCGCAGTGTCACTCTGTCACTAACACAGAACAGGGTCACTCTGTCACTAACACAGCACGGGGTAACTCAGTCACTAACAGAGCGCAGGGTTGCTCTGTCACTAACACAGTGCAGGGTCATTCTTCAATAACACAGCTCGGAGTCACTCTGTCACTAACACAGCGCAGAGTCACTCTGTCACTAACACAGAACAGGGTCACTCTGTCACTAACGCAGCACGGGGTAACTCAGTCACTAACAGAGCGGAGGATCACTCTGTCACTATAGCAGCGCAGGTTCGCTCTGTCACTAACACAGCGCGGGGTCACTCTGTCACTAACACAGCGCAGGGTCACTCTGTCACTAACGCAGCACAGGGTCACTATGTCACTAACGCAGCGCGGGGTAACTCTGTCACTAACAGAGCGCAGGTTCGCTCTGTCACTAACACAGCGCAGTGTCACTAACACAGCACATGGTCACTCTTATGCTGATGCAGCGCAGGGTTGCTCTGTCACTAACACCGTGCAGGGTCACTATGTCATTAACACAGCACAGGGTCACTCTGTCACTAACACAGCTCGGAGTCACTCTGTCACTAACACAGCGCAGGGTCACTCTGTCACTAACGCCGTGCAGGGACACCCTGTCATTAACACAGCGCAGGGTCACTCTGTTACAAACACAGCTCGGAGTCACTCTGTCACTAACGCAGCGCAGGGTCGCTCTGTCACTAACGCAGCGTGGGGTAACTCTGTCACTAATGCAGCGCGACGTCACTCTGTCACTAACTCAGCGTAGGGTCACTCTGTCACTGACACAGCGCGGAGTCACTCCGTCACTAACGCAGCGCGGGGTCACTCTGTCACTAACTCAGTGCAGGGTCACTCTGTCACTGACACAGCGCGGAGTCACTCCGTCACTAACGCAGCGCGGGGTCACTCTGTCACTAACGCAGTGCATGTCACTCTGTCACTTACACAGCGCAGGGTCACTCTGTCACTAAGGCATCGCCGTGTCACTCTGTCACTAACACAGCGCAGGATCACTCTGTCACTAACACAGCGCACGGTCACTCTGTCACTAACACAGCGCAGGGTCACTCAGTCAATAACGCATCGCAGTGTCACTCTGTCAGTAACACAGCACAGGGTCACTCTGTCACAAACGCACCGCGGGGTAACTGTGTCACTAACAGAGCGCAGGGTAACTCTGTCACTGACACAGCGCAGATTCGCTCTGTCACTAACACAGTGCAGTGTCACTAACACAGCAGATGGTCACTCTTACGCTGATGCAGCGCACGGTTGCTCTGTCACTAACACAGTGCAGGGTCACTCTGTCACTAACGCCGTGCAGGGTCACCCTGTCATTAACACAGCGCAGGGTCACTCTGTCACTAACGCATCGCAGTGTCACTCTGTCACTAACACAGCACAGGGTCACTATGTCACTAACGCAGCGCGGGGTAACTCTGTCACTAACAGAGCGTAGGGTAACTCTGTCACTAACACAGCGCAGGTTCGCTCTGTCACTAACACAGTGCAGTGTCACTAACACAGCAGATGGTCACTCTTATGCTGATGCAGCGCAGGGTTGCTCTGTCACTAACACAGTGCAGGGCACTCTGTCACTAACGCCGTGCAGGGTCACTCTGTCATTAACACAGCACAGGGCCACTCTGTCACTAACACAGCTCGGAGTCACTCTGTCACTAACGCAGCGCAGGGTCGCTCTGTCACTAACGCAGCGTGGGGTAACTCTGTCAGTAATGCAGCGCGACGTCACTCTGTCACTAACTCAGCGCAGGGTCACTCTGTCACTGACACAGCGCGGAGTCACTCCGTCACTAACGCAGCGCGGGGTCACTCTGTCACTAACGCAGTGCAGTGTCACTCTGTCACTTACACAGCGCAGGGTCACTCTGTCACTAAGGCATCGCCGTGTCATTCTGTCACTAACACAGTGCAGGGTCACACTGTCACTAACACAGCGCAGGGTCACTCTGTCATTAACACAGTGCAGGGTCATTCTTCAATAACACAGCTCGGAGTCACTCTGTCACGAACACAGCGCAGAGTCACTCTGTCACTAAAGCAGCGCAGGATCATTCTGTCACTAAGACAGTGTAGGGTCACTCTGTCACTAACGCATCGCAGTGTCACTCTGTCACTAACACAGCACAGGGTCACTCTGTCACTAACGCAGCATGGGGTAACTCAGTCACTAACAGAGCGGAGGATCACTCTGTCACTAAAGCAGCGCAGGGTCACTCTGTCACTAACACAGCGCAGGGTCACTCTGTCACTAACGCTTCGCAGTGTCACTCTGTCACTAACACAGCACAGGGTCACTATGTCACTAACGCAGCGCGGGGTAACTCTGTCACTAACAGAGCGCAGGGTAACTCTGTCACTAACACAGT
This sequence comes from Isurus oxyrinchus, assembly GCA_026770705.1. NCBI lineage: Eukaryota > Metazoa > Chordata > Chondrichthyes > Lamniformes > Lamnidae > Isurus > Isurus oxyrinchus. The sequence goes on along the minus strand of JANJGN010000266.1, from coordinate 722,118 downwards.
GCAGGTTCGCTCTGTCACTAACACAGTGCTGTGTCACTAACACAGCAGATGGTCACTCTTATGCTGATGCAGCGCAGGGTTGCTCTGTCACTAACACAGTGCAGGGTCACTCTGTCACTAACGCCGTGCAGGGTCACTCTGTCATTAACACAGCACAGGGTGACTCTGTCACTAACACAGCTCGGAGTCACTCTGTCACTAACGCAGCGCAGGGTCACTCTGTCACTAACACAGTGCAGGGTCACTCTTTCACTAAAGCTGTGCAGGGACACTCTGTCACTAACACAGCGCAGGGTCACTCTTTCACTAACACAGCGCAGGTTCGCTCTGTCACTAACATAGTGCAGTGTCACTAACACAGCAGATGGTCACTCTTACGCTGATGCAGCACACGGTTCCTCTGTCACAAACACAGTACAGGGTCACTCTGTCACTAACGCAGTGCAGGGTCACTCTGTCACTAACGCAGCGCGGGGTAACTCTGTCACCAACAGAACGCAGGGTAACTCTGTCATGAACATAGCGCAGGTTCGCTCTGTCACTAACACAGCGCACGGTCACTCTGTCACTAACACAGTGCAGTGTCACTAACACAGCAGATGGTCACTCTTACGCTGATGCAGCGCACGGTTGCTCTGTCACTAACACAGTGCAGGGTCACTCTGTCACTAACGCCGTGCAGGGTCACCCTGTCATTAACACAGTGCAGGGTCACTCTGTCACTAACACAGCGCAGGGTAACTCTGTCACTAACACAGCGCAGAGTCACTCGGTCACTAACACAGCGCGAGGTCACTCTGTCACTAACACAGCGTAGGGTCACTCTGTCACTAACGCATCACAGTGTCACTCTGTCACTAACACAGCACAGGGTCACTCTCTCACTAACGCAGCGCGGGGTAACTCAGTCACTAACAGAGTGCAGGGTCACTCTTTCACTAAAGCTGCGCAGGGACACTCTGTCACTAACACAGCGCAGGGTCACTCTGTCACTAACGCATCGCAGTGTCACTCTGTCAGTAACACAGCACAGGGTCACTCTGTCCCGAACGCACCGCGGGGTAACTCTGTCACTAACAGAGCGCAGATAACTCTGTCACTGACACAGCGCAGGTTCGCTCTGTCATTAACACAGTGCAGTGTCACTAACACAGCAGATGGTCACTCTTACGCTGATGCAGCACACGGTCCCTCTGTCACTAACACAGTGCAGGGTCACTCTGTCACTAACACAGTGCAGGGTCACTCTTACGCTCATACAGCGCAGGGTCGCTCTGTCACTAACACAGGGCAGTGTCACTCTGTCACTAACTCAGCGCAGGGTCACTCTGTCACTAACGCAGCGCGGGGTCACTCTGTCACTAACGCAGTGCAGGGTCACTCTGTCACTTACACAGCGCAGGGTCACTCTGTCACTAACGCAGCGCAGTGTCACTCTGTCACTAACACAGCGCAGGGTCACTCTGTCACTAACACAGCACAGGGTCACTCTGTCACTAACGCAGCGCGGGGTAACTCAGTCACTAACAGAGTGCAGGGTTACTCTTTCACTAAAGCTGCGCAGGGTCACTCTGTCACTAACACAGTGCAGTGTCACTCTGTCACTAACACAGCGCAGGGTCACTCGGTCACTAACGCATCGCAGTGTCACTCTGTCAGTAACACAGCACAGGGTCACTCTGTCACGAACGCACCGCGGGGTAACTCTGTCACTAACAGAGCGCGGGGTAACTCTGTCACTAACACAGCGCAGGTTCGCTCTGTCACTAACACAGTGCAGTGTCACTAACACAGCAGATGGTCACTCTTACGCTGATGCAGCACACGGTTCCTCTGTCACTAACACAGTGCAGGGTCACTCTGTCACTAACGCCATGCAGGGTCACTCTGTCACTAACACAGCGCAGGGTCACTCTGTCACTAACGCCGTGCAGGGTCACCCTGTCATTAACACAGCGCAGGGTCACTCTGTCACAAACACAGCTCGGAGTCACTCTGTCACTAACGCAGCGCAGGGTGGCTCTGTCATTAACGCAGCGCGGGGTAACTCTGTCACTAATGCAGCGCAAGTTCACTCTGTCACTAACTCAGCGCAGGGTCACTCTGTCACTGACACAGCGCGGACTAACTCTGTCACTTACGCAGCGCAGGGTCACTCTGTCAATAAGGCATCGCCGTGTCACTCTGTCACTAACACAGCGCAGGGTCACTCTGTCACTAACACAGCGCAGGGTCACTCTGTCACTAAAGCAGCACAGGGTCACTCTGTCACTAACACAGCGTAGGGTCACTCTGTCACTAACGCATCGCAGTGTCACTCTGTCACTAACACAGCGCGGGGTCACTCCATCACTAACATAGCGTGGGGTCACTCTGTCACTAATGCAGCACAGGGTAACTCTGTCACTAACGCAGTGCAGGGTCACTCTGTCACTAACACAGTAGAGTGTGACTCTGTCACTAACAGCGCAGGGTCACTCTGTAACTAACACAGTGCAGGGTCACTCGTACGCTGATACAGCGCAGGGTCGTTCTGTCTCTAACACAGGTCAGTGTCGCTCTGTCACTAACACAGCGCAGGCTCACTCTGTCACTAACACAGTGGACGGTCACTCGGTCACTAACACAGCGCAGGTACACTCTTACGCTAATGCAGCGCAGGGTTGCTCTGTCACTAACACAGTGCAGGGTCACTCTATCACTAACGCCGTGCAGGTTCACTCTGTCATTAACACAGCACAGGGTCACTCTGTCACTAAAGCAGCACAGGGTCACTCTGTCACTAACACAGCGTAGGGTCACTCTGTCACTAACGCATCACAGTGTCACTCTGTCACTAACACAGCACAGGGTCACTCTCTCACTAACGCAGCGTGGGGTAACTCAGTCACTAACAGAGTGCAGGGTCACTCTTTCACTAAAGCTGCGCAGGGTCACTCTGTCACTAACACAGTGCAGGGTCACTCTGTCACTAACGCATCGCAGTGTCACTCTGTCAGTAACACAGCACAGGGTCACTCTGTCCCGAACGCACCGCGGGGTAACTCTGTCAATAACAGAGCACAGGTAACTCTGTCACTGACACAGCGCAGGTTCGCTCTGTCATTAACACAGTGCAGTGTCACTAACACAGCAGATGGTCACTCTTACGCTGATGCAGCACACGGTTCCTCTGTCACTAACACAGTGCAGGGTCACTCTGTCACTAACACAGTGCAGGGTCACTCTTACGCTCATACAGCGCTGGGTCGCTCTGTCACTAACACAGGGCAGTGTCACTCTGTCACTAACACAGCGCAGGCTCACTCTGTCACTAACACAGCGCAGGGTCACTCTGTCACTAACACAGCGCAGGGTCACTCTGTCATTAACGCAGCGCGAGGTCACTCTGTCACTAACGCAGCGCGGTGTAGCTGTGTCACTAACACAGCGCAGGGTTACTCTGTCACTAACGCAGCGCAGGGTAACTCTGTCACTAACGCAGCGCGGTGTAGCTGTGTCACTAACACAGCGCAGGGTTACTCTGTCACTAAAACAGCGAAGGGTCGCTCTGTCACTAATGCAGCGCGGGGTAACTCTGTCTCTAATGCAGCGCGAGGTCATTCTGTCACTAACTCAGCGCAGGGTCACTCGGTCACTGACACAGCACGGAGTCACTCCATCACTAACGCAGCGCGGGGTCACTCTGTCACTAACGCAGTGCAGGGTCACTCTGTCACTAACGCAGCGCGGGGTAACTCTGTCACCAACAGAACGCAGGGTAACTCTGTCACGAACATAGCGCAGGTTCGCTCTGTCACTAACACAGCGCACGGTCACTCTGTCACTAACACAGTGCAGTGTCACTAACACAGCAGATGGTCACTCTTACGCTGATGCAGCGCACGGTTGCTCTGTCACTAACATAGTGCAGGGTCACTCTGTCACTAACGCCGTGCAGGGTCACCCTGTCATTAACACAGTGCAGGGTCACTCTGTCACTAACACAGCGCAGGGTAACTCTGTCACTAGCACAGCGCAGAGTCACTCGGTCACTAACACAGCGTGAGGTCACTCTGTCACTAACACAGCGTAGGGTCACTCTGTCACTAACGCATCACAGTGTCACTCTGTCACTAACACAGCACAGGGTCACTCTCTCACTAACGCAGCGCGGGGTAACTCAGTCACTAACAGAGTGCAGGGTCACTCTTTCACTAAAGCTGCGCAGGGACACTCTGTCACTAACACAGCTCAGGGTCACTCTGTCACTAACGCATCGCAGTGTCACTCTGTCAGTAACACAGCACAGGGTCACTCTGTCCCGAACGCACCGCGGGGTAACTCTGTCACTAACAGAGCGCAGGTAACTCTGTCACTGACACAGCGCAGGTTCGCTCTGTCATTAACACAGTGCAGTGTCACTAACACAGCAGATGGTCACTCTTACGCTGATGCAGCACACGGTTCCTCTGTCACTAACACAGTGCAGGGTCACTCTTACACTCATACAGCGCAGGGTCGCTCTGTCACTAACACAGGGCAGTGTCACTCTGTCACTAACACAGCGCAGGCTCACTCTGTCACTAACACAGCGCAGGGTCACTCTGTCACTAACACAGCGCAGGGTCACTCTGTCATTAACGCAGCGCGAGGTCACTCTGTCACTAACTCAGCGCAGGGTCACTCTGTCACTAACGCAGCGCGGGGTCACTCTGTCACTAACGCAGTGCAGGGTCACTCTGTCACTTACACAGCGCAGGGTCACTCTGTCACTAAGGCATCGCCGTGTCACTCTGTCACTAACGCAGCGCAGGGTCACTCTGTCACTAACACAGCACAGGGTCACTCTCTCACTAACGCAGCGCGGGGTAACTCAGTCACTAACAGAGTGCAGGGTCACTCTTTCACTAAAGCTGCGCAGGGTCACTCTGTCACTAACACAGTGCAGTGTCACTCTGTCACTAACACAGAACAGGGTCACTCTGTCACTAACGCAGCACGGGGTAACTCAGTCACTAACAGAGCGGAGGATCACTCTGTCACTATAGCAGCGCAGGGTCACTCTGTCACTAACACAGCGCAGGGTCACTCTGTCACTAACGCATCGCAGTGTCACTCTGTCACTAACACAGCACAGGGTCACTCTGTCACTAACGCAGCGCGGGGTAACTCTGTCACTAACAGAGCGCAAGGTAACTCTGACACTAACGCAGCGCGGGGTAACTCTGTCACTAATGCAGCGCGAGGTCACTCTGTCACTAACTCAGCGCAGGGTCACTCTGTCACTGACACAGCGCGGACTCACTCTGTCACTTACGCAGCGCAGGGTCACTCTGTCAATAAGGCATCGCCGTGTCACTCTGTCACTAACACAGCGCAGGGTCACTCTGTCACTAACACAGCGCAGGGTCACTCTGTCACTAAAGCAGCACAGGGTCACTCTGTCACTAACACAGCGTAGGGTCACTCTGTCACTAACGCATCGCAGTGTCACTCTGTCACTAACACAGCGCGGGGTCACTCCATCACTAACATAGCGTGGGGTCACTCTGTCACTAACACAGCACAGGGTAACTCTGTCACTAACGCAGTGCAGGGTCACTCTGTCACTAACACAGTAGAGTGTGACTCTGTCACTAACAGCGCAGGGTCACTCTGTAACTAACACAGTGCAGGGTCACTCGTACGCTGATACAGCGCAGGGTCGCTCTGTCTCTAACACAGGTCAGTGTCGCTCTGTCACTAACACAGCGCAGGCTCACTCTGTCACTAACACAGTGGACGGTCACTCTGTCACTAACACAGCGCAGGTACACTCTTACGCTAATGCAGCGCAGGGTTGCTCTGTCACTAACACAGTGCAGAGTCACTCTATCACTAACGCCGTGCAGGGTCACTCTGTCATTAACACAGCACAGGGTCACTCTGTCACTAAAGCAGCACAGGGTCACTCTGTCACTAACACAGCGTAGGGTCACTCTGTCACTAACGCATCACAGTGTCACTCTGTCACTAACACAGCACAGGGTCACTCTCTCACTAACGCAGCGTGGGGTAACTCAGTCACTAACAGAGTGCAGGGTCACTCTTTCACTAAAGCTGCGCAGGGACACTCTGTCACTAACACAGTGCAGGGTCACTCTGTCACTAACGCATCGCAGTGTCACTCTGTCAGTAACACAGCACAGGGTCACTCTGTCCCGAACGCACCGCGGGGTAACTCTGCCAATAACAGAGCACAGGTAACTCTGTCACTGACACAGCGCAGGTTCGCTCTGTCATTAACACAGTGCAGTGTCACTAACACAGCAGATGGTCACTCTTACGCTGATGCAGCACACGGTTCCTCTGTCACTAACACAGTGCAGGGTCACTCTGTCACTAACACAGTGCAGGGTCACTCTTACGCTCATACAGCGCTGGGTCGCTCTGTCACTAACACAGGGCAGTGTCACTCTGTCACTAACACAGCGCAGGCTCACTCTGTCACTAACACAGCGCAGGGTCACTCTGTCACTAACACAGCGCAGGGTCACTCTGTCATTAACGCAGCGCGAGGTCACTCTGTCACTAACGCAGCGCGGTGTAGCTGTGTCACTAACACAGCGCAGGGTTACTCTGTCACTAACGCAGCGCAGGGTAACTCTGTCACTAACGCAGCGCGGTGTAGCTGTGTCACTAACACAGCGCAGGGTTACTCTGTCACTAAAACAGCGAAGGGTCGCTCTGTCACTAATGCAGCGCGGGGTAACTCTGTCTCTAATGCAGCGCGAGGTCATTCTGTCACTTACTCAGCGCAGGGTCACTCGGTCACTGACACAGCACGGAGTCACTCCATCACTAACGCAGCGCGGGGTCACTCTGTCACTAACGCAGTGCAGGGTCACTCTGTCACTAACGCAGCGCGGGGTAACTCTGTCACCAACAGAACGCAGGGTAACTCTGTCACGAACATAGCGCAGGTTCGCTCTGTCACTAACACAGCGCACGGTCACTCTGTCACTAACACAGTGCAGTGTCACTAACACAGCAGATGGTCACTCTTACGCTGATGCAGCGCACGGTTGCTCTGTCACTAACATAGTGCAGGGTCACTCTGTCACTAACGCCGTGCAGGGTCACCCTGTCATTAACACAGTGCAGGGTCACTCTGTCACTAACACAGCGCAGGGTAACTCTGTCACTAGCACAGCGCAGAGTCACTCGGTCACTAACACAGCGTGAGGTCACTCTGTCACTAACACAGCGTAGGGTCACTCTGTCACTAACGCATCACAGTGTCACTCTGTCACTAACACAGCACAGGGTCACTCTCTCACTAACGCAGCGCGGGGTAACTCAGTCACTAACAGAGTGCAGGGTCACTCTTTCACTAAAGCTGCGCAGGGACACTCTGTCACTAACACAGCTCAGGGTCACTCTGTCACTAACGCATCGCAGTGTCACTCTGTCAGTAACACAGCACAGGGTCACTCTGTCCCGAACGCACCGCGGGGTAACTCTGTCACTAACAGAGCGCAGGTAACTCTGTCACTGACACAGCGCAGGTTCGCTCTGTCATTAACACAGTGCAGTGTCACTAACACAGCAGATGGTCACTCTTACGCTGATGCAGCACACGGTTCCTCTGTCACTAACACAGTGCAGGGTCACTCTTACACTCATACAGCGCAGGGTCGCTCTGTCACTAACACAGGGCAGTGTCACTCTGTCACTAACACAGCGCAGGCTCACTCTGTCACTAACACAGCGCAGGGTCACTCTGTCACTAACACAGCGCAGGGTCACTCTGTCATTAACGCAGCGCGAGGTCACTCTGTCACTAACTCAGCGCAGGGTCACTCTGTCACTAACGCAGCGCGGGGTCACTCTGTCACTAACGCAGTGCAGGGTCACTCTGTCACTTACACAGCGCAGGGTCACTCTGTCACTAAGGCATCGCCGTGTCACTCTGTCACTAACGCAGCGCAGGGTCACTCTGTCACTAACACAGCACAGGGTCACTCTCTCACTAACGCAGCGCGGGGTAACTCAGTCACTAACAGAGTGCAGGGTCACTCTTTCACTAAAGCTGCGCAGGGTCACTCTGTCACTAACACAGTGCAGTGTCACTCTGTCACTAACACAGAACAGGGTCACTCTGTCACTAACGCAGCACGGGGTAACTCAGTCACTAACAGAGCGGAGGATCACTCTGTCACTATAGCAGCGCAGGGTCACTCTGTCACTAACACAGCGCAGGGTCACTCTGTCACTAACGCATCGCAGTGTCACTCTGTCACTAACACAGCACAGGGTCACTCTGTCACTAACGCAGCGCGGGGTAACTCTGTCACTAACAGAGCGCAAGGTAACTCTGACACTAACGCAGCGCGGGGTAACTCTGTCACTAATGCAGCGCGAGGTCACTCTGTCACTAACTCAGCGCAGGGTCACTCTGTCACTGACACAGCGCGGACTCACTCTGTCACTTACGCAGCGCAGGGTCACTCTGTCAATAAGGCATCGCCGTGTCACTCTGTCACTAACACAGCGCAGGGTCACTCTGTCACTAACACAGCGCAGGGTCACTCTGTCACTAAAGCAGCACAGGGTCACTCTGTCACTAACACAGCGTAGGGTCACTCTGTCACTAACGCATCGCAGTGTCACTCTGTCACTAACACAGCGCGGGGTCACTCCATCACTAACATAGCGTGGGGTCACTCTGTCACTAACACAGCACAGGGTAACTCTGTCACTAACGCAGTGCAGGGTCACTCTGTCACTAACACAGTAGAGTGTGACTCTGTCACTAACAGCGCAGGGTCACTCTGTAACTAACACAGTGCAGGGTCACTCGTACGCTGATACAGCGCAGGGTCGCTCTGTCTCTAACACAGGTCAGTGTCGCTCTGTCACTAACACAGCGCAGGCTCACTCTGTCACTAACACAGTGGACGGTCACTCTGTCACTAACACAGCGCAGGTACACTCTTACGCTAATGCAGCGCAGGGTTGCTCTGTCACTAACACAGTGCAGAGTCACTCTATCACTAACGCCGTGCAGGGTCACTCTGTCATTAACACAGCACAGGGTCACTCTGTCACTAAAGCAGCACAGGGTCACTCTGTCACTAACACAGCGTAGGGTCACTCTGTCACTAACGCATCACAGTGTCACTCTGTCACTAACACAGCACAGGGTCACTCTCTCACTAACGCAGCGTGGGGTAACTCAGTCACTAACAGAGTGCAGGGTCACTCTTTCACTAAAGCTGCGCAGGGACACTCTGTCACTAACACAGTGCAGGGTCACTCTGTCACTAACGCATCGCAGTGTCACTCTGTCAGTAACACAGCACAGGGTCACTCTGTCCCGAACGCACCGCGGGGTAACTCTGCCAATAACAGAGCACAGGTAACTCTGTCACTGACACAGCGCAGGTTCGCTCTGTCATTAACACAGTGCAGTGTCACTAACACAGCAGATGGTCACTCTTACGCTGATGCAGCACACGGTTCCTCTGTCACTAACACAGTGCAGGGTCACTCTGTCACTAACACAGTGCAGGGTCACTCTTACGCTCATACAGCGCTGGGTCGCTCTGTCACTAACACAGGGCAGTGTCACTCTGTCATTAACACAGCGCAGGCTCACTCTGTCACTAACACAGCGCAGGGTCACTCTGTCACTAACACAGCGCAGGGTCACTCTGTCATTAACGCAGCGCGAGGTCACTCTGTCACTAACGCAGCGCGGTGTAGCTGTGTCACTAACACAGCGCAGGGTTACTCTGTCACTAACGCAGCGCAGGGTAACTCTGTCACTAACGCAGCGCGGTGTAGCTGTGTCACTAACACAGCGCAGGGTTACTCTGTCACTAAAACAGCGAAGGGGCGCTCTGTCACTAATGCAGCGCGGGGTAACTCAGTCTCTAATGCAGCGCGAGGTCATTCTGTCACTAACTCAGAGCAGGGTCACTCGGTCACTGACACAGCACGGAGTCACTCCATCACTAACGCAGCGCGGGGTCACTCTGTCACTAACGCAGTGCAGGGTCACTCTGTCACTAACGCAGCGCGGGTTAACTCTGTCACCAACAGAACGCAGGGTAACTCTGTCACGAACATAGCGCAGGTTCGCTCTGTCACTAACACAGCGCACGGTCACTCTGTCACTAACACAGTGCAGTGTCACTAACACAGCAGATGGTCACTCTTACGCTGATGCAGCGCACGGTTGCTCTGTCACTAACACAGTGCAGGGTCACTCTGTCACTAACGCCGTGCAGGGTCACCCTGTCATTAACACAGTGCAGGGTCACTCTGTCACTAACACAGCGCAGGGTAACTCTGTCACTAACACAGCGCAGAGTCACTCGGTCACTAACACAGCGTGAGGTCACTCTGTCACTAACACAGCGTAGGGTCACTCTGTCACTAACGCATCACAGTGTCACTCTGTCACTAACACAGCACAGGGTCACTCTCTCACTAACGCAGCGCGGGGTAACTCAGTCACTAACAGAGTGCAGGGTCACTCTTTCACTAAAGCTGCGCAGGGACACTCTGTCACTAACACAGCTCAGGGTCACTCTGTCACTAACGCATCGCAGTGTCACTCTGTCAGTAACACAGCACAGGGTCACTCTGTCCCGAACGCACCGCGGGGTAACTCTGTCACTAACAGAGCGCAGGTAACTCTGTCACTGACACAGCGCAGGTTCGCTCTGTCATTAACACAGTGCAGTGTCACTAACACAGCAGATGGTCACTCTTACGCTGATGCAGCACACGGTTCCTCTGTCACTAACACAGTGCAGGGTCACTCTGTCACTAACACAGCGCAGGGTCGCTCTGTCACTAACACAGGGCAGTGTCACTCTGTCACTAACACAGCGCAGGCTCACTCTGTCACTAACACAGCGCAGGGTCACTCTGTCACTAACACAGCGCAGGGTCACTCTGTCATTAACGCAGCGCGAGGTCACTCTGTCACTAACTCAGCGCAGGGTCACTCTGTCACTAACGCAGCGCGGGGTCACTCTGTCACTAACGCAGTGCAGGGTCACTCTGTCACTTACACAGCGCAGGGTCACTCTGTCACTAAGGCATCGCCGTGTCACTCTGTCACTAACACAGCGCAGGGTCACTCTGTCACTAACACAGCACAGGGTCACTCTGTCACTAACGCAGCGCGGGGTAACTCAGTCACTAACAGAGTGCAGGGTCACTCTTTCACTAAAGCTGCGCAGGGTCACTCTGTCACTAACACAGTGCAGTGTCACTCTGTCACTAACACAGAACAGGGTCACTCTGTCACTAACGCAGCACGGGGTAACTCAGTCACTAACAGAGCGGAGGATCACTCTGTCACTATAGCAGCGCAGGGTCACTCTGTCACTAACACAGCGCACGGTCACTCTGTCACTAACGCATCGCAGTGTCACTCTGTCACTAACACAGCACAGGGTCACTCTGTCACTAACACAGCGCACGGTCACTCTGTCACTAACGCATCGCAGTGTCACTCTGTCACTAACACAGCACAGGGTCACTCTGTCACTAACGCAGCGCGGGGTAACTCTGTCACTAACAGAGCGCAAGGTAACTCTGACACTAACACAGCGCAGGGTTGCTCTGTCACTAACACAGTGCAGGGTCACTCTGTCACTAACGCCGTGCAGGGTCACTCTGTCATTAACACAGCACAGGGTCACTCTGTCACTAACACAGCTCGGAGTCACTCTGTCACTAACGCAGCGCAGGGTCACTCTTTCACTAAAGCTGCGCAGGGACACTCTGTCACTAACGCATCGCAGGTTCGCTCTGTCACTAACACAGTGCAGTGTCACTAACACAGCAGATGGTCACTCTTACGCTGATGCAGCACACGGTTCCTCTGTCACTAACACAGTACAGGGTCACTCTGTCACTAACGCCGTGCAGGGTCACTCTGTCACTAACGCCGTGCAGGGACACCCTGTCATTAACACAGCACAGGGTCACTCTGTTACAAACACAGCTCAGAGTCACTCTGTCACTAACGCAGAGCAGGGTCGCTCTGTCACTAACGCAGCGTGGGGTAACTCTGTCACTAATGCAGCGCGACGTCACTCTGTCACTAACTCAGCGCAGGGTCACTCTGTCACTGACACAGCGCGGAGTCACTCCGTCACTAACGCAGCGCTGGGTCACTCTGTCACTAACGCAGTGCAGTGTCACTCTGTCACTTACACAGCGCAGGGTCACTCTCTCACTAACGCAGCGCGGGGTAACTCAGTCACTAACAGAGTGCAGGGTCACTCTTTCACTAAAGCTGCGCAGGGTCACTCTGTCACTAACACAGCGCAGGGTCACTCTGTCACTAACGCATCGCAGTGTCACTCTGTCAGTAACACAGCACAGGGTCACTCTGTCCCGAACGCACCGCAGGGTAACTCTGTCACTAACAGAGCGCAGGTAACTCTGTCACTGACACAGCGCAGGTTCGCTCTGTCATTAACACAGTGCAGTGTCACTAACACAGCAGATGGTCACTCTTACGCTGATGCAGCACACGGTTCCTCTGTCACTAACACAGTGCAGGGTCACTCTTACGCTCATACAGCGCAGGGTCGCTCTGTCACTAACACAGGGCAGTGTCACTCTGTCACTAACACAGCGCAGGCTCACTCTGTCACTAACACAGCGCAGGGTCACTCTGTCACTAACACAGCGCAGGGTCATTCTGTCATTAACGCAGCGCGAGGTCACTCTGTCACTAGCTCAGCGCAGGGTCACTCTGTCACTAACGCAGCGAAGGGTAACTCTGTCACTAACGCAGCACAGGGTTACTCTGTCACTAACGCAGTGCAATGTAGCTGTGTCACTAACACAGCGCAGGGTTACTCTGTCACTAACGCAGCGCAGGGTAACTCTGTCACTAACGCAGCGCGGTGTAGCTGTGTCACTAACACAGCGCAGGGTTACTCTGTCACTAACACAGCGAAGGGTCGCTCTGTCAGTAATGCAGCGCGGGGTAACTCTGTCTCTAATGCAGCGTGAGGTCATTCTGTCACTAACTCAGCGCAGGGTCACTCGGTCACTGACACAGCACGGAGTCACTCCATCACTAACGCAGCGCGGGGTCACTCTGTCACTAACGCAGTGCAGGGTCACTCTGTCACTAACGCAGCACGGGGTAACTCTGTCACCAACAGAACGCAGGGTAACTCTGTCACGAACATAGCGCAGGTTCGCTCTGTCACTAACACAGCGCATGGTCACTCTGTCACTAACACAGTGCAGTGTCACTAACACAGCAGATGGTCACTCTTACGCTGATGCAGCGCACGGTTGCTCTGTCACTAACACAGTGCAGGGTCACTCTGTCACTAACGCCGTGCAGGGTCACCCTGTCATTAACACAGTGCAGGGTCACTCTGTCACTAACACAGCGCAGGGTAACTCTGTCACTAACACAGCGCAGAGACACTCGGTCACTAACACAGCGCGAGGTCACTCTGTCACTAACACAGCGCGGGGTCACTGTCACTAACGCAGTGCGGGGTAACTCAGTCACTTACAGAGCGCATGGTCACTCTGTCACTAAAGCAGCGCAAGGTCACTCTGTCACTAACACAGCGCAGGGTCACTCTGTCATTAACACAGCGCAGGGTCACTCTGTCACTAACACAGCTCGGAGTCACTCTGTCACTAACACAGTGCAGGGTCACTCCGTCACTAACGCAGCGCGAGGTCACTCTGTCACTAACACAGCGCGAGGTCACTCTGTCACTAACACAGCTCGGAGTCACTCTGTCACTAACACAGCGCAGAGTCACTCGGTCACTAACGCAGCGCGAGGTCACTCTGTCACTAACACAGCGCAGGGTCACTCTGTCATTAACACAGCGCAGGGTCACTCTGTCACTAACACAGCTCGGAGTCACTCTGTCACTAACACAGTGCAGGGTCACTCCGTCACTAACGCAGCGCGAGGTCACTCTGTCACTAACACAGCGCGAGGTCACTCTGTCACTAACACAGCTCGGAGTCCTCTGTCACTAACACAGCGCAGAGTCACTCGGTCACTAACGCAGCGCGAGGTCACTCTGTCACTAACACAGCGCGGGGTGACTCTGTCACTAACACAGCGTAGGGTCACTCTGTCACTAACACATCGCAGTGTCACACTGTCACTAACACAGCACAGGGTCACTCTGTCACTAACGCAGCGCGGGGTAACTCAGTCACTTACAGAGTGCAGGGTCACTCTGTCACTAAAGCTGCGCAGGGTCACTCTGTCACTAACGCAGCGCAGGGCAGGGTCACTCTGTCACTAACACAGCACAGGGTCACTCTGTCACTAACACAGCGCAGGGTCACTCTGTCACTAACGCAGTGCGAGGTCACTCTGTCACTAACACAGCGCGAGGTCACTGTCACTAACGCAGTGCGGGGTCACTCTTTCATTAACACAGCGCACGGTCACTCGGTCACTAACACAGCTCGGAGTCACTCAGTCACTAACACAGCGCAGAGTCACTCTGTCACTTACGCCGCGCAGGGTCACTCTTATACTGAAGCAGCGTGTGGTCGCTCTGTCACTAACATAGTGTGGGTTCACTCTGTCATTAATGCAGCACAGGGTAACTCTGTCACTAACGCAGTGCAGGGTCACTCTGTAACTAACACAGTGCAGGGTCACTCTTACGCTGATACAGCGCAGGGTCGATCTGTCACTAACACAGGTCAGTGTCACTCTGTCAGTAACACAGCGCAGGCTCACTCTGTCACTAACACAGTGGATGGTCACTCTGTCACTAACACAGCGCAGGCTCACTCTGTCACTAACACAGCGCACGGTCACTCTGTCACTAACACAGTGCAGTGTCACTAACACAGCAGATGGTCACTCTTACGCTGATGCAGCGCACGGTTGCTCTGTCACTAACACAGTGCAGGGTCACTCTGTCACTAACGCCGTGCAGGGTCACCCTGTCATTAACACAGTGCAGGGTCACTCTGTCACTAACACAGCGCAGTGTAACTCTGTCACTAACACAGCGCAGAGACACTCGGTCACTAACACAGCGCGAGGTCACTCTGTCACTAACACAGAGCGGGGTCACTGTCACTAAAGCAGCGCAAGGTCACTCTGTCACTAACACAGCGCAGGGTCACTCTGTCATTAACAAAGCGCAGGGTCACTCTGTCATTAACACAGCTCGGAGTCACTCTGTCACTAACACAGTGCAGGGTCACTCCGTCACTTACGCAGCGCGAGGTCACTCTGTCACTAACACAGCGCGAGGTCACTCTGTCACTAACGCCGTGCAGGGTCACTCTGTCACTAACGCCGTGCAGGGACACCCTGTCATTAACACAGCACAGGGTCACTCTGTTACAAACACAGCTCAGAGTCACTCTGTCACTAACGCAGAGCAGGGTCGCTCTGTCACTAACGCAGCGTGGGGTAACTCTGTCACTAATGCAGCGCGACGTCACTCTGTCACTAACACAGCACAGGGTCACTCTGTCACTGACACAGCGCGGAGTCACTCCGTCACTAACGCAGCGCAGGGTCACTCTCTCACTAACGCAGCGCGGGGTAACTCAGTCACTAACAGAGTGCAGGGTCACTCTTTCACTAAAGCTGCGCAGGGACACTCTGTCACTAACACAGCGCAGGGTCACTCTGTCACTAACGCATCGCAGTGTCACTCTGTCAGTAACACAGCACAGGGTCACTCTGTCCCGAACGCACCGCAGGGTAACTCTGTCACTAACAGAGCGCAGGTAACTCTGTCACTGACACAGCGCAGGTTCGCTCTGTCATTAACACAGTGCAGTGTCACTAACACAGCAGATGGTCACTCTTACGCTGATGCAGCACACGGTTCCTCTGTCACTAACACAGTGCAGGGTCACTCTGTCACTAACACAGTGCAGGGTCACTCTTACGCTCATACAGCGCAGGGTCGCTCTGTCACTAACACAGGGCAGTGTCACTCTGTCACTAACACAGCGCAGGCTCACTCTGTCACTAACACAGCGCAGGGTCACTCTGTCACTAACACAGCGCAGGGTCACTCTGTCATTAACGCAGCGCGAGGTCACTCTGTCACTAGCTCAGCGCAGGGTCACTCTGTCACTAACGCAGCGAAGGGTAACTCTGTCACTAACGCAGCACAGGGTTACTCTGTCACTAACGCAGCGCAATGTAGCTGTGTCACTAACACAGCGCAGGGTTACTCTGTCACTAACGCAGCGCAGGGTAACTCTGTCACTAATGCAGCGCGGTGTAGCTGTGTCACTAACACAGCGCAGGGTTACTCTGTCACTAACACAGCGAAGGGTCGCTCTGTCAGTAATGCAGCGCGGGGTAACTCTGTCTCTAATGCAGCGTGAGGTCATTCTGTCACTAACTCAGCGCAGGGTCACTCGGTCACTGACACAGCACGGGGTAACTCTGTCACCAACAGAACGCAGGGTAACTCTGTCACGAACATAGCGCAGGTTCGCTCTGTCACTAACACAGCGCATGGTCACTCTGTCACTAACACAGTGCAGTGTCACTAACACAGCAGATGGTCACTCTTACGCTGATGCAGCGCACGGTTGCTCTGTCACTAACACAGTGCAGGGTCACTCTGTCACTAACGCCGTGCAGGGTCACTCTGTCACTAACGCCGTGCAGGGTCACCCTGTCATTAACACAGTGCAGGGTCACTCTGTCACTAACACAGCGCAGGGTAACTCTGTCACTAACACAGCGCAGAGACACTCGGTCACTAACACAGCGCGAGGTCACTCTGTCACTAACACAGCGCGGGGTCACTGTCACTAACGCAGTGCGGGGTAACTCAGTCACTTACAGAGCGCATGGTCACTCTGTCACTAAAGCAGCGCAAGGTCACTCTGTCACTAACACAGCGCAGGGTCACTCTGTCATTAACACAGCGCAGGGTCACTCTGTCACTATCACAGCTCGGAGTCACTCTGTCACTAACACAGTGCAGGGTCACTCCGTCACTAACGCAGCGCGAGGTCACTCTGTCACTAACACAGCGCGAGGTCACTCTGTCACTAACACAGCTCGGAGTCACTCTGTCACTAACACAGCGCAGGGTCACTCTGTCACTAACGCAGCGCGAGGTCACTCTGTCATTAACACAGCACAGGGTCACTCTGTCACTAAAGCAGCACAGGGTCACTCTGTCACTAACACAGCGTAGGGTCACTCTGTCACTAACGCATCACAGTGTCACTCTGTCACTAACACAGCACAGGGTCACTCTCTCACTAACGCAGCGTGGGGTAACTCAGTCACTAACAGAGTGCAGGGTCACTCTTTCACTAAAGCTGCGCAGGGACACTCTGTCACTAACACAGTGCAGGGTCACTCTGTCACTAACGCATCGCAGTGTCACTCTGTCAGTAACACAGCACAGGGTCACTCTGTCCCGAACGCACCGCGGGGTAACTCTGTCAATAACAGAGCACAGGTAACTCTGTCACTGACACAGCGCAGGTTCGCTCTGTCATTAACACAGTGCAGTGTCACTAACACAGCAGATGGTCACTCTTACGCTGATGCAGCACACGGTTCCTCTGTCACTAACACAGTGCAGGGTCACTCTGTCACTAACACAGTGCAGGGTCACTCTTACGCTCATACAGCGCTGGGTCGCTCTGTCACTAACACAGGGCAGTGTCACTCTGTCATTAACACAGCGCAGGCTCACTCTGTCACTAACACAGCGCAGGGTCACTCTGTCACTAACACAGCGCAGGGTCACTCTGTCATTAACGCAGCGCGAGGTCACTCTGTCACTAACGCAGCGCGGTGTAGCTGTGTCACTAACACAGCGCAGGGTTACTCTGTCACTAACGCAGCGCAGGGTAACTCTGTCACTAACGCAGCGCGGTGTAGCTGTGTCACTAACACAGCGCAGGGTTACTCTGTCACTAAAACAGCGAAGGGTCGCTCTGTCACTAATGCAGCGCGGGGTAACTCTGTCTCTAATGCAGCGCGAGGTCATTCTGTCACTAACTCAGAGCAGGGTCACTCGGTCACTGACACAGCACGGAGTCACTCCATCACTAACGCAGCGCGGGGTCACTCTGTCACTAACGCAGTGCAGGGTCACTCTGTCACTAACGCAGCGCGGGTTAACTCTGTCACCAACAGAACGCAGGGTAACTCTGTCACGAACATAGCGCAGGTTCGCTCTGTCACTAACACAGCACACGGTCACTCTGTCACTAACACAGTGCAGTGTCACTAACACAGCAGATGGTCACTCTTACGCTGATGCAGCGCACGGTTGCTCTGTCACTAACACAGTGCAGGGTCACTCTGTCACTAACGCCGTGCAGGGTCACCCTGTCATTAACACAGTGCAGGGTCACTCTGTCACTAACACAGCGCAGGTTCGCTCTGTCATTAACACAGTGCAGTGTCACTAACACAGCAGATGGTCACTCTTACGCTGATGCAGCGCACGGTTGCTCTGTCACTAACACAGTGCAGGGTCACTCTGTCACTAACGCCGTGCAGGGTCACCCTGTCATTAACACAGTGCAGGGTCACTCTGTCACTAACACAGCGCAGGGTAACTCTGTCACTAACACAGCGCAGAGTCACTCGGTCACTAACACAGCGTGAGGTCACTCTGTCACTAACACAGCGTAGGGTCACTCTGTCACTAACGCATCACAGTGTCACTCTGTCACTAACACAGCACAGGGTCACTCTCTCACTAACGCAGCGCGGGGTAACTCAGTCACTAACAGAGTGCAGGGTCACTCTTTCACTAAAGCTGCGCAGGGACACTCTGTCACTAACACAGCTCAGGGTCACTCTGTCACTAACGCATCGCAGTGTCACTCTGTCAGTAACACAGCACAGGGTCACTCTGTCCCGAACGCACCGCGGGGTAACTCTGTCACTAACAGAGCGCAGGTAACTCTGTCACTGACACAGCGCAGGTTCGCTCTGTCATTAACACAGTGCAGTGTCACTAACACAGCAGATGGTCACTCTTACGCTGATGCAGCACACGGTTCCTCTGTCACTAACACAGCGCAGGGTCGCTCTGTCACTAACACAGGGCAGTGTCACTCTGTCACTAACACAGCGCAGGCTCACTCTGTCACTAACACAGCGCAGGGTCACTCTGTCACTAACACAGCGCAGGGTCACTCTGTCATTAACGCAGCGCGAGGTCACTCTGTCACTAACTCAGCGCAGGGTCACTCTGTCACTAACGCAGCGCGGGGTCACTCTGTCACTAACGCAGTGCAGGGTCACTCTGTCACTTACACAGCGCAGGGTCACTCTGTCACTAAGGCATCGCCGTGTCACTCTGTCACTAACACAGCGCAGGGTCACTCTGTCACTAACACAGCACAGGGTCACTCTGTCACTAACGCAGCGCGGGGTAACTCAGTCACTAACAGAGTGCAGGGTCACTCTTTCACTAAAGCTGCGCAGGGTCACTCTGTCACTAACACAGTGCAGTGTCACTCTGTCACTAACACAGAACAGGGTCACTCTGTCACTAACGCAGCACGGGGTAACTCAGTCACTAACAGAGCGGAGGATCACTCTGTCACTATAGCAGCGCAGGGTCACTCTGTCACTAACACAGCGCACGGTCACTCTGTCACTAACGCATCGCAGTGTCACTCTGTCACTAACACAGCACAGGGTCACTCTGTCACTAACGCAGCGCGGGGTAACTCTGTCACTAACAGAGCGCAAGGTAACTCTGACACTAACACAGCGCAGGGTTGCTCTGTCACTAACACAGTGCAGGGTCACTCTGTCACTAACGCCGTGCAGGGTCACTCTGTCATTAACACAGCACAGGGTCACTCTGTCACTAACACAGCTCGGAGTCACTCTGTCACTAACGCATCGCAGGTTCGCTCTGTCACTAACACAGTGCAGTGTCACTAACACAGCAGATGGTCACTCTTACGCTGATGCAGCACACGGTTCCTCTGTCACTAACACAGTACAGGGTCACTCTGTCACTAACGCCGTGCAGGGTCACTCTGTCACTAACGCCGTGCAGGGACACCCTGTCATTAACACAGCACAGGGTCACTCTGTTACAAACACAGCTCAGAGTCACTCTGTCACTAACGCAGAGCAGGGTCGCTCTGTCACTAACGCAGCGTGGGGTAACTCTGTCACTAATGCAGCGCGACGTCACTCTGTCACTAACTCAGCGCAGGGTCACTCTGTCACTGACACAGCGCGGAGTCACTCCGTCACTAACGCAGCGCTGGGTCACTCTGTCACTAACGCAGTGCAGTGTCACTCTGTCACTTACACAGCGCAGGGTCACTCTCTCACTAACGCAGCGCGGGGTAACTCAGTCACTAACAGAGTGCAGGGTCACTCTTTCACTAAAGCTGCGCAGGGTCACTCTGTCACTAACACAGCGCAGGGTCACTCTGTCACTAATGCATCGCAGTGTCACTCTGTCAGTAACACAGCACAGGGTCACTCTGTCCCGAACGCACCGCAGGGTAACTCTGTCACTAACAGAGCGCAGGTAACTCTGTCACTGACACAGCGCAGGTTCGCTCTGTCATTAACACAGTGCAGTGTCACTAACACAGCAGATGGTCACTCTTACGCTGATGCAGCACACGGTTCCTCTGTCACTAACACAGTGCAGGGTCACTCTTACGCTCATACAGCACAGGGTCGCTCTGTCACTAACACAGGGCAGTGTCACTCTGTCACTAACACAGCGCAGGCTCACTCTGTCACTAACACAGCGCAGGGTCACTCTGTCACTAACACAGCGCAGGGTCACTCTGTCATTAACGCAGCGCGAGGTCACTCTGTCACTAGCTCAGCGCAGGGTCACTCTGTCACTAACGCAGCGAAGGGTAACTCTGTCACTAACGCAGCACAGGGTTACTCTGTCACTAACGCAGCGCAATGTAGCTGTGTCACTAACACAGCGCAGGGTTACTCTGTCACTAACGCAGCGCAGGGTAACTCTGTCACTAACGCAGCACGGTGTAGCTGTGTCACTAACACAGCGCAGGGTTACTCTGTCACTAACACAGCGAAGGGTCGCTCTGTCAGTAATGCAGCGCGGGGTAACTCTGTCTCTAATGCAGCGTGAGGTCATTCTGTCACTAACTCAGCGCAGGGTCACTCGGTCACTGACACAGCACGGAGTCACTCCATCACTAACGCAGCGCGGGGTCACTCTGTCACTAACGCAGTGCAGGGTCACTCTGTCACTAACGCAGCACGGGGTAACTCTGTCACCAACAGAACGCAGGGTAACTCTGTCACGAACATAGCGCAGGTTCGCTCTGTCACTAACACAGCGCATGGTCACTCTGTCACTAACACAGTGCAGTGTCACTAACACAGCAGATGGTCACTCTTACGCTGATGCAGCGCACGGTTGCTCTGTCACTAACACAGTGCAGGGTCACTCTGTCACTAACGCCGTGCAGGGTCACCCTGTCATTAACACAGTGCAGGGTCACTCTGTCACTAACACAGCGCAGGGTAACTCTGTCACTAACACAGCGCAGAGACACTCGGTCACTAACACAGCGCGAGGTCACTCTGTCACTAACACAGCGCGGGGTCACTGTCACTAACGCAGTGCGGGGTAACTCAGTCACTTACAGAGCGCATGGTCACTCTGTCACTAAAGCAGCGCAAGGTCACTCTGTCACTAACACAGCGCAGGGTCACTCTGTCATTAACACAGCGCAGGGTCACTCTGTCACTAACACAGCTCGGAGTCACTCTGTCACTAACACAGTGCAGGGTCACTCCGTCACTAACGCAGCGCGAGGTCACTCTGTCACTAACACAGCGCGAGGTCACTCTGTCACTAACACAGCTCGGAGTCACTCTGTCACTAACACAGCGCAGAGTCACTCGGTCACTAACGCAGCGCGAGGTCACTCTGTCACTAACACAGCGCAGGGTCACTCTGTCATTAACACAGCGCAGGGTCACTCTGTCACTAACACAGCTCGGAGTCACTCTGTCACTAACACAGTGCAGGGTCACTCCGTCACTAACGCAGCGCGAGGTCACTCTGTCACTAACACAGCGCGAGGTCACTCTGTCACTAACACAGCTCGGAGTCCTCTGTCACTAACACAGCGCAGAGTCACTCGGTCACTAACGCAGCGCGAGGTCACTCTGTCACTAACACAGCGCGGGGTGACTCTGTCACTAACACAGCGTAGGGTCACTCTGTCACTAACACATCGCAGTGTCACACTGTCACTAACACAGCACAGGGTCACTCTGTCACTAACGCAGCGCGGGGTAACTCAGTCACTTACAGAGTGCAGGGTCACTCTGTCACTAAAGCTGCGCAGGGTCACTCTGTCACTAACGCAGCGCAGGGCAGGGTCACTCTGTCACTAACACAGCACAGGGTCACTCTGTCACTAACACAGCGCAGGGTCACTCTGTCACTAACGCAGTGCGAGGTCACTCTGTCACTAACACAGCGCGAGGTCACTGTCACTAACGCAGTGCGGGGTCACTCTTTCATTAACACAGCGCACGGTCACTCGGTCACTAACACAGCTCGGAGTCACTCAGTCACTAACACAGCGCAGAGTCACTCTGTCACTTACGCCGCGCAGGGTCACTCTTACACTGAAGCAGCGTGTGGTCGCTCTGTCACTAACATAGTGTGGGTTCACTCTGTCATTAATGCAGCACAGGGTAACTCTGTCACTAACGCAGTGCAGGGTCACTCTGTAACTAACACAGTGCAGGGTCACTCTTACGCTGATACAGCGCAGGGTCGATCTGTCACTAACACAGGTCAGTGTCACTCTGTCAGTAACACAGCGCAGGCTCACTCTGTCACTAACACAGTGGATGGTCACTCTGTCACTAACACAGCGCAGGCTCACTCTGTCACTAACACAGCGCACGGTCACTCTGTCACTAACACAGTGCAGTGTCACTAACACAGCAGATGGTCACTCTTACGCTGATGCAGCGCACGGTTGCTCTGTCACTAACACAGTGCAGGGTCACTCTGTCACTAACGCCGTGCAGGGTCACCCTGTCATTAACACAGTGCAGGGTCACTCTGTCACTAACACAGCGCAGTGTAACTCTGTCACTAACACAGCGCAGAGACACTCGGTCACTAACACAGCGCGAGGTCACTCTGTCACTAACACAGAGCGGGGTCACTGTCACTAAAGCAGCGCAAGGTCACTCTGTCACTAACACAGCGCAGGGTCACTCTGTCATTAACAAAGCGCAGGGTCACTCTGTCATTAACACAGCTCGGAGTCACTCTGTCACTAACACAGTGCAGGGTCACTCCGTCACTTACGCAGCGCGAGGTCACTCTGTCACTAACACAGCGCGAGGTCACTCTGTCACTAACGCCGTGCAGGGTCACTCTGTCACTAACGCCGTGCAGGGACACCCTGTCATTAACACAGCACAGGGTCACTCTGTTACAAACACAGCTCAGAGTCACTCTGTCACTAACGCAGAGCAGGGTCGCTCTGTCACTAACGCAGCGTGGGGTAACTCTGTCACTAATGCAGCGCGACGTCACTCTGTCACTAACTCAGCGCAGGGTCACTCTGTCACTGACACAGCGCGGAGTCACTCCGTCACTAACGCAGCGCTGGGTCACTCTGTCACTAACGCAGTGCAGTGTCACTCTGTCACTTACACAGCGCAGGGTCACTCTCTCACTAACGCAGCGCGGGGTAACTCAGTCACTAACAGAGTGCAGGGTCACTCTTTCACTAAAGCTGCGCAGGGACACTCTGTCACTAACACAGCGCAGGGTCACTCTGTCACTAACGCATCGCAGTGTCACTCTGTCAGTAACACAGCACAGGGTCACTCTGTCCCGAACGCACCGCAGGGTAACTCTGTCACTAACAGAGCGCAGGTAACTCTGTCACTGACACAGCGCAGGTTCGCTCTGTCATTAACACAGTGCAGTGTCACTAACACAGCAGATGGTCACTCTTACGCTGATGCAGCACACGGTTCCTCTGTCACTAACACAGTGCAGGGTCACTCTGTCACTAACACAGTGCAGGGTCACTCTTACGCTCATACAGCGCAGGGTCGCTCTGTCACTAACACAGGGCAGTGTCACTCTGTCACTAACACAGCGCAGGCTCACTCTGTCACTAACACAGCGCAGGGTCACTCTGTCACTAACACAGCGCAGGGTCACTCTGTCATTAACGCAGCGCGAGGTCACTCTGTCACTAGCTCAGCGCAGGGTCACTCTGTCACTAACGCAGCGAAGGGTAACTCTGTCACTAACGCAGCACAGGGTTACTCTGTCACTAACGCAGCGCAATGTAGCTGTGTCACTAACACAGCGCAGGGTTACTCTGTCACTAACGCAGCGCAGGGTAACTCTGTCACTAACGCAGCGCGGTGTAGCTGTGTCACTAACACAGCGCAGGGTTACTCTGTCACTAACACAGCGAAGGGTCGCTCTGTCAGTAATGCAGCGCGGGGTAACTCTGTCTCTAATGCAGCGTGAGGTCATTCTGTCACTAACTCAGCGCAGGGTCACTCGGTCACTGACACAGCACGGAGTCACTCCATCACTAACGCAGCGCGGGGTCACTCTGTCACTAACGCAGTGCAGGGTCACTCTGTCACTAACGCAGCACGGGGTAACTCTGTCACCAACAGAACGCAGGGTAACTCTGTCACGAACATAGCGCAGGTTCGCTCTGTCACTAACACAGCGCATGGTCACTCTGTCACTAACACAGTGCAGTGTCACTAACACAGCAGATGGTCACTCTTACGCTGATGCAGCGCACGGTTGCTCTGTCACTAACACAGTGCAGGGTCACTCTGTCACTAACGCCGTGCAGGGTCACCCTGTCATTAACACAGTGCAGGGTCACTCTGTCACTAACACAGCGCAGGGTAACTCTGTCACTAACACAGCGCAGAGACACTCGGTCACTAACACAGCGCGAGGTCACTCTGTCACTAACACAGCGCGGGGTCACTGTCACTAACGCAGTGCGGGGTAACTCAGTCACTTACAGAGCGCATGGTCACTCTGTCACTAAAGCAGCGCAAGGTCACTCTGTCACTAACACAGCGCAGGGTCACTCTGTCATTAACACAGCGCAGGGTCACTCTGTCACTATCACAGCTCGGAGTCACTCTGTCACTAACACAGTGCAGGGTCACTCCGTCACTAACGCAGCGCGAGGTCACTCTGTCACTAACACAGCGCGAGGTCACTCTGTCACTAACACAGCTCGGAGTCACTCTGTCACTAACACAGCGCAGAGTCACTCGGTCACTAACGCAGCGCGAGGTCACTCTGTCATTAACACAGCACAGGGTCACTCTGTCACTAAAGCAGCACAGGGTCACTCTGTCACTAACACAGCGTAGGGTCACTCTGTCACTAACGCATCACAGTGTCACTCTGTCACTAACACAGCACAGGGTCACTCTCTCACTAACGCAGCGTGGGGTAACTCAGTCACTAACAGAGTGCAGGGTCACTCTTTCACTAAAGCTGCGCAGGGACACTCTGTCACTAACACAGTGCAGGGTCACTCTGTCACTAACGCATCGCAGTGTCACTCTGTCAGTAACACAGCACAGGGTCACTCTGTCCCGAACGCACCGCGGGGTAACTCTGTCAATAACAGAGCACAGGTAACTCTGTCACTGACACAGCGCAGGTTCGCTCTGTCATTAACACAGTGCAGTGTCACTAACACAGCAGATGGTCACTCTTACGCTGATGCAGCACACAGTTCCTCTGTCACTAACACAGTGCAGGGTCACTCTGTCACTAACACAGTGCAGGGTCACTCTTACGCTCATACAGCGCTGGGTCGCTCTGTCACTAACACAGGGCAGTGTCACTCTGTCATTAACACAGCGCAGGCTCACTCTGTCACTAACACAGCGCAGGGTCACTCTGTCACTAACACAGCGCAGGGTCACTCTGTCATTAACGCAGCGCGAGGTCACTCTGTCACTAACGCAGCGCGGTGTAGCTGTGTCACTAACACAGCGCAGGGTTACTCTGTCACTAACGCAGCGCAGGGTAACTCTGTCACTAACGCAGCGCGGTGTAGCTGTGTCACTAACACAGCGCAGGGTTACTCTGTCACTAAAACAGCGAAGGGTCGCTCTGTCACTAATGCAGCGCGGGGTAACTCTGTCTCTAATGCAGCGCGAGGTCATTCTGTCACTAACTCAGAGCAGGGTCACTCGGTCACTGACACAGCACGGAGTCACTCCATCACTAACGCAGCGCGGGGTCACTCTGTCACTAACGCAGTGCAGGGTCACTCTGTCACTAACGCAGCGCGGGGTAACTCTGTCACCAACAGAACGCAGGGTAACTCTGTCACGAACATAGCGCAGGTTCGCTCTGTCACTAACACAGCACACGGTCACTCTGTCACTAACACAGTGCAGTGTCACTAACACAGCAGATGGTCACTCTTACGCTGATGCAGCGCACGGTTGCTCTGTCACTAACACAGTGCAGGGTCACTCTGTCACTAACGCCGTGCAGGGTCACCCTGTCATTAACACAGTGCAGGGTCACTCTGTCACTAACACAGCGCAGGGTAACTCTGTCACTAACACAGCGCAGAGTCACTCGGTCACTAACACAGCGTGAGGTCACTCTGTCACTAACACAGCGTAGGGTCACTCTGTCACTAACGCATCACAGTGTCACTCTGTCACTAACACAGCGCGAGGTCACTCTTTCACTAAAGCTGCGCAGGGACACTCTGTCACTAACACAGCTCAGGGTCACTCTGTCACTAACGCATCGCAGTGTCACTCTGTCAGTAACACAGCACAGGGTCACTCTGTCCCGAACGCACCGCGGGGTAACTCTGTCACTAACAGAGCGCAGGTAACTCTGTCACTGACACAGCGCAGGTTCGCTCTGTCATTAACACAGTGCAGTGTCACTAACACAGCAGATGGTCACTCTTACGCTGATGCAGCACACGGTTCCTCTGTCACTAACACAGCGCAGGGTCGCTCTGTCACTAACACAGGGCAGTGTCACTCTGTCACTAACACAGCGCAGGCTCACTCTGTCACTAACACAGCGCAGGGTCACTCTGTCACTAACACAGCGCAGGGTCACTCTGTCATTAACGCAGCGCGAGGTCACTCTGTCACTAACTCAGCGCAGGGTCACTCTGTCACTAACGCAGCGCGGGGTCACTCTGTCACTAACGCAGTGCAGGGTCACTCTGTCACTTACACAGCGCAGGGTCACTCTGTCACTAAGGCATCGCCGTGTCACTCTGTCACTAACACAGCGCAGGGTCACTCTGTCACTAACACAGCACAGGGTCACTCTGTCACTAACGCAGCGCGGGGTAACTCAGTCACTAACAGAGTGCAGGGTCACTCTTTCACTAAAGCTGCGCAGGGTCACTCTGTCACTAACACAGTGCAGTGTCACTCTGTCACTAACACAGAACAGGGTCGCTCTGTCACTAACGCAGCACGGGGTAACTCAGTCACTAACAGAGCGGAGGATCACTCTGTCACTATAGCAGCGCAGGGTCACTCTGTCACTAACACAGCGCACGGTCACTCTGTCACTAACGCATCGCAGTGTCACTCTGTCACTAACACAGCACAGGGTCACTCTGTCACTAACGCAGCGCGGGGTAACTCTGTCACTAACAGAGCGCAAGGTAACTCTGACACTAACACAGCGCAGGGTTGCTCTGTCACTAACACAGTGCAGGGTCACTCTGTCACTAACGCCGTGCAGGGTCACTCTGTCATTAACACAGCACAGGGTCACTCTGTCACTAACACAGCTCGGAGTCACTCTGTCACTAACGCAGCGCAGGGTCACTCTTTCACTAAAGCTGCGCAGGGACACTCTGTCACTAACGCATCGCAGGTTCGCTCTGTCACTAACACAGTGCAGTGTCACTAACACAGCAGATGGTCACTCTTACGCTGATGCAGCACACGGTTCCTCTGTCACTAACACAGTACAGGGTCACTCTGTCACTAACGCCGTGCAGGGTCACTCTGTCACTAACGCCGTGCAGGGACACCCTGTCTTAACACAGCACAGGGTCACTCTGTTACAAACACAGCTCAGAGTCACTCTGTCACTAACGCAGAGCAGGGTCGCTCTGTCACTAACGCAGCGTGGGGTAACTCTGTCACTAATGCAGCGCGACGTCACTCTGTCACTAACTCAGCGCAGGGTCACTCTGTCACTGACACAGCGCGGAGTCACTCCGTCACTAACGCAGCGCTGGGTCACTCTGTCACTAACGCAGTGCAGTGTCACTCTGTCACTTACACAGCGCAGGGTCACTCTCTCACTAACGCAGCGCGGGGTAACTCAGTCACTAACAGAGTGCAGGGTCACTCTTTCACTAAAGCTGCGCAGGGTCACTCTGTCACTAACACAGCGCAGGGTCACTCTGTCACTAACGCATCGCAGTGTCACTCTGTCAGTAACACAGCACAGGGTCACTCTGTCCCGAACGCACCGCAGGGTAACTCTGTCACTAACAGAGCGCAGGTAACTCTGTCACTGACACAGCGCAGGTTCGCTCTGTCATTAACACAGTGCAGTGTCAATAATACAGCAGATGGTCACTCTTACGCTGATGCAGCACACGGTTCCTCTGTCACTAACACAGTGCAGGGTCACTCTTACGCTCATACAGCACAGGGTCGCTCTGTCACTAACACAGGGCAGTGTCACTCTGTCACTAACACAGCGCAGGCTCACTCTGTCACTAACACAGCGCAGGGTCACTCTGTCACTAACACAGCGCAGGGTCACTCTGTCATTAACGCAGCGCGAGGTCACTCTGTCACTAACGCAGCACAGGGTTACTCTGTCACTAACGCAGCGCAATGTAGCTGTGTCACTAACACAGCGCAGGGTTACTCTGTCACTAACGCAGCGCAGGGTAACTCTGTCACTAACGCAGCACGGTGTAGCTGTGTCACTAACACAGCGCAGGGTTACTCTGTCACTAACACAGCGAAGGGTCGCTCTGTCAGTAATGCAGCGCGGGGTAACTCTGTCTCTAATGCAGCGTGAGGTCATTCTGTCACTAACTCAGCGCAGGGTCACTCGGTCACTGACACAGCACGGAGTCACTCCATCACTAACGCAGCGCGGGGTCACTCTGTCACTAACGCAGTGCAGGGTCACTCTGTCACTAACGCAGCACGGGGTAACTCTGTCACCAACAGAACGCAGGGTAACTCTGTCACGAACATAGCGCAGGTTCGCTCTGTCACTAACACAGCGCATGGTCACTCTGTCACTAACACAGTGCAGTGTCACTAACACAGCAGATGGTCACTCTTACGCTGATGCAGCGCACGGTTGCTCTGTCACTAACACAGTGCAGGGTCACTCTGTCACTAACGCCGTGCAGGGTCACCCTGTCATTAACACAGTGCAGGGTCACTCTGTCACTAACACAGCGCAGGGTAACTCTGTCACTAACACAGCGCAGAGACACTCGGTCACTAACACAGCGCGAGGTCACTCTGTCACTAACACAGCGCGGGGTCACTGTCACTAACGCAGTGCGGGGTAACTCAGTCACTTACAGAGCGCATGGTCACTCTGTCACTAAAGCAGCGCAAGGTCACTCTGTCACTAACACAGCGCAGGGTCACTCTGTCATTAACACAGCGCAGGGTCACTCTGTCACTAACACAGCTCGGAGTCACTCTGTCACTAACACAGTGCAGGGTCACTCCGTCACTAATGCAGCGCGAGGTCACTCTGTCACTAACACAGCGCGAGGTCACTCTGTCACTAACACAGCTCGGAGTCACTCTGTCACTAACACAGCGCAGAGTCACTCGGTCACTAACGCAGCGCGAGGTCACTCTGTCACTAACACAGCGCAGGGTCACTCTGTCATTAACACAGCGCAGGGTCACTCTGTCACTAACACAGCTCGGAGTCACTCTGTCACTAACACAGTGCAGGGTCACTCCGTCACTAACGCAGCGCGAGGTCACTCTGTCACTAACACAGCGCGAGGTCACTCTGTCACTAACACAGCTCGGAGTCCTCTGTCACTAACACAGCGCAGAGTCACTCGGTCACTAACGCAGCGCGAGGTCACTCTGTCACTAACACAGCGCGGGGTGACTCTGTCACTAACACAGCGTAGGGTCACTCTGTCACTAACACATCGCAGTGTCACACTGTCACTAACACAGCACAGGGTCACTCTGTCACTAACGCAGCGCGGGGTAACTCAGTCACTTACAGAGTGCAGGGTCACTCTGTCACTAAAGCTGCGCAGGGTCACTCTGTCACTAACGCAGCGCAGGGCAGGGTCACTCTGTCACTAACACAGCACAGGGTCACTCTGTCACTAACACAGCGCAGGGTCACTCTGTCACTAACGCAGTGCGAGGTCACTCTGTCACTAACACAGCGCGAGGTCACTGTCACTAACGCAGTGCGGGGTCACTCTTTCATTAACACAGCGCACGGTCACTCGGTCACTAACACAGCTCGGAGTCACTCAGTCACTAACACAGCGCAGAGTCACTCTGTCACTTACGCCGCGCAGGGTCACTCTTACACTGAAGCAGCGTGTGGTCGCTCTGTCACTAACATAGTGTGGGTTCACTCTGTCATTAATGCAGCACAGGGTAACTCTGTCACTAACGCAGTGCAGGGTCACTCTGTAACTAACACAGTGCAGGGTCACTCTTACGCTGATACAGCGCAGGG
This sequence comes from Isurus oxyrinchus, assembly GCA_026770705.1. Lineage (NCBI taxonomy): Eukaryota > Metazoa > Chordata > Chondrichthyes > Lamniformes > Lamnidae > Isurus > Isurus oxyrinchus. The sequence goes on along the minus strand of JANJGN010000266.1, from coordinate 691,381 downwards.
TCGATCTGTCACTAACACAGGTCAGTGTCACTCTGTCAGTAACACAGCGCAGGCTCACTCTGTCACTAACACAGTGGATGGTCACTCTGTCACTAACACAGCGCAGGCTCACTCTGTCACTAACACAGCGCACGGTCACTCTGTCACTAACACAGTGCAGTGTCACTAACACAGCAGATGGTCACTCTTACGCTGATGCAGCGCACGGTTGCTCTGTCACTAACACAGTGCAGGGTCACTCTGTCACTAACGCCATGCAGGGTCACCCTGTCATTAACACAGTGCAGGGTCACTCTGTCACTAACACAGCGCAGTGTAACTCTGTCACTAACACAGCGCAGAGACACTCGGTCACTAACACAGCGCGAGGTCACTCTGTCACTAACACAGAGCGGGGTCACTGTCACTAAAGCAGCGCAAGGTCACTCTGTCACTAACACAGCGCAGGGTCACTCTGTCATTAACAAAGCGCAGGGTCACTCTGTCATTAACACAGCTCGGAGTCACTCTGTCACTAACACAGTGCAGGGTCACTCCGTCACTTACGCAGCGCGAGGTCACTCTGTCACTAACACAGCGCGAGGTCACTCTGTCACTAACGCCGTGCAGGGTCACTCTGTCACTAACGCCGTGCAGGGACACCCTGTCATTAACACAGCACAGGGTCACTCTGTTACAAACACAGCTCAGAGTCACTCTGTCACTAACGCAGAGCAGGGTCGCTCTGTCACTAACGCAGCGTGGGGTAACTCTGTCACTAATGCAGCGCGACGTCACTCTGTCACTAACTCAGCGCAGGGTCACTCTGTCACTGACACAGCGCGGAGTCACTCCGTCACTAACGCAGCGCTGGGTCACTCTGTCACTAACGCAGTGCAGTGTCACTCTGTCACTTACACAGCGCAGGGTCACTCTCTCACTAACGCAGCGCGGGGTAACTCAGTCACTAACAGAGTGCAGGGTCACTCTTTCACTAAAGCTGCGCAGGGACACTCTGTCACTAACACAGCGCAGGGTCACTCTGTCACTAACGCATCGCAGTGTCACTCTGTCAGTAACACAGCACAGGGTCACTCTGTCCCGAACGCACCGCAGGGTAACTCTGTCACTAACAGAGCGCAGGTAACTCTGTCACTGACACAGCGCAGGTTCGCTCTGTCATTAACACAGTGCAGTGTCACTAACACAGCAGATGGTCACTCTTACGCTGATGCAGCACACGGTTCCTCTGTCACTAACACAGTGCAGGGTCACTCTGTCACTAACACAGTGCAGGGTCACTCTTACGCTCATACAGCGCAGGGTCGCTCTGTCACTAACACAGGGCAGTGTCACTCTGTCACTAACACAGCGCAGGCTCACTCTGTCACTAACACAGCGCAGGGTCACTCTGTCACTAACACAGCGCAGGGTCACTCTGTCATTAACGCAGCGCAGGGTCACTCTGTCACTAGCTCAGCGCAGGGTCACTCTGTCACTAACGCAGCGAAGGGTAACTCTGTCACTAACGCAGCACAGGGTTACTCTGTCACTAACGCAGCGCAATGTAGCTGTGTCACTAACACAGCGCAGGGTTACTCTGTCACTAACGCAGCGCAGGGTAACTCTGTCACTAACGCAGCGCGGTGTAGCTGTGTCACTAACACAGCGCAGGGTTACTCTGTCACTAACACAGCGAAGGGTCGCTCTGTCAGTAATGCAGCGCGGGGTAACTCTGTCTCTAATGCAGCGTGAGGTCATTCTGTCACTAACTCAGCGCAGGGTCACTCGGTCACTGACACAGCACGGAGTCACTCCATCACTAACGCAGCGCGGGGTCACTCTGTCACTAACGCAGTGCAGGGTCACTCTGTCACTAACGCAGCACGGGGTAACTCTGTCACCAACAGAACGCAGGGTAACTCTGTCACGAACATAGCGCAGGTTCGCTCTGTCACTAACACAGCGCATGGTCACTCTGTCACTAACACAGTGCAGTGTCACTAACACAGCAGATGGTCACTCTTACGCTGATGCAGCGCACGGTTGCTCTGTCACTAACACAGTGCAGGGTCACTCTGTCACTAACGCCGTGCAGGGTCACCCTGTCATTAACACAGTGCAGGGTCACTCTGTCACTAACACAGCGCAGGGTAACTCTGTCACTAACACAGCGCAGAGACACTCGGTCACTAACACAGCGCGAGGTCACTCTGTCACTAACACAGCGCGGGGTCACTGTCACTAACGCAGTGCGGGGTAACTCAGTCACTTACAGAGCGCATGGTCACTCTGTCACTAAAGCAGCGCAAGGTCACTCTGTCACTAACACAGCGCAGGGTCACTCTGTCATTAACACAGCGCAGGGTCACTCTGTCACTATCACAGCTCGGAGTCACTCTGTCACTAACACAGTGCAGGGTCACTCCGTCACTAACGCAGCGCGAGGTCACTCTGTCACTAACACAGCGCGAGGTCACTCTGTCACTAACACAGCTCGGAGTCACTCTGTCACTAACACAGCGCAGAGTCACTCGGTCACTAACGCAGCGCGAGGTCACTCTGTCATTAACACAGCACAGGGTCACTCTGTCACTAAAGCAGCACAGGGTCACTCTGTCACTAACACAGCGTAGGGTCACTCTGTCACTAACGCATCACAGTGTCACTCTGTCACTAACACAGCACAGGGTCACTCTCTCACTAACGCAGCGCGGGGTAACTCTGTCACCAACAGAACGCAGGGGAACTCTGTCACGAACATAGCGCAGGTTCGCTCTGTCACTAACACAGCACACGGTCACTCTGCCACTAACACAGTGCAGTGTCACTAACACAGCAGATGGTCACTCTTACGCTGATGCAGCGCACGGTTGCTCTGTCACTAACACAGTGCAGGGTCACTCTGTCACTAACGCCGTGCAGGGTCACCCTGTCATTAACACAGTGCAGGGTCACTCTGTCACTAACACAGCGCAGGGTAACTCTGTCACTAACACAGCGCAGAGTCACTCGGTCACTAACACAGCGTGAGGTCACTCTGTCACTAACACAGCGTAGGGTCACTCTGTCACTAACGCATCACAGTGTCACTCTGTCACTAACACAGCACAGGGTCACTCTCTCACTAACGCAGCGCGGGGTAACTCAGTCACTAACAGAGTGCAGGGTCACTCTTTCACTAAAGCTGCGCAGGGACACTCTGTCACTAACACAGCTCAGGGTCACTCTGTCACTAACGCATCGCAGTGTCACTCTGTCAGTAACACAGCACAGGGTCACTCTGTCCCGAACGCACCGCGGGGTAACTCTGTCACTAACAGAGCGCAGGTAACTCTGTCACTGACACAGCGCAGGTTCGCTCTGTCATTAACAGAGTGCAGTGTCACTAACACAGCAGATGGTCACTCTTACGCTGATGCAGCACACGGTTCCTCTGTCACTAACACAGCGCAGGGTCGCTCTGTCACTAACACAGGGCAGTGTCACTCTGTCACTAACACAGCGCAGGCTCACTCTGTCACTAACACAGCGCAGGGTCACTCTGTCACTAACACAGCGCAGGGTCACTCTGTCATTAACGCAGCGCGAGGTCACTCTGTCACTAACTCAGCGCAGGGTCACTCTGTCACTAACGCAGCGCGGGGTCACTCTGTCACTAACGCAGTGCAGGGTCACTCTGTCACTTACACAGCGCAGGGTCACTCTGTCACTAAGGCATCGCCGTGTCACTCTGTCACTAACACAGCGCAGGGTCACTCTGTCACTAACACAGCACAGGGTCACTCTGTCACTAACGCAGCGCGGGGTAACTCAGTCACTAACAGAGTGCAGGGTCACTCTTTCACTAAAGCTGCGCAGGGTCACTCTGTCACTAACACAGTGCAGTGTCACTCTGTCACTAACACAGAACAGGGTCGCTCTGTCACTAATGCAGCACGGGGTAACTCAGTCACTAACAGAGCGGAGGATCACTCTGTCACTATAGCAGCGCAGGGTCACTCTGTCACTAACACAGCGCACGGTCACTCTGTCACTAACGCATCGCAGTGTCACTCTGTCACTAACACAGCACAGGGTCACTCTGTCACTAACGCAGCGCGGGGTAACTCTGTCACTAACAGAGCGCAAGGTAACTAAGACACTAACACAGCGCAGGGTTGCTCTGTCACTAACACAGTGCAGGGTCACTCTGCCACTAACGCCGTGCAGGGTCACTCTGTCATTAACACAGCACAGGGTCACTCTGTCACTAACACAGCTCGGAGTCACTCTGTCACTAACGCAGCGCAGGGTCACTCTTTCACTAAAGCTGCGCAGGGACACTCTGTCACTAACGCATCGCAGGTTCGCTCTGTCACTAACACAGTGCAGTGTCACTAACACAGCAGATGGTCACCCTTACGCTGATGCAGCACACGGTTCCTCTGTCACTAACACAGTACAGGGTCACTCTGTCACTAACGCCGTGCAGGGTCACTCTGTCACTAACGCCGTGCAGGGACACCCTGTCATTAACACAGCACAGGGTCACTCTGTTACAAACACAGCTCAGAGTCACTCTGTCACTAACGCAGAGCAGGGTCGCTCTGTCACTAACGCAGCGTGGGGTAACTCTGTCACTAATGCAGCGCGACGTCACTCTGTCACTAACTCAGCGCAGGGTCACTCTGTCACTGACACAGCGCGGAGTCACTCCGTCACTAACGCAGCGCTGGGTCACTCTGTCACTAACGCAGTGCAGTGTCACTCTGTCACTTACACAGCGCAGGGTCACTCTCTCACTAACGCAGCGCGGGGTAACTCAGTCACTAACAGAGTGCAGGGTCACTCTTTCACTAAAGCTGCGCAGGGTCACTCTGTCACTAACACAGCGCAGGGTCACTCTGTCACTAACGCATCGCAGTGTCACTCTGTCAGTAACACAGCACAGGGTCACTCAGTCCCGAACGCACCGCAGGGTAACTCTGTCACTAACAGAGCGCAGGTAACTCTGTCACTGACACAGCGCAGGTTCGCTCTGTCATTAACACAGTGCAGTGTCACTAACACAGCACAGGGTCACTCTTACGCTGATGCAGCACACGGTTCCTCTGTCACTAACACAGTGCAGGGTCACTCTTACGCTCATACAGCACAGGGTCGCTCTGTCACTAACACAGGGCAGTGTCACTCTGTCACTAACACAGCGCAGGCTCACTCTGTCACTAACACAGCGCAGGGTCACTCTGTCACTAACACAGCGCAGGGTCACTCTGTCATTAACGCAGCGCGAGGTCACTCTGTCACTAGCTCAGCGCAGGGTCACTCTGTCACTAACGCAGCGAAGGGTAACTCTGTCACTAACGCAGCACAGGGTTACTCTGTCACTAACGCAGCGCAATGTAGCTGTGTCACTAACACAGCGCAGGGTTACTCTGTCACTAACGCAGCGCAGGGTAACTCTGTCACTAACGCAGCACGGTGTAGCTGTGTCACTAACACAGCGCAGGGTTACTCTGTCACTAACACAGCGAAGGGTCGCTCTGTCAGTAATGCAGCGCGGGGTAACTCTGTCTCTAATGCAGCGTGAGGTCATTCTGTCACTAACTCAGCGCAGGGTCACTCGGTCACTGACACAGCACGGAGTCACTCCATCACTAACGCAGCGCGGGGTCACTCTATCACTAACGCAGTGCAGGGTCACTCTGTCACTAACGCAGCACGGGGTAACTCTGTCACCAACAGAACGCAGGGTAACTCTGTCACGAACATAGCGCAGGTTCGCTCTGTCACTAACACAGCGCATGGTCACTCTGTCACTAACACAGTGCAGTGTCACTAACACAGCAGATGGTCACTCTTACGCTGATGCAGCGCACGGTTGCTCTGTCACTAACACAGTGCAGGGTCACTCTGTCACTAACGCCGTGCAGGGTCACCCTGTCATTAACACAGTGCAGGGTCACTCTGTCACTAACACAGCGCAGGGTAACTCTGTCACTAACACAGCGCAGAGACACTCGGTCACTAACACAGCGCGAGGTCACTCTGTCACTAACACAGCGCGGGGTCACTGTCACTAACGCAGTGCGGGGTAACTCAGTCACTTACAGAGCGCATGGTCACTCTGTCACTAAAGCAGCGCAAGGTCACTCTGTCACTAACACAGCGCAGGGTCACTCTGTCATTAACACAGCGCAGGGTCACTCTGTCACTAACACAGCTCGGAGTCACTCTGTCACTAACACAGTGCAGGGTCACTCCGTCACTAACGCAGCGCGAGGTCACTCTGTCACTAACACAGCGCGAGGTCACTCTGTCACTAACACAGCTCGGAGTCACTCTGTCACTAACACAGCGCAGAGTCACTCGGTCACTAACGCAGCGCGAGGTCACTCTGTCACTAACACAGCGCAGGGTCACTCTGTCATTAACACAGCGCAGGGTCACTCTGTCACTAACACAGCTCGGAGTCACTCTGTCACTAACACAGTGCAGGGTCACTCCGTCACTAACGCAGCGCGAGGTCACTCTGTCACTAACACAGCGCGAGGTCACTCTGTCACTAACACAGCTCGGAGTCCTCTGTCACTAACACAGCGCAGAGTCACTCGGTCACTAACGCAGCGCGAGGTCACTCTGTCACTAACACAGCGCGGGGTGACTCTGTCACTAACACAGCGTAGGGTCACTCTGTCACTAACACATCGCAGTGTCACACTGTCACTAACACAGCACAGGGTCACTCTGTCACTAACGCAGCGCGGGGTAACTCAGTCACTTACAGAGTGCAGGGTCACTCTGTCACTAAAGCTGCGCAGGGTCACTCTGTCACTAACGCAGCGCAGGGCAGGGTCACTCTGTCACTAACACAGCACAGGGTCACTCTGTCACTAACACAGCGCAGGGTCACTCTGTCACTAACGCAGTGCGAGGTCACTCTGTCACTAACACAGCGCGAGGTCACTGTCACTAACGCAGTGCGGGGTCACTCTTTCATTAACACAGCGCACGGTCACTCGGTCACTAACACAGCTCGGAGTCACTCAGTCACTAACACAGCGCAGAGTCACTCTGTCACTTACGCCGCGCAGGGTCACTCTTACACTGAAGCAGCGTGTGGTCGCTCTGTCACTAACATAGTGTGGGTTCACTCTGTCATTAATGCAGCACAGGGTAACTCTGTCACTAACGCAGTGCAGGGTCACTCTGTAACTAACACAGTGCAGGGTCACTCTTATGCTGATACAGCGCAGGGTCGATCTGTCACTAACACAGGTCAGTGTCACTCTGTCAGTAACACAGCGCAGGCTCACTCTGTCACTAACACAGTGGATGGTCACTCTGTCACTAACACAGCGCAGGCTCACTCTGTCACTAACACAGCGCACGGTCACTCTGTCACTAACACAGTGCAGTGTCACTAACACAGCAGATGGTCACTCTTACGCTGATGCAGCGCACGGTTGCTCTGTCACTAACACAGTGCAGGGTCACTCTGTCACTAACGCCGTGCAGGGTCACCCTGTCATTAACACAGTGCAGGGTCACTCTGTCACTAACACAGCGCAGTGTAACTCTGTCACTAACACAGCGCAGAGACACTCGGTCACTAACACAGCGCGAGGTCACTCTGTCACTAACACAGAGCGGGGTCACTGTCACTAAAGCAGCGCAAGGTCACTCTGTCACTAACACAGCGCAGGGTCACTCTGTCATTAACAAAGCGCAGGGTCACTCTGTCATTAACACAGCTCGGAGTCACTCTGTCACTAACACAGTGCAGGGTCACTCCGTCACTTACGCAGCGCGAGGTCACTCTGTCACTAACACAGCGCGAGGTCACTCTGTCACTAACGCCGTGCAGGGTCACTCTGTCACTAACGCCGTGCAGGGACACCCTGTCATTAACACAGCACAGGGTCACTCTGTTACAAACACAGCTCAGAGTCACTCTGTCACTAACGCAGAGCAGGGTCGCTCTGTCACTAACGCAGCGTGGGGTAACTCTGTCACTAATGCAGCGCGACGTCACTCTGTCACTAACTCAGCGCAGGGTCACTCTGTCACTGACACAGCGCGGAGTCACTCCGTCACTAACGCAGCGCTGGGTCACTCTGTCACTAACGCAGTGCAGTGTCACTCTGTCACTTACACAGCACAGGGTCACTCTCTCACTAACGCAGCGCGGGGTAACTCAGTCACTAACAGAGTGCAGGGTCACTCTTTCACTAAAGCTGCGCAGGGACACTCTGTCACTAACACAGCGCAGGGTCACTCTGTCACTAACGCATCGCAGTGTCACTCTGTCAGTAACACAGCACAGGGTCACTCTGTCCCGAACGCACCGCAGGGTAACTCTGTCACTAACAGAGCGCAGGTAACTCTGTCACTGACACAGCGCAGGTTCGCTCTGTCATTAACACAGTGCAGTGTCACTAACACAGCAGATGGTCACTCTTACGCTGATGCAGCACACGGTTCCTCTGTCACTAACACAGTGCAGGGTCACTCTGTCACTAACACAGTGCAGGGTCACTCTTACGCTCATACAGCGCAGGGTCGCTCTGTCACTAACACAGGGCAGTGTCACTCTGTCACTAACACAGCGCAGGCTCACTCTGTCACTAACACAGCGCAGGGTCACTCTGTCACTAACACAGCGCAGGGTCACTCTGTCATTAACGCAGCGCGAGGTCACTCTGTCACTAGCTCAGCGCAGGGTCACTCTGTCACTAACGCAGCGAAGGGTAACTCTGTCACTAACGCAGCACAGGGTTACTCTGTCACTAACGCAGTGCAATGTAGCTGTGTCACTAACACAGCGCAGGGTTACTCTGTCACTAACGCAGCGCAGGGTAACTCTGTCACTAACGCAGCGCGGTGTAGCTGTGTCACTAACACAGCGCAGGGTTACTCTGTCACTAACACAGCGAAGGGTCGCTCTGTCAGTAATGCAGCGCGGGGTAACTCTGTCTCTAATGCAGCGTGAGGTCATTCTGTCACTAACTCAGCGCAGGGTCACTCGGTCACTGACACAGCACGGAGTCACTCCATCACTAACGCAGCGCGGGGTCACTCTGTCACTAACGCAGTGCAGGGTCACTCTGTCACTAACGCAGCACGGGGTAACTCTGTCACCAACAGAACGCAGGGTAACTCTGTCACGAACATAGCGCAGGTTCGCTCTGTCACTAACACAGCGCATGGTCACTCTGTCACTAACACAGTGCAGTGTCACTAACACAGCAGATGGTCACTCTTACGCTGATGCAGCGCACGGTTGCTCTGTCACTAAGACAGTGCAGGGTCACTCTGTCACTAACGCCGTGCAGGTCACCCTGTCATTAACACAGTGCAGGGTCACTCTGTCACTAACACAGCGCAGGGTAACTCTGTCACTAACACAGCACAGAGACACTCGGTCACTAACACAGCGCGAGGTCACTCTGTCACTAACACAGCGCGGGGTCACTGTCACTAACGCAGTGCGGGGTAACTCAGTCACTTACAGAGCGCATGGTCACTCTGTCACTAAAGCAGCGCAAGGTCACTCTGTCACTAACACAGCGCAGGGTCACTCTGTCATTAACACAGCGCAGGGTCACTCTGTCACTATCACAGCTCGGAGTCACTCTGTCACTAACACAGTGCAGGGTCACTCCGTCACTAAAGCAGCGCGAGGTCACTCTGTCACTAACACAGCGCGAGGTCACTCTGTCACTAACACAGCTCGGAGTCACTCTGTCACTAACACAGCGCAGAGTCACTCGGTCACTAACGCAGCGCGAGGTCACTCTGTCACTAACACAGCGCAGGGTCACTCTGTCATTAACACAGCGCAGGGTCACTCTGTCACTAACACAGCTTGGAGTCACTCTGTCACTAACACAGTGCAGGGTCACTCCGTCACTAACGCAGCGCGAGGTCACTCTGTCACTAACACAGCGCGAGGTCACTCTGTCACTAACACAGCTCGGAGTCCTCTGTCACTAACACAGCGCAGAGTCACTCGGTCACTAACGCAGCGCGAGGTCACTCTGTCACTAACACAGCGCGGGGTCACTCTGTCACTAACACAGCGTAGGGTCACTCTGTCACTAACACATCGCAGTGTCACACTGTCACTAACACAGCACAGGGTCACTCTGTCACTAACGCAGCGCGGGGTAACTCAGTCACTTACAGAGTGCAGGGTCACTCTGTCACTAAAGCTGCGCAGGGTCACTCTGTCACTAACGCAGCGCAGGGCAGGGTCACTCTGTCACTAACACAGCACAGGGTCACTCTGTCACTAACACAGCGCAGGGTCACTCTGTCACTAACGCAGTGCGAGGTCACTCTGTCACTAACACAGCGCGAGGTCACTGTCACTAACGCAGTGCGGGGTCACTCTTTCATTAACACAGCGCACGGTCACTCGGTCACTAACACAGCTCGGAGTCACTCAGTCACTAACACAGCGCAGAGTCACTCTGTCACTTACGCCGCGCAGGGTCACTCTTACACTGAAGCAGCGTGTGGTCGCTCTGTCACTAACATAGTGTGGGTTCACTCTGTCATTAATGCAGCACAGGGTAACTCTGTCACTAACGCAGTGCAGGGTCACTCTGTAACTAACACAGTGCAGGGTCACTCTTACGCTGATACAGCGCAGGGTCGATCTGTCACTAACACAGGTCAGTGTCACTCTGTCAGTAACACAGCGCAGGCTCACTCTGTCACTAACACAGTGGATGGTCACTCTGTCACTAACACAGCGCAGGCTCACTCTGTCACTAACACAGCGCACGGTCACTCTGTCACTAACACAGTGCAGTGTCACTAACACAGCAGATGGTCACTCTTACGCTGATGCAGCGCACGGTTGCTCTGTCACTAACACAGTGCAGGGTCACTCTGTCACTAACGCCGTGCAGGGTCACCCTGTCATTAACACAGTGCAGGGTCACTCTGTCACTAACACAGCGCAGTGTAACTCTGTCACTAACACAGCGCAGAGACACTCGGTCACTAACACAGCGCGAGGTCACTCTGTCACTAACACAGAGCGGGGTCACTGTCACTAAAGCAGCGCAAGGTCACTCTGTCACTAACACAGCGCAGGGTCACTCTGTCATTAACAAAGCGCAGGGTCACTCTGTCATTAACACAGCTCGGAGTCACTCTGTCACTAACACAGTGCAGGGTCACTCCGTCACTTACGCAGCGCGAGGTCACTCTGTCACTAACACAGCGCGAGGTCACTCTGTCACTAACACAGCTCGGAGTCACTCTGTCACTAACACAGCGCAGAGTCACTCAGTCACTAACGCAGCGCGAGGTCACTCTGTCACTAACACAGCGCGGGGGTCACTCTGTCACTAACACAGCGCAGGGTCACTCTGTCACTAACACAGCGTAGGGTCACTCTGTCACTAACACATCGCAGTGTCACACTGTCACTAACACAGCACAGGGTCACTCTGTCACTAACGCAGCGCGGGGTAACTCAGTCACTTACAGAGTGCAGGGTCACTCTGTCACTAAAGCTGCGCAGGGTCACTCTGTCACTAATGCAGCGCAGCGCAGGGTAACTCTGTCACTAACACAGCGCAGAGTCACTCGGTCACTAACACAGCGCGAGGTCACTCTGTCAGTAACACAGCGTAGGGTCACTCTGTCACTAACGCATCACAGTGTCACTCTGTCACTAACACAGCACAGGGTCACTCTCTCACTAACGCAGCGCGGGGTAACTCAGTCACTAACAGAGTGCAGGGTCACTCTTTCACTAAAGCTGCGCAGGGACACTCTGTCACTAACACAGCGCAGGGTCACTCTGTCACTAACGCATCGCAGTGTCACTCTGTCAGTAACACAGCACAGGGTCACTCAGTCCCGAACGCACCGCGGGGTAACTCTGTCACTAACAGAGCGCAGGTAACTCTGTCACTGACACAGCGCAGGTTCGCTCTGTCATTAACACAGTGCAGTGTCACTAACACAGCAGATGGTCACTCTTACGCTAATGCAGCACACGGTTCCTCTGTCACTAACACAGTGCATGGTCACTCTGTCACTAACACAGTGCAGGGTCACTCTTACGCTCATACAGCGCAGGGTCGCTCTGTCACTAACACAGGGCAGTGTCACTCTGTCACTAACACAGCACAGGCTCACTCTGTCACTAACACAGCGCAGGGTCACTCTGTCACTAACACAGCGCAGGGTCACTCTGTCATTAACGCAGCGCGAGGTCACTCTGTCACTAACTCAGCGCAGGGTCACTCTGTCACTAACGCAGCGCGGGGTCACTCTGTCACTAACGCAGTGCAGGGTCACTCTGTCACTTACACAGCGCAGGGTCACTCTGTCACTAACGCAGCGCAGTGTCACTCTGTCACTAACACAGCGCAGGGTCACTCTGTCACTAACACAGCACAGGGTCACTCTGTCACTAACGCAGCGCGGGCTAACTCAGTCACTAACAGAGTGCAGGGTCACTCTTTCACTAAAGCTGCGCAGGGTCACTCTGTCACTAACACAGTGCAGTGTCACTCTGTCACTAACACAGCGCAGGGTCACTCGGTCACTAACGCATCACAGTGTCACTCTGTCAGTAACACAGCACAGGGTCACTCTGTCACGAACGCACCGCGGGGTAACTCTGTCACTAACAGAGCGCAGGGTAACTCTGTCACTAACACAGCGCAGGTTCGCTCTGTCACTAACACAGTGCAGTGTCACTCTGTCACTAACACAGCACAGGGACACTCTGTCACTAACACAGCGCAGGGTCACTCTGTCACTAACGCATCGCAGTGTCACTCTGTCAGTAACACAGCACAGGGTCACTCTGTCCCGAACGCACCGCGGGGTAACTCTGTCAATAACAGAGCACAGGTAACTCTGTCACTGACACAGCGCAGGTTCGCTCTGTCATTAACACAGTGCAGTGTCACTAACACAGCAGATGGTCACTCTTACGCTGATGCAGCACACGGTTCCTCTGTCACTAACACAGTGCAGGGTCACTCTGTCACTAACACAGTGCAGGGTCACTCTTACGCTCATACAGCGCAGGGTCGCTCTGTCACTAACACAGGGCAGTGTCACTCTGTCACTAACACAGCGCAGGCTCACTCTGTCACTAACACAGCGCAGGGTCACTCTGTCACTAACACAGCGCAGGGTCACTCTGTCATTAACGCAGCGCGAGGTCACTCTGTCACTAACTCAGCGCAGGGTCACTCTGTCACTAACGCAGCGAAGGGTAACTCTGTCACTAAAGCAGCGCAGGGTTACTCTGTCACTAACGCAGCGCGGTGTAGCTGTGTCACTAACACAGCGCAGGGTTACTCTGTCACTAACGCAGCGCAGGGTAACTCTGTCACTAACGCAGCACGGTGTAGCTGTGTCACTAACACAGCGCAGGGTTACTCTGTCACTAAAACAGCGAAGGGTCGCTCTGTCACTAATGCAGCGCGGGGTAACTCTGTCTCTAATGCAGCGCGAGGTCATTCTGTCACTAACTCAGCGCAGGGTCACTCGGTCACTGACACAGCACGGAGTCACTCCATCACTAACGCAGCGCGGGGTCACTCTGTCACTAACGCAGTGCAGGGTCACTCTGTCACTAACGCAGCGCGGGGTAACTCTGTCACCAACAGAACGCAGGGTAACTCTGTCACGAACATAGCGCAGGTTCGCTCTGTCACTAACACAGCGCACGGTCACTCTGTCACTAACACAGTGCAGTGTCACTAACACAGCAGATGGTCACTCTTACGCTGATGCAGCGCACGGTTGCTCTGTCACTAACACAGTGCAGGGTCACTCTGTCACTAACGCCGTGCAGGGTCACCCTGTCATTAACACAGTGCAGGGTCACTCTGTCACTAACACAGCGCAGGGTAACTCTGTCACTATCACAGCGCAGAGTCACTCGGTCACTAACACAGCGCGAGGTCACTCTGTCACTAACACAGCGTAGGGTCACTCTGTCACTAACGCATCACAGTGTCACTCTGTCACTAACACAGCACAGGGTAACTCTGTCACTAACACAGCGCAGAGACACTCGGTCACTAAAGCAGCGCAAGGTCACTCTGTCACTAACACAGCGCAGGGTCACTCTGTCATTAACACAGCGCAGGGTCACTCTGTCACTAACACAGCTCGGAGTCACTCTGTCACTAACACAGTGCAGGGTCACTCCGTCACTAACGCAGCGCGAGGTCACTCTGTCACTAACACAGCGCGAGGTCACTCTGTCACTAACACAGCGCAGAGTCACTCTGTCACTAACACAGCGCAGAGTCACTCGGTCACTAACGCAGCGCGAGGTCACTCTGTCACTAACACAGCGCGGGGTCACTCTCTCACTAACACAGCGTAGGGTCACTCTGTCACTAACACATCGCAGTGTCACACTGTCACTAACACAGCACAGGGTCACTCTGTCACTAACGCAGCGCGGGGTAACTCAGTCACTTACAGAGTGCAGGGTCACTCTGTCACTAAAGCTGCGCAGGGTCACTCTGTCACTAACGCAGCGCAGGGCAGGGTCACTCTGTCACTAACACAGCACAGGGTCACTCTGTCACTAACACAGCGCAGGGTCACTCTGTCACTAACGCAGTGCGAGGTCACTCTGTCACTAACACAGCGCGAGGTCACTGTCACTAACGCAGTGCGGGGTCACTCTTTCATTAACACAGCGCACGGTCACTCGGTCACTAACACAGCTCGGAGTCACTCAGTCACTAACACAGCGCAGAGTCACTCTGTCACTTACGCCGCGCAGGGTCACTCTTACACTGAAGCAGCGTGTGGTCGCTCTGTCACTAACATAGTGTGGGTTCACTCTGTCACTAATGCAGCACAGGGTAACTCTGTCACTAACGCAGTGCAGGGTCACTCTGTAACTAACACAGTGCAGGGTCACTCTTACGCTGATACAGCGCAGGGTCGATCTGTCACTAACACAGGTCAGTGTCACTCTGTCAGTAACACAGCGCAGGCTCACTCTGTCACTAACACAGTGGATGGTCACTCTGTCACTAACACAGCGCAGGCTCACTCTGTCACTAACACAGCGCACGGTCACTCTGTCACTAACACAGTGCAGTGTCACTAACACAGCAGTTGGTCACTCTTACGCTGATGCAGCGCACGGTTGCTCTGTCACTAACACAGTGCAGGGTCACTCTGTCACTAACGCCGTGCAGGGTCACCCTGTCATTAACACAGTGCAGGGTCACTCTGTCACTAACACAGCGCAGTGTAACTCTGTCACTAACACAGCGCAGAGACACTCGGTCACTAACACAGCGCAAGGTCACTCTATCACTAACACAGCGCGGGGTCACTGTCACTAACGCAGTGCGGGGTAACTCAGTCACTAACAGAGCGCATGGTCACTCTGTCACTAAAGCAGCGCAAGGTCACTCTGTCACTAACACAGCGCAGGGTCACTCTGTCATTAACACAGCGCAGGGTCACTCTGTCACTAACACAGCTCGGTGTCTGTCACTAACACAGTGCAGGGTCACTCCGTCACTAACGCAGCGCGAGGTCACTCTGTCACTAACACAGCGCGAGGTCACTCTGTCACTAACACAGCTCGGAGTCACTCTGTCACTAACACAGCGCAGAGTCACTCGTTCACTAACGCAGCGCGAGGTCACTCTGTCACTAACACAGCGCGGGGTCACTCTGTCACTAACACAGCGCAGGGTCACTCTGTCACTAACACAGCGTAGGGTCACTCTGTCACTAACACATCGCAGTGTCACACTGTCACTAACACAGCACAGGGTCACTCTGTCACTAACGCAGCGCGGGGTAACTCAGTCACTTACAGAGTGCAGGGTCACTCTGTCACTAAAGCTGCGCAGGGTCACTCTGTCACTAACGCAGCGCAGGGCAGGGTCACTCTGTCACTAACACAGCACAGGGTCACTCTGTCACTAACACAGCGTAGGGTCACTCTGTCACTAACACATCGCAGTGTCACACTGTCACTAACACAGCACAGGGTCACTCTGTCACTAACGCAGCGCGGGGTAACTCAGTCACTTACACAGTGCAGGGTCACTCTGTCACTAAAGCTGCGCAGGGACACTCTGTCACTAACACAGCGCAGGGTCACTCTGTCACTAACGCATTGCAGTGTCACTCTGTCAGTAACACAGCACAGAGTCACTCTGTCCCGAACGCACCGCGGGGTAACTCTGTCACTAACAGAGCGCTGGGTAACTCTGTCACTGACACAGCGGAGTTTCGCTCTGTCACTAACACAGTGCAGTGTCACTAAAACAGCAGATGGTCACTCTTACGCTGATGCAGCACACGGTTCCTCTGTCACTAACACAGTGCAGGGTCACTCTGTCACTAACACAGTGCAGTGTGACTCTGTCACGAACACAGCGCAGGTTCGCTCTTTCACTAACACAGCGCACGGTCACTCTGTCACTAACACAGTGCAGTGTCACTAACACAGCAGATGGTCATTCTTACGCTGATGCAGCGCACGGTTGCTCTGTCATTAACACAGTGCAGGGTCACTCTGTAACTAACACAGTGCAGGGTCACTCTTACGCTCATACAGCGCAGGGTCGCTCTGTCGCTAACAGAGGGCAGTGTCACTCTGTCACTAACACAGCGCAGGCTCACTCTGTCACTAACACAGCGCAGGGTCACTCTATCACTAACACAGCGCAGGGTCACTCTGTCATTAACGCAGCGCGAGGTCACTCTGTCACTAACTCAGCACAGGGTCACTCTGTCATTTACACAGCACAGAGTCCCTCTGTCACTAACACAGTGCAGTGTTACTCTGTCACTAACGCAGCGCGGGGTAGCTGTGTCACTAACACAGCGCAGGGTTACTCTGTCACTAACGCAGCGAAGGGTAACTCTGTCACTAAAGCAGCGCAGGGTAACTCTGTCACTAACGCAGCGCGGGGTAGCTGTGTCACTAACACAGCGCAGGGTCACTCTGTCACTAACACAGCGCAGGGTCGCTCTGTCACTAATGCAGCGCGGGTTAACTCTGTCTCTAATGCAGCGCGAGGTCATTCTGTCACTAACTCAGCGCAGGGTCACTCGGTCACTGACACAGCATGGAGTCAATCCGTCACTAACACAGCGCGGGGTCACTCTGTCACTAACGCAGTGCAGTGTCACTCTGTCACTAACGCAGTGCAGGGTCACTCTGTCCCTTACACAGTGCAGGGTCACTCTGTCACTAACACAGCGCGGGGTAACTCCGTCACCAACAGAACGCAGGGTAACTCTGTCACTAACAGAGCGCAGGGTAACTCTGTCACTAACACAGCGCAGGTTCGCTCTGTCACAAACACAGTGCAGTGTCACTAACACAGCAGATGGTCACTCTTACGCTGATGCAGCGCACGGTTGCTCTGTCACTAATGCCGTGCAGGGTCACTCTGTCATTAACACAGCGCAGGGTCACTCTGTCACTAACACAGCGCAGGGTTACTCTGTCACTAACACAGCGCAGAGTCACTCGGTCACTAACACAGCGCGAGGTCACTCTGTCACTAACACAGCGCAGGGTCACTGTCACTAACGCAGTGCGGGGTAACTCAGTCACTAACAGAGCGCATGGTCACTCTGTCACTAAATCAGCGCAAGGTCACTCAGTCACTAACACAGCGCAGGGTCACTCTGTCATTAACACTGCGCAGGGTCACTCTGTCACTAACACAGCTCGGAGTCACTCTGTCACTAACACAGTGCAGGGTCACTCCGTCACTAACACAGCGCAGCGTCACTCTGTCACTAACACAGCGCAGTCACTCGGTCACTAACGCAGCGCGAGGTCACACTGTCACTAACACAGCGCGGTGTCACTCTGTCACTAACACAGCGCAGGGTCACTCTGTTACTAACGCAGCGCAGGGCAGGGTCACTCTGTCACTAACGAGGCGTAGGGTCACTCTGTCACTAACACAGCGTAGGGTCACTCTGTCACTAATGCAACGCAGTGTCACACTGTCACTAACACAGCACAGGGTCACTCTGTCACTAACGCAGCGCGGGGTAACTCAGTCACTAACAGAGTGCAGGGTCACTCTGTCACTAAAGCTGCGCAGGGTCACTCTGTCACTAACACAGCGCAGGGTCACTCTGTCACTAACGCATCGCAGTGTCACTCCGTCACTAACACAGCGCAGGGTCACTCTGTCACTAACGCAGTGCGAGGTCACTCTGTCACTAACACAGCGCGGGGTCACTGTCACTAACGCAGTGCGGGGTAACTGTCACTAACGCCGTGCAGGGTCACTCTGTCATTAACACAGCGCAGGGTCATTCAGTCACTAACACAGCTCGGAGTCACTCAGTCACTAACACAGCGCAGAGTCACTCTGTCACTTACGCCGCGCAGGGTCACTCTTACACTGAAGCAGCGTGTGGTCGCTCTGTCACTAACAAAGCGCGGGGTCACTCCATCACTAACATAGCGTGGGGTCACTCTGTCACTAATGCAGCACAGGGTAACTCTGTCACTAACGCAGTGCAGGGTCACTCTGTCACTAACACAGTAGAGTGTGACTCTGTCACTAACAGCGAAGGGTCACTCTGTAACTAACACAGTGCAGGGTCACTCTTACGCTGATACAGCGCAGGGTCGCTCTGTCACTAACACAGTGGATGGTCACTCTGTCACTAACACAGCGCAGGCTCACTCTGTCACTAACACAGCGCAGGGTCACTCTGTCACTTACACAGCGCAGGGTCACTCTGTCACTAACACAGCGCAGGGTCACTCTGTCATTAACACAGCGCGTGGTCACTCTGTCACTAACACAGCGCGGGGTCACTCTGTCACTAACACAGCGCGGGTAACTCAGTCACTAACAGAGCGCATGGTCACTCTGTCACTAAAGCAGCGCAGGGTCACTCTGTCACTAACACAGCACAGGGTCACTCTTACGCTGATACAGCGCAGGGTCGATCTGTCACTAACACAGGTCAGTGTCACTCTGTCAGTAACACAGCGCAGGCTCACTCTGTCACTAACACAGTGGATGGTCACTCTGTCACTAACACAGCGCAGGCTCACTCTGTCACTAACACAGCGCACGGTCACTCTGTCACTAACACAGTGCAGTGTCACTAACACAGCAGATGGTCACTCTTACGCTGATGCAGCGCACGGTTGCTCTGTCACTAACACAGTGCAGGGTCACTCTGTCACTAACGCCGTGCAGGGTCACCCTGTCATTAACACAGTGCAGGGTCACTCTGTCACTAACACAGCGCAGTGTAACTCTGTCACTAACACAGCGCAGAGACACTCGGTCACTAACACAGCGCGAGGTCACTCTGTCACTAACACAGAGCGGGGTCACTGTCACTAAAGCAGCGCAAGGTCACTCTGTCACTAACACAGCGCAGGGTCACTCTGTCATTAACAAAGCGCAGGGTCACTCTGTCATTAACACAGCTCGGAGTCACTCTGTCACTAACACAGTGCAGGGTCACTCCGTCACTTACGCAGCGCGAGGTCACTCTGTCACTAACACAGCGCGAGGTCACTCTGACACTAACACAGCTCGGAGTCACTCTGTCACTAACACAGCGCAGAGTCACTCAGTCACTAACGCAGCGCGAGGTCACTCTGTCACTAACACAGCGCGGGGTCACTCTGTCACTAACACAGCGCAGGGTCACTCTGTCACTAACACAGCGTAGGGTCACTCTGTCACTAACACATCGCAGTGTCACACTGTCACTAACACAGCACAGGGTCACTCTGTCACTAACGCAGCGCGGGGTAACTCAGTCACTTACAGAGTGCAGGGTCACTCTGTCACTAAAGCTGCGCAGGGTCACTCTGTCACTAATGCAGCGCAGGGCAGGGTCAATCTGTCACTAACACAGCACAGGGTCACTCTGTCACTAACACAGCGTACGGTCACTCTGTCACTAACACATCGCAGTGTCACACTGTCACTAACACAGCACAGGGTCACTCTGTCACTAACGCAGCGCAGGGTAACTCTGTCACTAACACAGCGCAGAGTCACTCGGTCACTAACACAGCGCGAGGTCACTCTGTCAGTAACACAGCGTAGGGTCACTCTGTCACTAACGCATCACAGTGTCACTCTGTCACTAACACAGCACAGGGTCACTCTCTCACTAACGCAGCGCGGGGTAACTCAGTCACTAACAGAGTGCAGGGTCACTCTTTCACTAAAGCTGCGCAGGGACACTCTGTCACTAACACAGCGCAGGGTCACTCTGTCACTAACGCATCGCAGTGTCACTCTGTCAGTAACACAGCACAGGGTCACTCTGTCCCGAACGCACCGCGGGGTAACTCTGTCACTAACAGAGCGCAGGTAACTCTGTCACTGACACAGCGCAGGTTCGCTCTGTCATTAACACAGTGCAGTGTCACTAACACAGCAGATGGTCACTCTTACGCTAATGCAGCACACGGTTCCTCTGTCACTAACACAGTGCAGGGTCACTCTGTCACTAACACAGTGCAGGGTCACTCTTACGCTCATACAGCGCAGGGTCGCTCTGTCACTAACACAGGGCAGTGTCACTCTGTCACTAACACAGCACAGGCTCACTCTGTCACTAACACAGCGCAGGGTCACTCTGTCACTAACACAGCGCAGGGTCACTCTGTCATTAACGCAGCGCGAGGTCACTCTGTCACTAACTCAGCGCAGGGTCACTCTGTCACTAACGCAGCGCGGGGTCACTCTGTCACTAACGCAGTGCAGGGTCACTCTGTCACTTACACAGCGCAGGGTCACTCTGTCACTAACGCAGCGCAGTGTCACTCAGTCACTAACACAGCGCGAGGTCACTCTGTCAGTAACACAGCGTAGGGTCACTCTGTCACTAACGCATCACAGTGTCACTCTGTCACTAACACAGCACAGGGTCACTCTCTCACTAACGCAGCGCGGGGTAACTCAGTCACTAACAGAGTGCAGGGTCACTCTTTCACTAAAGCTGCGCAGGGACACTCTGTCACTAACACAGCGCAGGGTCACTCTGTCACTAACGCATCGCAGTGTCACTCTGTCAGTAACACAGCACAGGGTCACTCTGTCCCGAACGCACCGCGGGGTAACTCTGTCACTAACAGAGCGCAGGTAACTCTGTCACTGACACAGCGCAGGTTCGCTCTGTCATTAACACAGTGCAGTGTCACTAACACAGCAGATGGTCACTCTTACGCTAATGCAGCACACGGTTCCTCTGTCACTAACACAGTGCAGGGTCACTCTGTCACTAACACAGTGCAGGGTCACTCTTACGCTCATACAGCGCAGGGTCGCTCTGTCACTAACACAGGGCAGTGTCACTCTGTCACTAACACAGCACAGGCTCACTCTGTCACTAACACAGCGCAGGGTCACTCTGTCACTAACACAGCGCAGGGTCACTCTGTCATTAACGCAGCGCGAGGTCACTCTGTCACTAACTCAGCGCAGGGTCACTCTGTCACTAACGCAGCGCGGGGTCACTCTGTCACTAACGCAGTGCAGGGTCACTCTGTCACTTACACAGCGCAGGGTCACTCTGTCACTAACGCAGCGCAGTGTCACTCTGTCACTAACACAGCGCAGGGTCACTCTGTCACTAACACAGCACAGGGTCACTCTGTCACTAACGCAGCGCGGGGTAACTCAGTCACTAACAGAGTGCAGGGTCACTCTTTCACTAAAGCTGCGCAGGATCACTCTGTCACTAACACAGTGCAGTGTCACTCTGTCACTAACACAGCGCAGGGTCACTCGGTCACTAACGCATCACAGTGTCACTCTGTCAGTAACACAGCACAGGGTCACTCTGTCACGAACGCACCGCGGGGTAACTCTGTCACTTACAGAGTGCAGGGTCACTCTGTCACGAAATCTGCGCAGGGTCACTCTGTCACTAATGCAGCGCAGGGCAGGGTCAATCTGTCACTAACACAGCACAGGGTCACTCTGTCACTAACACAGCGTACGGTCACTCTGTCACTAACACATCGCAGTGTCACACTGTCACTAACACAGCACAGGGTCACTCTGTCACTAACGCAGCGCAGGGTAACTCTGTCACTAACACAGCGCAGAGTCACTCGGTCACTAACACAGCGCGAGGTCACTCTGTCAGTAACACAGCGTAGGGTCACTCTGTCACTAACGCATCACAGCGTCACTCTGTCACTAACACAGCACAGGGTCACTCTCTCACTAACGCAGCGCGGGGTAACTCAGTCACTAACAGAGTGCAGGGTCACTCTTTCACTAAAGCTGCGCAGGGACACTCTGTCACTAACACAGCGCAGGGTCACTCTGTCACTAACGCATCGCAGTGTCACTCTGTCAGTAACACAGCACAGGGTCACTCTGTCCCGAACGCACCGCGGGGTAACTCTGTCACTAACAGAGCGCAGGTAACTCTGTCACTGACACAGCGCAGGTTCGCTCTGTCATTAACACAGTGCAGTGTCACTAACACAGCAGATGGTCACTCTTACGCTAATGCAGCACACGGTTCCTCTGTCACTAACACAGTGCAGGGTCACTCTGTCACTAACACAGTGCAGGGTCACTCTTACGCTCATACAGCGCAGGGTCGCTCTGTCACTAACACAGGGCAGTGTCACTCTGTCACTAACACAGCACAGGCTCACTCTGTCACTAACACAGCGCAGGGTCACTCTGTCACTAACACAGCGCAGGGTCACTCTGTCATTAACGCAGCGCGAGGTCACTCTGTCACTAACTCAGCGCAGGGTCACTCTGTCACTAACGCAGCACGGGGTCACTCTGTCACTAACGCAGTGCAGGGTCACTCTGTCACTTACACAGCGCAGGGTCACTCTGTCACTAACGCAGCGCAGTGTCACTCTGTCACTAACACAGCGCGAGGTCACTCTGTCAGTAACACAGCGTAGGGTCACTCTGTCACTAACGCATCACAGTGTCACTCTGTCACTAACACAGCACAGGGTCACTCTCTCACTAACGCAGCGTGGGGTAACTCAGTCACTAACAGAGTGCAGGGTCACTCTTTCACTAAAGCTGCGCAGGGACAGTCTGTCACTAACACAGCGCAGGGTCACTCTGTCACTAACGCATCGCAGTGTCACTCTGTCAGTAACACAGCACAGGGTCACTCTGTCCCGAACGCACCGCGGGGTAACTCTGTCACTAACAGAGCGCAGGTAACTCTGTCACTGACACAGCGCAGGTTCGCTCTGTCATTAACACAGTGCAGTGTCACTAACACAGCAGATGGTCACTCTTACGCTAATGCAGCACACGGTTCCTCTGTCACTAACACAGTGCAGGGTCACTCTGTCACTAACACAGTGCAGGGTCACTCTTACGCTCATACAGCGCAGGGTCGCTCTGTCACTAACACAGGGCAGTGTCACTCTGTCACTAACACAGCACAGGCTCACTCTGTCACTAACACAGCGTACGGTCACTCTGTCACTAACACATCGCAGTGTCACACTGTCACTAACACAGCACAGGGTCACTCTGTCACTAACGCAGCGCAGGGTAACTCTGTCACTAACACAGCGCAGAGTCACTCGGTCACTAACACAGCGCGAGGTCACTCTGTCAGTAACACAGCGTAGGGTCACTCTGTCACTAACGCATCACAGCGTCACTCTGTCACTAACACAGCACAGGGTCACTCTCTCACTAACGCAGCGCGGGGTAACTCAGTCACTAACACAGCACAGGGTCACTCTGTCACTAACGCATCACAGTGTCACTCTGTCACTAACACAGCACAGGGTCACTCTCTCACTAACGCAGCGTGGGGTAACTCAGTCACTAACAGAGTGCAGGGTCACTCTTTCACTAAAGCTGCGCAGGGACACTCTGTCACTAACACAGCGCAGGGTCACTCTGTCACTAACGCATCGCAGTGTCACTCTGTCAGTAACACAGCACAGGGTCACTCTGTCCCGAACGCACCGCGGGGTAACTCTGTCACTAACAGAGCGCAGGTAACTCTGTCACTGACACAGCGCAGGTTCGCTCTGTCATTAACACAGTGCAGTGTCACTAACACAGCAGATGGTCACTCTTACGCTAATGCAGCACACGGTTCCTCTGTCACTAACACAGTGCAGGGTCACTCTGTCACTAACACAGTGCAGGGTCACTCTTACGCTCATACAGCGCAGGGTCGCTCTGTCACTAACACAGGGCAGTGTCACTCTGTCACTAACACAGCACAGGCTCACTCTGTCACTAACACAGCGCAGGGTCACTCTGTCACTAACACAGCGCAGGGTCACTCTGTCATTAACGCAGCGCGAGGTCACTCTGTCACTAACTCAGCGCAGGGTCACTCTGTCACTAACGCAGCACGGGGTCACTCTGTCACTAACGCAGTGCAGGGTCACTCTGTCACTTACACAGCGCAGGGTCACTCTGTCACTAACGCAGCGCAGTGTCACTCTGTCACTAACACAGCGCGAGGTCACTCTGTCAGTAACACAGCGTAGGGTCACTCTGTCACTAACGCATCACAGTGTCACTCTGTCACTAACACAGCACAGGGTCACTCTCTCACTAACGCAGCGTGGGGTAACTCAGTCACTAACAGAGTGCAGGGTCACTCTTTCACTAAAGCTGCGCAGGGACACTCTGTCACTAACACAGCGCAGGGTCACTCTGTCACTAACGCATCGCAGTGTCACTCTGTCAGTAACACAGCACAGGGTCACTCTGTCCCGAACGCACCGCGGGGTAACTCTGTCACTAACAGAGCGCAGGTAACTCTGTCACTGACACAGCGCAGGTTCGCTCTGTCATTAACACAGTGCAGTGTCACTAACACAGCAGATGGTCACTCTTACGCTAATGCAGCACACGGTTCCTCTGTCACTAACACAGTGCAGGGTCACTCTGTCACTAACACAGTGCAGGGTCACTCTTACGCTCATACAGCGCAGGGTCGCTCTGTCACTAACACAGGGCAGTGTCACTCTGTCACTAACACAGCACAGGCTCACTCTGTCACTAACACAGCGCAGGGTCACTCTGTCACTAACACAGCGCAGGGTCACTCTGTCATTAACGCAGCGCGAGGTCACTCTGTCACTAACTCAGCGCAGGGTCACTCTGTCACTAACGCAGCGCGGGGTCACTCTGTCACTAACACAGCGCAGGGTCACTCTGTCACTAACACAGCACAGGGTCACTCTGTCACTAACGCAGCGCGGGGTAACTCAGTCACTAACAGAGTGCAGGGTCACTCTTTCACTAAAGCTGCGCAGGGTCACTCTGTCACTAACAGAGTGCAGTGTCACTCTGTCACTAACACAGCGCAGGGTCACTCGGTCACTAACGCATCACAGTGTCACTCTGTCAGTAACACAGCACAGGGTCACTCTGTCACGAACGCACCGCGGGGTAACTCTGTCACTAACAGAGCGCAGGGTAACTCTGTCACTAACACAGCGCAGGTTCGCTCTGTCACTAACACAGTGCAGTGTCACTCTGTCACTAACACAGCACAGGGACACTCTGTCACTAACACAGCGCAGGGTCACTCTGTCACTAACGCATCGCAGTGTCACTCTGTCAGTAACACAGCACAGGGTCACTCTGTCCCGAACGCACCGCGGGGTAACTCTGTCAATAACAGAGCACAGGTAACTCTGTCACTGACACAGCGCAGGTTCGCTCTGTCATTAACACAGTGCAGTGTCACTAACACAGCAGATGGTCACTCTTACGCTGATGCAGCACACGGTTCCTCTGTCACTAACACAGTGCAGGGTCACTCTGTCACTAACACAGTGCAGGGTCACTCTTAAGCTCATACAGCGCAGGGTCGCTCTGTCACTAACACAGGGCAGTGTCACTCTGTCACTAACACAGCGCAGGGTCACTCTGTCACTAACACAGCGCAGGGTCACTCTGTCACTAACACAGCGCAGGGTCACTCTGTCATTAACGCAGCGCGAGGTCACTCTGTCACTAACTCAGCGCAGGGTCACTCTGTCACTAACGCAGCGAAGGGTAACTCTGTCACTAACGCAGCGCAGGGTTACTCTGTCACTAACGCAGCGCGGTGTAGCTGTGTCACTAACACAGCGCAGGGTTACTCTGTCACTAACGCAGCGCAGGGTAACTCTGTCACTAACGCAGCACGGTGTAGCTGTGTCACTAACACAGCGCAGGGTTACTCTGTCACTAAAACAGCGAAGGGTCGCTCTGTCACTAATGCAGCGCGGGGTAACTCTGTCTCTAATGCAGCGCGAGGTCATTCTGTCACTAACTCAGCGCTGGGTCACTCGGTCACTGACACAGCACGGAGTCACTCCATCACTAACGCAGCGCGGGGTCACTCTGTCACTAACGCAGTGCAGGGTCACTCTGTCACTAACGCAGAGCGGGGTAACTCTGTCACCAACAGAACGCAGGGTAACTCTGTCACGAACATAGCGCAGGTTCGCTCTGTCACTAACACAGCGCACGGTCACTCTGTCACTAACACAGTGCAGTGTCACTAACACAGCAGATGGTCACTCTTACGCTGATGCAGCGCACGGTTGCTCTGTCACTAACACAGTGCAGGGTCACTCTGTCACTAACGCCGTGCAGGGTCACCCTGTCATTAACACAGTGCAGGGTCACTCTGTCACTAACGCAGCGCGAGGTCACTCTGTCACTAACACAGCGCGGGGTCACTCTGTCACTAACACAGCGCAGGGTCACTCTGTCACTAACACAGCGTAGGGTCACTCTGTCACTAACACATCGCAGTGTCACACTGTCACTAACACAGCACAGGGTCACTCTGTCACTAACGCAGCGCGGGGTAACTCAGTCACTTACAGAGTGCAGGGTCACTCTGTCACTAAAGCTGCGCAGGGTCACTCTGTCACTAATGCAGCGCAGGGCAGGGTCAATCTGTCACTAACACAGCACAGGGTCACTCTGTCACTAACACAGCGTACGGTCACTCTGTCACTAACACATCGCAGTGTCACACTGTCACTAACACAGCACAGGGTCACTCTGTCACTAACGCAGCGCAGGGTAACTCTGTCACTAACACAGCGCAGAGTCACTCGGTCACTAACACAGCGCGAGGTCACTCTGTCAGTAACACAGCGTAGGGTCACTCTGTCACTAACGCATCACAGTGTCACTCTGTCACTAACACAGCACAGGGTCACTCTCTCACTAACGCAGCGCGGGGTAACTCAGTCACTAACAGAGTGCAGGGTCACTCTTTCACTAAAGCTGCGCAGGGACACTCTGTCACTAACACAGCGCAGGGTCACTCTGTCACTAACGCATCGCAGTGTCACTCTGTCAGTAACACAGCACAGGGTCACTCTGTCCCGAACGCACCGCGGGGTAACTCTGTCACTAACAGAGCGCAGGTAACTCTGTCACTGACACAGCGCAGGTTCGCTCTGTCATTAACACAGTGCAGTGTCACTAACACAGCAGATGGTCACTCTTACGCTAATGCAGCACACGGTTCCTCTGTCACTAACACAGTGCAGGGTCACTCTGTCACTAACACAGTGCAGGGTCACTCTTACGCTCATACAGCGCAGGGTCGCTCTGTCACTAACACAGGGCAGTGTCACTCTGTCACTAACACAGCACAGGCTCACTCTGTCACTAACACAGCGCAGGGTCACTCTGTCACTAACACAGCGCAGGGTCACTCTGTCATTAACGCAGCGCGAGGTCACTCTGTCACTAACTCAGCGCAGGGTCACTCTGTCACTAACGCAGCGCGGGGTCACTCTGTCACTAACGCAGTGCAGGGTCACTCTGTCACTTACACAGCGCAGGGTCACTCTGTCACTAACGCAGCGCAGTGTCACTCTGTCACTAACACAGCGCAGGGTCACTCTGTCACTAACACAGCACAGGGTCACTCTGTCACTAACGCAGCGCGGGGTAACTCAGTCACTAACAGAGTGCAGGGTCACTCTTTCACTAAAGCTGCGCAGGGACACTCTGTCACTAACACAGTGCAGTGTCACTCTGTCACTAACACAGCGCAGGGTCACTCGGTCACTAACGCATCACAGTGTCACTCTGTCAGTAACACAGCACAGGGTCACTCTGTCACGAACGCACCGCGGGGTAACTCTGTCACTAACAGAGCGCAGGGTAACTCTGTCACTAACACAGCGCAGGTTCGCTCTGTCACTAACACAGTGCAGTGTCACTCTGTCACTAACACAGCACAGGGACACTCTGTCACTAACACAGCGCAGGGTCACTCTGTCACTAACGCATCGCAGTGTCACTCTGTCAGTAACACAGCACAGGGTCACTCTGTCCCGAACGCACCGCGGGGTAACTCTGTCAATAACAGAGCACAGGTAACTCTGTCACTGACACAGCGCAGGTTCGCTCTGTCATTAACACAGTGCAGTGTCACTAACACAGCAGATGGTCACTCTTACGCTGATGCAGCACACGGTTCCTCTGTCACTAACACAGTGCAGGGTCACTCTGTCACTAACACAGTGCAGGGTCACTCTTAAGCTCATACAGCGCAGGGTCGCTCTGTCACTAACACAGGGCAGTGTCACTCTGTCACTAACACAGCGCAGGCTCACTCTGTCACTAACACAGCGCAGGGTCACTCTGTCACTAACACAGCGCAGGGTCACTCTGTCATTAACGCAGCGCGAGGTCACTCTGTCACTAACTCAGCGCAGGGTCACTCTGTCACTAACGCAGCGAAGGGTAACTCTGTCACTAACGCAGCGCAGGGTTACTCTGTCACTAACGCAGCGCGGTGTAGCTGTGTCACTAACACAGCGCAGGGTTACTCTGTCACTAACGCAGCGCAGGGTAACTCTGTCACTAACGCAGCACGGTGTAGCTGTGTCACTAACACAGCGCAGGGTTACTCTGTCACTAAAACAGCGAAGGGTCGCTCTGTCACTAATGCAGCGCGGGGTAACTCTGTCTCTAATGCAGCGCGAGGTCATTCTGTCACTAACTCAGCGCAGGGTCACTCGGTCACTGACACAGCACGGAGTCACTCCATCACTAACGCAGCGCGGGGTCACTCTGTCACTAACGCAGTGCAGGGTCACTCTGTCACTAACGCAGCGCGGGGTAACTCTGTCACCAACAGAACGCAGGGTAACTCTGTCACGAACATAGCGCAGGTTCGCTCTGTCACTAACACAGCGCACGGTCACTCTGTCACTAACACAGTGCAGTGTCACTAACACAGCAGATGGTCACTCTTACGCTGATGCAGCGCACGGTTGCTCTGTCACTAACACAGTGCAGGGTCACTCTGTCACTAACGCCGTGCAGGGTCACCCTGTCATTAACACAGTGCAGGGTCACTCTGTCACTAACACAGCGCAGGGTAACTCTGTCACTATCACAGCGCAGAGTCACTCGGTCACTAACACAGCGCGAGGTCACTCTGTCACTAACACAGCGTAGGGTCACTCTGTCACTAACGCATCACAGTGTCACTCTGTCACTAACACAGCACAGGGTCACTCTCTCACTAACGCAGCGCGGGGTAACTCAGTCACTAACAGAGTGCAGGGTCACTCTTTCACTAAAGCTGCGCAGGGACACTCTGTCACTAACACAGCGCAGGGTCACTCTGTCACTAACGCATCGCAGTGTCAGTCTGTCAGTAACACAGCACAGGGTCACTCTGTCCCGAACGCACCGCGGTGTAACTCTGTCACTAACAGAGCGCAGGTAACTCTGTCACTGACACAGCGCAGGTTCGCTCTGTCATTAACACAGTGCAGTGTCACTAACACAGCAGATGGTCACTCTTACGCTGATGCAGCACACGGTTCCTCTGTCACTAACACAGTGCAGGGTCACTCTGTCACTAACACAGTGCAGGGTCACTCTTACGCTCATACAGCGCAGGGTCGCTCTGTCACTAACACAGGGCAGTATCACTCTGTCACTAACACAGCGCAGGCTCAAACTGTCACTAACACAGCGCAGGGTCACTCTGTCACTAACACAGCGCAGGGTCACTCTGTCATTAACGCAGCGCGAGGTCACTCTGTCACTAGCTCAGCGCACGGTCACTCTGTCACTAACGCAGCGAAGGGTAACTCTGTCACTAACGCAGCGCAGGGTTACTCTGTCACTAACGCAGCGCAATGTAGCTGTGTCACTAACACAGCGCAGGGTTACTCTGTCACTAACGCAGCGCAGGGTAACTCTGTCACTAACGCAGCGCGGTGTAGCTGTGTCACTAACACAGCGCAGGGTTACTCTGTCACTAACACAGCGAAGGGTCGCTCTGTCAGTAATGCAGCACGGGGTAACTCTGTCTCTAATGCAGCGTGAGGTCATTCTGTCACTAACTCAGCGCAGGGTCACTCGGTCACTGACACAGCATGGAGTCACTCCATCACTAACGAAGCGCGGGGTCACTCTGTCACTAACGCAGCGCGGGGTAACTCTGTCACCAACAGAACGCAGGGTAACTCTGTCACGAACATAGCGCAGGTTCGCTCTGTCACTAACACAGCGCATGGTCATTCTGTCACTAACACAGTGCAGTGTCACTAACACAGCAGATGGTCACTCTTACGCTGATGCAGCGCACGGTTGCTCTGTCACTAACACAGTGCAGGGTCACTCTGTCACTAACGCCGTGCAGGGTCACCCTGTCATTAACACAGTGCAGGGTCACTCTGTCACTAACACAGCGCAGGGTAACTCTGTCACTAACACAGCGCAGAGACACTCGGTCACTAAAGCAGCGCAAGGTCACTCTGTCACTAACACAGCGCAGGGTCACTCTGTCATTAACACAGTGCAGGGTCACTCTGTCACTAACACAGCTCGGAGTCACTCTGTCACTAACACAGTGCAGGGTCACTCCGTCACTAACGCAGCGCGAGGTCACTCTGTCACTAACACAGCGCGAGGTCACTCTGTCACTAACACAGCGCAGAGTCACTCTGTCACTAACACAGCGCAGAGTCACTCGGTCACTAACGCAGCGCGAGGTCACTCTGTCACTAACACAGCGCGGGGTCACTCTGTCACTAACACAGCGTAGGGTCACTCTGTCACTAACACATCGCAGTGTCACACTGTCACTAACACAGCACAGGGGCACTCTGTCACTAACGCAGCGCGGGGTAACTCAGTCACTTACAGAGTGCAGGGTCACTCTGTCACTAAAGCTGCGCAGGGTCACTCTGTCACTAACACAGTGTGGGGTAACTGTCACTAACACAGCAGTGTCACTCTGTCACTAACACAGCGCAGGGTCACTCTGTCACTAACACAGCACAGGGGCACTCTGTCACTAACACAGCGCAGGGTCACTCTGTCACTAACGCAGCACAGGGGCACTCTGTCACTAACACAGTGCGGGGTAACTGTCACTAACACAGTGCAGGGTCACTCTGTCACTAACGCAGCACAGGGTCACTGTGTCACTAACACAGCGCAGGGCAGGGTCACTCTGTCACTAACACAGCGCGGGGTCACTCTGTCACTAAAACAGCGCAGGGTCACTCTGTCAATAACGCAGCACAGGGTCACTCTGTCCCTAACATAGCGCAGGGTCTCTCTGTCACTTACACAGCGCAAGGTCACTCTGTCACTAACGCATCGCAGTGTCACTCTGTCACTAACACAGCGTGGGGTAACCGTCACTAACGCAGCACAGGGTCACTCTGTCATTTACACAGCGCAGGGTCCCTCTGTCACTAACACAGCGCAGTGTTACTCTGTCACTAACGCCGTGCAGGGTCACTCCGTCACTAACAAAGTGCAGGGTCACTCTGTCACTAACGCCGTGCAGGGTCACCCTGTCATTAACACAGTGCAGGGTCACTCTGTCACTAACACAGCGCAGTGTAACTCTGTCACTAACACAGCGCAGAGACACTCGGTCACTAACACAGCGCAAGGTCACTCTATCACTAACACAGCGCGGGGTCACTGTCACTAACGCAGTGCGGGGTAACTCAGTCACTAACAGAGCGCATGGTCACTCTGTCACTAAAGCAGCGCAAGGTCACTCTGTCACTAACACAGCGCAGGGTCACTCTGTCATTAACACAGCGCAGGGTCACTCTGTCACTAACACAGCTCGGTGTCTGTCACTAACACAGTGCAGGGTCACTCCGTCACTAACGCAGCGCGAGGTCACTCTGTCACTAACACAGCGCGAGGTCACTCTGTCACTAACACAGCGCAGAGTCACTCGTTCACTAACGCAGCGCGAGGTCACTCTGTCACTAACACAGCGCGGGGTCACTCTGTCACTAACGCAGCGCAGGGTCACTCTGTCGCTAACACAGCGTAGGGTCACTCTGTCACTAACACATCGCAGTGTCACACTGTCACTAACACAGCACAGGGTCACTCTGTCACTAACGCCGCGCAGGGTCACTCTGTCACTAACGCAGCGCAGGGCAGGGTCACTCTGTCACTAACACAGCACAGGGTCACTCTGTCACTAACACAGCGTAGGGTCACTCTGTCACTAACACATCGCAGTGTCACACTGTCACTAACACAGCACAGGGTCACTCTGTCACTAACGCAGCGCGGGGTAACTCAGTCACTTACAGAGTGCAGGGTCACTCTGTCACTAAAGCTGCGCAGGGTCACTCTGTCATTAACACAGCGCAGGGTCACTCTGTCACTAACGCAGTGCGAGGTCACTCTGTCACTAACACAGCGCGAGGTCACTCTTTCACTAAAGCTGCGCAGGGACACTCTGTCACTAACACAGCGCAGGGTCACTCTGTCACTAACGCATCGCAGTGTCACTCTGTCAGTAACACAGCACAGGGTCACTCTGTCCCGAACGCACCGCGGGGTAACTCTGTCACTAACAGAGCGCAGGTAACTCTGTCACTGACACAGCGCAGGTTCGCTCTGTCATTAACACAGTGCAGTGTCACTAACACAGCAGATGGTCACTCTTACGCTAATGCAGCACACGGTTCCTCTGTCACTAACACAGTGCAGGGTCACTCTGTCACTAACACAGTGCAGGGTCACTCTTACGCTCATACAGCGCAGGGTCGCTCTGTCACTAACACAGGGCAGTGTCACTCTGTCACTAACACAGCACAGGCTCACTCTGTCACTAACACAGCGCAGGGTCACTCTGTCACTAACACAGCGCAGGGTCACTCTGTCATTAACGCAGCGCGAGGTCACTCTGTCACTA
The DNA here is from genome assembly GCA_026770705.1 of Isurus oxyrinchus. Lineage (NCBI taxonomy): Eukaryota > Metazoa > Chordata > Chondrichthyes > Lamniformes > Lamnidae > Isurus > Isurus oxyrinchus. Next base: position 658,228 of record JANJGN010000266.1, on the reverse strand, counting down.
ACTCAGCGCAGGGTCACTCTGTCACTAACGCAGCGCGGGGTCACTCTGTCACTAACGCAGTGCAGGGTCACTCTGTCACTTACACAGCGCAGGGTCACTCTGTCACTAACGCAGCGCAGTGTCACTCTGTCACTAACACAGCGCAGGGTCACTCTGTCACTAACACAGCACAGGGTCACTCTGTCACTAACGCAGCGCGGGGTAACTCAGTCACTAACAGAGTGCAGGGTCACTCTTTCACTAAAGCTGCGCAGGGTCACTCTGTCACTAACACAGTGCAGTGTCACTCTGTCACTAACACAGCGCAGGGTCACTCGGTCACTAACGCATCACAGTGTCACTCTGTCAGTAACACAGCACAGGGTCACTCTGTCACGAACGCACCGCGGGGTAACTCTGTCACTAACAGAGCGCAGGGTAACTCTGTCACTAACACAGCGCAGGTTCGCTCTGTCACTAACACAGTGCAGTGTCACTCTGTCACTAACACAGCACAGGGACATTCTGTCACTAACACAGCGCAGGGTCACTCTGTCACTAACGCATCGCAGTGTCACTCTGTCAGTAACACAGCACAGGGTCACTCTGTCCCGAACGCACCGCGGGGTAACTCTGTCAATAACAGAGCACAGGTAACTCTGTCACTGACACAGCGCAGGTTCGCTCTGTCATTAACACAGTGCAGTGTCACTAACACAGCAGATGGTCACTCTTACGCTGATGCAGCACACGGTTCCTCTGTCACTAACACAGTGCAGGGTCACTCTGTCACTAACACAGTGCAGGGTCACTCTTAAGCTCATACAGCGCAGGGTCGCTCTGTCACTAACACAGGGCAGTGTCACTCTGTCACTAACACAGCGCAGGCTCACTCTGTCACTAACACAGCGCAGGGTCACTCTGTCACTAACACAGCGCAGGGTCACTCTGTCATTAACGCAGCGCGAGGTCACTCTGTCACTAACTCAGCGCAGGGTCACTCTGTCACTAACGCAGCGAAGGGTAACTCTGTCACTAACGCAGCGCAGGGTTACTCTGTCACTAACGCAGCGCGGTGTAGCTGTGTCACTAACACAGCGCAGGGTTACTCTGTCACTAACGCAGCGCAGGGTAACTCTGTCACTAACGCAGCACGGTGTAGCTGTGTCACTAACACAGCGCAGGGTTACTCTGTCACTAAAACAGCGAAGGGTCGCTCTGTCACTAATGCAGCGCGGGGTAACTCTGTCTCTAATGCAGCGCGAGGTCATTCTGTCACTAACTCAGCGCTGGGTCACTCGGTCACTGACACAGCACGGAGTCACTCCATCACTAACGCAGCGCGGGGTCACTCTGTCACTAACGCAGTGCAGGGTCACTCTGTCACTAACGCAGAGCGGGGTAACTCTGTCACCAACAGAACGCAGGGTAACTCTGTCACGAACATAGCGCAGGTTCGCTCTGTCACTAACACAGCGCACGGTCACTCTGTCACTAACACAGTGCAGTGTCACTAACACAGCAGATGGTCACTCTTACGCTGATGCAGCGCACGGTTGCTCTGTCACTAACACAGTGCAGGGTCACTCTGTCACTAACGCCGTGCAGGGTCACCCTGTCATTAACACAGTGCAGGGTCACTCTGTCACTAACGCAGCGCGAGGTCACTCTGTCACTAACACAGCGCGGGGTCACTCTGTCACTAACACAGCGCAGGGTCACTCTGTCACTAACACAGCGTAGGGTCACTCTGTCACTAACACATCGCAGTGTCACACTGTCACTAACACAGCACAGGGTCACTCTGTCACTAACGCAGCGCGGGGTAACTCAGTCACTTACAGAGTGCAGGGTCACTCTGTCACTAAAGCTGCGCAGGGTCACTCTGTCACTAATGCAGCGCAGGGCAGGGTCAATCTGTCACTAACACAGCACAGGGTCACTCTGTCACTAACACAGCGTACGGTCACTCTGTCACTAACACATCGCAGTGTCACACTGTCACTAACACAGCACAGGGTCACTCTGTCACTAACGCAGCGCAGGGTAACTCTGTCACTAACACAGCGCAGAGTCACTCGGTCACTAACACAGCGCGAGGTCACTCTGTCAGTAACACAGCGTAGGGTCACTCTGTCACTAACGCATCACAGTGTCACTCTGTCACTAACACAGCACAGGGTCACTCTCTCACTAACGCAGCGCGGGGTAACTCAGTCACTAACAGAGTGCAGGGTCACTCTTTCACTAAAGCTGCGCAGGGACACTCTGTCACTAACACAGCGCAGGGTCACTCTGTCACTAACGCATCGCAGTGTCACTCTGTCAGTAACACAGCACAGGGTCACTCTGTCCCGAACGCACCGCGGGGTAACTCTGTCACTAACAGAGCGCAGGTAACTCTGTCACTGACACAGCGCAGGTTCGCTCTGTCATTAACACAGTGCAGTGTCACTAACACAGCAGATGGTCACTCTTACGCTAATGCAGCACACGGTTCCTCTGTCACTAACACAGTGCAGGGTCACTCTGTCACTAACACAGTGCAGGGTCACTCTTACGCTCATACAGCGCAGGGTCGCTCTGTCACTAACACAGGGCAGTGTCACTCTGTCACTAACACAGCACAGGCTCACTCTGTCACTAACACAGCGCAGGGTCACTCTGTCACTAACACAGCGCAGGGTCACTCTGTCATTAACGCAGCGCGAGGTCACTCTGTCACTAACTCAGCGCAGGGTCACTCTGTCACTAACGCAGCGCGGGGTCACTCTGTCACTAACGCAGTGCAGGGTCACTCTGTCACTTACACAGCGCAGGGTCACTCTGTCACTAACGCAGCGCAGTGTCACTCTGTCACTAACACAGCGCAGGGTCACTCTGTCACTAACACAGCACAGGGTCACTCTGTCACTAACGCAGCGCGGGGTAACTCAGTCACTAACAGAGTGCAGGGTCACTCTTTCACTAAAGCTGCGCAGGGTCACTCTGTCACTAACACAGTGCAGTGTCACTCTGTCACTAACACAGCGCAGGGTCACTCGGTCACTAACGCATCACAGTGTCACTCTGTCAGTAACACAGCACAGGGTCACTCTGTCACGAACGCACCGCGGGGTAACTCTGTCACTAACAGAGCGCAGGGTAACTCTGTCACTAACACAGCGCAGGTTCGCTCTGTCACTAACACAGTGCAGTGTCACTCTGTCACTAACACAGCACAGGGACACTCTGTCACTAACACAGCGCAGGGTCACTCTGTCACTAACGCATCGCAGTGTCACTCTGTCAGTAACACAGCACAGGGTCACTCTGTCCCGAACGCACCGCGGGGTAACTCTGTCAATAACAGAGCACAGGTAACTCTGTCACTGACACAGCGCAGGTTCGCTCTGTCATTAACACAGTGCAGTGTCACTAACACAGCAGATGGTCACTCTTACGCTGATGCAGCACACGGTTCCTCTGTCACTAACACAGTGCAGGGTCACTCTGTCACTAACACAGTGCAGGGTCACTCTTAAGCTCATACAGCGCAGGGTCGCTCTGTCACTAACACAGGGCAGTGTCACTCTGTCACTAACACAGCGCAGGCTCACTCTGTCACTAACACAGCGCAGGGTCACTCTGTCACTAACACAGCGCAGGGTCACTCTGTCATTAACGCAGCGCGAGGTCACTCTGTCACTAACTCAGCGCAGGGTCACTCTGTCACTAACGCAGCGAAGGGTAACTCTGTCACTAACGCAGCGCAGGGTTACTCTGTCACTAACGCAGCGCAATGTAGCTGTGTCACTAACACAGCGCAGGGTTACTCTGTCACTAACGCAGCGCAGGGTAACTCTGTCACTAACGCAGCACGGTGTAGCTGTGTCACTAACACAGCGCAGGGTTACTCTGTCACTAAAACAGCGAAGGGTCGCTCTGTCACTAATGCAGCGCGGGGTAACTCTGTCTCTAATGCAGCGCGAGGTCATTCTGTCACTAACTCAGCGCAGGGTCACTCGGTCACTGACACAGCACGGAGTCACTCCATCACTAACGCAGCGCGGGGTCACTCTGTCACTAACGCAGTGCAGGGTCACTCTGTCACTAACGCAGCGCGGGGTAACTCTGTCACCAACAGAACGCAGGGTAACTCTGTCACGAACATAGCGCAGGTTCGCTCTGTCACTAACACAGCGCACGGTCACTCTGTCACTAACACAGTGCAGTGTCACTAACACAGCAGATGGTCACTCTTACGCTGATGCAGCGCACGGTTGCTCTGTCACTAACACAGTGCAGGGTCACTCTGTCACTAACGCCGTGCAGGGTCACCCTGTCATTAACACAGTGCAGGGTCACTCTGTCACTAACACAGCGCAGGGTAACTCTGTCACTATCACAGCGCAGAGTCACTCGGTCACTAACACAGCGCGAGGTCACTCTGTCACTAACACAGCGTAGGGTCACTCTGTCACTAACGCATCACAGTGTCACTCTGTCACTAACACAGCACAGGGTCACTCTCTCACTAACGCAGCGCGGGGTAACTCAGTCACTAACAGAGTGCAGGGTCACTCTTTCACTAAAGCTGCGCAGGGACACTCTGTCACTAACACAGCGCAGGGTCACTCTGTCACTAACGCATCGCAGTGTCACTCTGTCAGTAACACAGCACAGGGTCACTCTGTCCCGAACGCACCGCGGTGTAACTCTGTCACTAACAGAGCGCAGGTAACTCTGTCACTGACACAGCGCAGGTTCGCTCTGTCATTAACACAGTGCAGTGTCACTAACACAGCAGATGGTCACTCTTACGCTGATGCAGCACACGGTTCCTCTGTCACTAACACAGTGCAGGGTCACTCTGTCACTAACACAGTGCAGGGTCACTCTTACGCTCATACAGCGCAGGGTCGCTCTGTCACTAACACAGGGCAGTATCACTCTGTCACTAACACAGCGCAGGCTCAAACTGTCACTAACACAGCGCAGGGTCACTCTGTCACTAACACAGCGCAGGGTCACTCTGTCATTAACGCAGCGCGAGGTCACTCTGTCACTAGCTCAGCGCACGGTCACTCTGTCACTAACGCAGCGAAGGGTAACTCTGTCACTAACGCAGCGCAGGGTTACTCTGTCACTAACGCAGCGCAATGTAGCTGTGTCACTAACACAGCGCAGGGTTACTCTGTCACTAACGCAGCGCAGGGTAACTCTGTCACTAACGCAGCGCGGTGTAGCTGTGTCACTAACACAGCGCAGGGTTACTCTGTCACTAACACAGCGAAGGGTCGCTCTGTCAGTAATGCAGCACGGGGTAACTCTGTCTCTAATGCAGCGTGAGGTCATTCTGTCACTAACTCAGCGCAGGGTCACTCGGTCACTGACACAGCATGGAGTCACTCCATCACTAACGAAGCGCGGGGTCACTCTGTCACTAACGCAGCGCGGGGTAACTCTGTCACCAACAGAACGCAGGGTAACTCTGTCACGAACATAGCGCAGGTTCGCTCTGTCACTAACACAGCGCATGGTCATTCTGTCACTAACACAGTGCAGTGTCACTAACACAGCAGATGGTCACTCTTACGCTGATGCAGCGCACGGTTGCTCTGTCACTAACACAGTGCAGGGTCACTCTGTCACTAACGCCGTGCAGGGTCACCCTGTCATTAACACAGTGCAGGGTCACTCTGTCACTAACACAGCGCAGGGTAACTCTGTCACTAACACAGCGCAGAGACACTCGGTCACTAAAGCAGCGCAAGGTCACTCTGTCACTAACACAGCGCAGGGTCACTCTGTCATTAACACAGTGCAGGGTCACTCTGTCACTAACACAGCTCGGAGTCACTCTGTCACTAACACAGTGCAGGGTCACTCCGTCACTAACGCAGCGCGAGGTCACTCTGTCACTAACACAGCGCGAGGTCACTCTGTCACTAACACAGCGCAGAGTCACTCTGTCACTAACACAGCGCAGAGTCACTCGGTCACTAACGCAGCGCGAGGTCACTCTGTCACTAACACAGCGCGGGGTCACTCTGTCACTAACACAGCGTAGGGTCACTCTGTCACTAACACATCGCAGTGTCACACTGTCACTAACACAGCACAGGGGCACTCTGTCACTAACGCAGCGCGGGGTAACTCAGTCACTTACAGAGTGCAGGGTCACTCTGTCACTAAAGCTGCGCAGGGTCACTCTGTCACTAACACAGTGTGGGGTAACTGTCACTAACACAGCAGTGTCACTCTGTCACTAACACAGCGCAGGGTCACTCTGTCACTAACACAGCACAGGGGCACTCTGTCACTAACACAGCGCAGGGTCACTCTGTCACTAACGCAGCACAGGGGCACTCTGTCACTAACACAGTGCGGGGTAACTGTCACTAACACAGTGCAGGGTCACTCTGTCACTAACGCAGCACAGGGCACTGTGTCACTAACACAGCGCAGGGCAGGGTCACTCTGTCACTAACACAGCGCGGGGTCACTCTGTCACTAAAACAGCGCAGGGTCACTCTGTCAATAACGCAGCACAGGGTCACTCTGTCCCTAACATAGCGCAGGGTCTCTCTGTCACTTACACAGCGCAAGGTCACTCTGTCACTAACGCATCGCAGTGTCACTCTGTCACTAACACAGCGTGGGGTAACCGTCACTAACGCAGCACAGGGTCACTCTGTCATTTACACAGCGCAGGGTCCCTCTGTCACTAACACAGCGCAGTGTTACTCTGTCACTAACGCCGTGCAGGGTCACTCCGTCACTAACAAAGTGCAGGGTCACTCTGTCACTAACGCCGTGCAGGGTCACCCTGTCATTAACACAGTGCAGGGTCACTCTGTCACTAACACAGCGCAGTGTAACTCTGTCACTAACACAGCGCAGAGACACTCGGTCACTAACACAGCGCAAGGTCACTCTATCACTAACACAGCGCGGGGTCACTGTCACTAACGCAGTGCGGGGTAACTCAGTCACTAACAGAGCGCATGGTCACTCTGTCACTAAAGCAGCGCAAGGTCACTCTGTCACTAACACAGCGCAGGGTCACTCTGTCATTAACACAGCGCAGGGTCACTCTGTCACTAACACAGCTCGGTGTCTGTCACTAACACAGTGCAGGGTCACTCCGTCACTAACGCAGCGCGAGGTCACTCTGTCACTAACACAGCGCGAGGTCACTCTGTCACTAACACAGCGCAGAGTCACTCGTTCACTAACGCAGCGCGAGGTCACTCTGTCACTAACACAGCGCGGGGTCACTCTGTCACTAACACAGCGCAGGGTCACTCTGTCGCTAACACAGCGTAGGGTCACTCTGTCACTAACACATCGCAGTGTCACACTGTCACTAACACAGCACAGGGTCACTCTGTCACTAACGCAGCGCGGGGTAACTCAGTCACTTACAGAGTGCAGGGTCACTCTGTCACTAAAGCTGCGCAGGGTCACTCTGTCACTAACGCAGCGCAGGGCAGGGTCACTCTGTCACTAACACAGCACAGGGTCACTCTGTCACTAACACAGCGTAGGGTCACTCTGTCACTAACACATCGCAGTGTCACACTGTCACTAACACAGCACAGGGTCACTCTGTCACTAACGCAGCGCGGGGTAACTCAGTCACTTACAGAGTGCAGGGTCACTCTGTCACTAAAGCTGCGCAGGGTCACTCTGTCATTAACACAGCGCAGGGTCACTCTGTCACTAACGCAGTGCGAGGTCACTCTGTCACTAACACAGCGCGAGGTCACTCTTTCACTAAAGCTGCGCAGGGACACTCTGTCACTAACACAGCGCAGGGTCACTCTGTCACTAACGCATTGCAGTGTCACTCTGTCAGTAACACAGCACAGAGTCACTCTGTCCCGAACGCACCGCGGGGTAACTCTGTCACTAACAGAGCGCTGGGTAACTCTGTCACTGACACAGCGGAGTTTCGCTCTGTCACTAACACAGTGCAGTGTCACTAACACAGCAGATGGTCACTCTTACGCTGATGCAGCACACGGTTCCTCTGTCACTAACACAGTGCAGGGTCACTCTGTCACTAACACAGTGCAGTGTGACTCTGTCACGAACACAGCGCAGGTTCGCTCTTTCACTAACACAGCGCACGGTCACTCTGTCACTAACACAGTGCAGTGTCACTAACACAGCAGATGGTCACTCTTACGCTGATGCAGCGCACGGTTGCTCTGTCACTAACACAGTGCAGGGTCACTCTGTCACTAACGCCGTGCAGGGTCACCCTGTCATTAACACAGTGCAGGGTCACTCTGTCACTAACACAGCGCAGGGTAACTCTGTCACTAACACAGCGCAGAGACACTCGGTCACTAAAGCAGCGCAAGGTCACTCTGTCACTAACACAGCGCAGGGTCACTCTGTCATTAACACAGTGCAGGGTCACTCTGTCACTAACACAGCTCGGAGTCACTCTGTCACTAACACAGTGCAGGGTCACTCCGTCACTAACGCAGCGCGAGGTCACTCTGTCACTAACACAGCGCGAGGTCACTCTGTCACTAACACAGCGCAGAGTCACTCTGTCACTAACACAGCGCAGAGTCACTCGGTCACTAACGCAGCGCGAGGTCACTCTGTCACTAACACAGCGCGGGGTCACTCTGTCACTAACACAGCGTAGGGTCACTCTGTCACTAACACATCGCAGTGTCACACTGTCACTAACACAGCACAGGGGCACTCTGTCACTAACGCAGCGCGGGGTAACTCAGTCACTTACAGAGTGCAGGGTCACTCTGTCACTAAAGCTGCACAGGGTCACTCTGTCACTAACACAGTGTGGGGTAACTGTCACTAACACAGCAGTGTCACTCTGTCACTAACACAGCGCAGGGTCACTCTGTCACTAACACAGCACAGGGGCACTCTGTCACTAACACAGCGCAGGGTCACTCTGTCACTAACGCAGCACAGGGGCACTCTGTCACTAACACAGTGCGGGGTAACTGTCACTAACACAGTGCAGGGTCACTCTGTCACTAACGCAGCACAGGGTCACTGTGTCACTAACACAGCGCAGGGCAGGGTCACTCTGTCACTAACACAGCGCGGGGTCACTCTGTCACTAAAACAGCGCAGGGTCACTCTGTCAATAACGCAGCACAGGGTCACTCTGTCCCTAACATAGCGCAGGGTCTCTCTGTCACTTACACAGCGCAAGGTCACTCTGTCACTAACGCATCGCAGTGTCACTCTGTCACTAACACAGCGTGGGGTAACCGTCACTAACGCAGCACAGGGTCACTCTGTCATTTACACAGCGCAGGGTCCCTCTGTCACTAACACAGCGCAGTGTTACTCTGTCACTAACGCCGTGCAGGGTCACTCCGTCACTAACAAAGTGCAGGGTCACTCTGTCACTAACGCCGTGCAGGGTCACCCTGTCATTAACACAGTGCAGGGTCACTCTGTCACTAACACAGCGCAGTGTAACTCTGTCACTAACACAGCGCAGAGACACTCGGTCACTAACACAGCGCAAGGTCACTCTATCACTAACACAGCGCGGGGTCACTGTCACTAACGCAGTGCGGGGTAACTCAGTCACTAACAGAGCGCATGGTCACTCTGTCACTAAAGCAGCGCAAGGTCACTCTGTCACTAACACAGCGCAGGGTCACTCTGTCATTAACACAGCGCAGGGTCACTCTGTCACTAACACAGCTCGGTGTCTGTCACTAACACAGTGCAGGGTCACTCCGTCACTAACGCAGCGCGAGGTCACTCTGTCACTAACACAGCGCGAGGTCACTCTGTCACTAACACAGCTCGGAGTCACTCTGTCACTAACACAGCGCAGAGTCACTCGTTCACTAACGCAGCACGAGGTCACTCTGTCACTAACACAGCGCGGGGTCACTCTGTCACTAACACAGCGCAGGGTCACTCTGTCACTAACACAGCGTAGGGTCACTCTGTCACTAACACATCGCAGTGTCACACTGTCACTAACACAGCACAGGGTCACTCTGTCACTAACGCAGCGCGGGGTAACTCAGTCACTTACAGAGTGCAGGGTCACTCTGTCACTAAAGCTGCGCAGGGTCACTCTGTCACTAACGCAGCGCAGGGCAGGGTCACTCTGTCACTAACACAGCACAGGGTCACTCTGTCACTAACACAGCGTAGGGTCACTCTGTCACTAACACATCGCAGTGTCACACTGTCACTAACACAGCACAGGGTCACTCTGTCACTAACGCAGCGCGGGGTAACTCAGTCACTTACAGAGTGCAGGGTCACTCTGTCACTAAAGCTGCGCAGGGTCACTCTGTCACTAACACAGCGCGAGGTCACTCTTTCACTAAAGCTGCGCAGGGACACTCTGTCACTAACACAGCGCAGGGTCACTCTGTCACTAACGCATTGCAGTGTCACTCTGTCAGTAACACAGCACAGAGTCACTCTGTCCCGAACGCACCGCGGGGTAACTCTGTCACTAACAGAGCGCTGGGTAACTCTGTCACTGACACAGCGGAGTTTCACTCTGTCACTAACACAGTGCAGTGTCACTAACACAGCAGATGGTCACTCTTACGCTGATGCAGCACACGGTTCCTCTGTCACTAACACAGTGCAGGGTCACTCTGTCACTAACACAGTGCAGTGTGACTCTGTCACGAACACAGCGCAGGTTCGCTCTTTCACTAACACAGCGCACGGTCACTCTGTCACTAACACAGTGCAGTGTCACTAACACAGCAGATGGTCACTCTTACGCTGATGCAGCGCACGGTTGCTCTGTCATTAACACAGTGCAGGGTCACTCTGTAACTAACACAGTGCAGGGTCACTCTTACGCTCATACAGCGCAGGGTCGCTCTGTCGCTAACAGAGGGCAGTGTCACTCTGTCACTAACACAGCGCAGGCTCACTCTGTCACTAACACAGCGCAGGGTCACTCTATCACTAACACAGCGCAGGGTCACTCTGTCATTAACGCAGCGCGAGGTCACTCTGTCACTAACTCAGCACAGGGTCACTCTGTCATTTACACAGCACAGAGTCCCTCCGTCACTAACACAGTGCAGTGTTACTCTGTCACTAACGCAGCGCGGGGTAGCTGTGTCACTAACACAGCGCAGGGTTACTCTGTCACTAACGCAGCGAAGGGTAACTCTGTCACTAAAGCAGCGCAGGGTAACTCTGTCACTAACGCAGCGCGGGGTAGCTGTGTCACTAACACAGCGCAGGGTCACTCTGTCACTAACACAGCGCAGGGTCGCTCTGTCACTAATGCAGCGCGGGTTAACTCTGTCTCTAATGCAGCGCGAGGTCATTCTGTCACTAACTCGGCGCAGGGTCACTCGGTCACTGACACAGCATGGAGTCAATCCGTCACTAACACAGCGCGGGGTCACTCTGTCACTAACGCAGTGCAGTGTCACTCTGTCACTAACGCAGTGCAGGGTCACTCTGTCCCTTACACAGTGCAGGGTCACTCTGTCACTAACACAGCGCGGGGTAACTCCGTCACCAACAGAACGCAGGGTAACTCTGTCACTAACAGAGCGCAGGGTAACTCTGTCACTAACACAGCGCAGGTTCGCTCTGTCACAAACACAGTGCAGTGTCACTAACACAGCAGATGGTCACTCTTACGCTGATGCAGCGCACGGTTGCTCTGTCACTAACGCCGTGCAGGGTCACTCTGTCATTAACACAGCGCAGGGTCACTCTGTCACTAACACAGCGCAGGGTCACTCTGTCACTAACACAGCACGGGGTAACTGTCACTAACACAGCGCAGTGTCACTCTGTCACTAACGCCGTGCAGGGTAACTCTGTCACTAAGACAGCTCCGAGTCACTCTGTCACTAACGCAGCGCAGGGTCACTCTGTCACTAACACAGCGCAGGGTTACTCTGTCACTAACACAGCGCAGAGTCACTCGGTCACTAACACAGCGCGAGGTCACTCTGTCACTAACACAGCGCAGGGTCACTGTCACTAACGCAGTGCGGGGTAACTCAGTCACTAACAGAGCGCATGGTCACTCTGTCACTAAATCAGCGCAAGGTCACTCAGTCACTAACACAGCGCAGGGTCACTCTGTCATTAACACTGCGCAGGGTCACTCTGTCACTAACACAGCTCGGAGTCACTCTGTCACTAACACAGTGCAGGGTCACTCCGTCACTAACACAGCGCAGCGTCACTCTGTCACTAACACAGCGCAGTCACTCGGTCACTAACGCAGCGCGAGGTCACACTGTCACTAACACAGCGCGGTGTCACTCTGTCACTAACACAGCGCAGGGTCACTCTGTTACTAACGCAGCGCAGGGCAGGGTCACTCTGTCACTAACGAGGCGTAGGGTCACTCTGTCACTAACACAGCGTAGGGTCACTCTGTCACTAATGCATCGCAGTGTCACACTGTCACTAACACAGCACAGGGTCACTCTGTCACTAACGCAGCGCAGGGTAACTCAGTCACTAACAGAGTGCAGGGTCACTCTGTCACTAAAGCTGCGCAGGGTCACTCTGTCACTAACACAGCGCAGGGTCACTCTGTCACTAACGCATCGCAGTGTCACTCCGTCACTAACACAGCGCAGGGTCACTCTGTCACTAACACAGCGCAGGGTCACTCTGTCACTAACGCATCGCAGTGTCACTCCGTCACTAACACAGCGCAGGGTCACTCTGTCACTAACGCAGTGCGAGGTCACTCTGTCACTAACACAGCGCGGGGTCACTGTCACTAACGCAGTGCGGGGTAACTGTCACTAACGCCGTGCAGGGTCACTCTGTCATTAACACAGCGCAGGGTCACTCAGTCACTAACACAGCTCGGAGTCACTCAGTCACTAACACAGCGCAGAGTCACTCTGTCACTTACGCCGCGCAGGGTCACTCTTACACTGAAGCAGCGTGTGGTCGCTCTGTCACTAACACAGCGCGGGGTCACTGTCACTAACGCAGTGCGGGGTAACTGTCACTAACGCCGTGCAGGGTCACTCTGTCATTAACACAGCGCAGGGTCACTCAGTCACTAACACAGCTCGGAGTCACTCAGTCACTAACACAGCGCAGAGTCACTCTGTCACTTACGCCGCGCAGGGTCACTCTTACACTGAAGCAGCGTGTGGTCGCTCTGTCACTAACAAAGCGCGGGGTCACTCCATCACTAACATAGCGTGGGGTCACTCTGTCACTAATGCAGCACAGGGTAACTCTGTCACTAACGCAGTGCAGGGTCACTCTGTCACTAACACAGTAGAGTGTGACTCTGTCACTAACAGCGAAGGGTCACTCTGTAACTAACACAGTGCAGGGTCACTCGTACGCTGATACAGCGCAGGGTCGCTCTGTCAATAACGCAGCGCAAGGGCACTCTGTCATTTACACAGCGCAGGGTCCCTCTGTCACTAACGCAGCGCAGGGGCACTCTGTCATTTACACAGCACAGAGTCCCTCTGTCACTAACACAGTGCAGTGTTACTCTGTCACTAACGCCGTGCAGGGTCAATCTGTCACTAACACAGTGCAGGGTCAATCTGTTACTAACGCCGTGCAGGATCACCCTGTCATTAACACAGCGCAGGGTCACTCTGTCACTAACACAGCTCGGAGTCACTCTCTCACAAACACAGCGCAGGGTCACTCTGTCACTAACGCAGCGCGGGGTAGCTGTGTCACTAACACAGCGCAGGGTTACTCTGTCACTAACGCAGCGAAGGGTAACTCTGTCACTAAAGCAGCGCAGGGTAACTCTGTCACTAACGCAGCGCGGGGTAGCTGTGTCACTAACACAGCGCAGGGTCACTCTGTCACTAACACAGCGCAGGGTCGCTCTGTCACTAATGCAGCGCGGGTTAACTCTGTCTCTAATGCAGCGCGAGGTCATTCTGTCACTAACTCAGCGCAGGGTCACTCGGTCACTGACACAGCATGGAGTCAATCCGTCACTAACACAGCGCGGGGTCACTCTGTCACTAACGCAGTGCAGTGTCACTCTGTCACTAACGCAGTGCAGGGTCACTCTGTCCCTTACACAGTGCAGGGTCACTCTGTCACTAACACAGCGCAGGTTCGCTCTGTCACAAACACAGTGCAGTGTCACTAACACAGCAGATGGTCACTCTTACGCTGATGCAGCGCACGGTTGCTCTGTCACTAACGCCGTGCAGGGTCACTCTGTCATTAACACAGCGCAGGGTCACTCTGTCACTAACACAGCGCAGGGTCACTCTGTCACTAACACAGCACGGGGTAACTGTCACTAACACAGCGCAGTGTCACTCTGTCACTAACGCCGTGCAGGGTAACTCTGTCACTAAGACAGCTCCGAGTCACTCTGTCACTAACGCAGCGCAGGGTCACTCTGTCACTAACACAGCGCAGGGTTACTCTGTCACTAACACAGCGCAGAGTCACTCGGTCACTAACACAGCGCGAGGTCACTCTGTCACTAACACAGCGCAGGGTCACTGTCACTAACGCAGTGCGGGGTAACTCAGTCACTAACAGAGCGCATGGTCACTCTGTCACTAAATCAGCGCAAGGTCACTCAGTCACTAACACAGCGCAGGGTCACTCTGTCATTAACACTGCGCAGGGTCACTCTGTCACTAACACAGCTCGGAGTCACTCTGTCACTAACACAGTGCAGGGTCACTCCGTCACTAACACAGCGCAGCGTCACTCTGTCACTAACACAGCGCAGTCACTCGGTCACTAACGCAGCGCGAGGTCACACTGTCACTAACACAGCGCGGTGTCACTCTGTCACTAACACAGCGCAGGGTCACTCTGTTACTAACGCAGCGCAGGGCAGGGTCACTCTGTCACTAACGAGGCGTAGGGTCACTCTGTCACTAACACAGCGTAGGGTCACTCTGTCACTAATGCATCGCAGTGTCACACTGTCACTAACACAGCACAGGGTCACTCTGTCACTAACGCAGCGCGGGGTAACTCAGTCACTAACAGAGTGCAGGGTCACTCTGTCACTAAAGCTGCGCAGGGTCACTCTGTCACTAACACAGCGCAGGGTCACTCTGTCACTAACGCATCGCAGTGTCACTCCGTCACTAACACAGCGCAGGGTCACTCTGTCACTAACGCAGTGCGAGGTCACTCTGTCACTAACACAGCGCGGGGTCACTGTCACTAACGCAGTGCGGGGTAACTGTCACTAACGCCGTGCAGGGTCACTCTGTCATTAACACAGCGCAGGGTCACTCAGTCACTAACACAGCTCGGAGTCACTCAGTCACTAACACAGCGCAGAGTCACTCTGTCACTTACGCCGCGCAGGGTCACTCTTACACTGAAGCAGCGTGTGGTCGCTCTGTCACTAACAAAGCGCGGGGTCACTCCATCACTAACATAGCGTGGGGTCACTCTGTCACTAATGCAGCACAGGGTAACTCTGTCACTAACGCAGTGCAGGGTCACTCTGTCACTAACACAGTAGAGTGTGACTCTGTCACTAACAGCGAAGGGTCACTCTGTAACTAACACAGTGCAGGGTCACTCTTACGCTGATACAGCGCAGGGTCGCTCTGTCACTAACACAGTGGATGGTCACTCTGTCACTAACACAGCGCAGGCTCACTCTGTCACTAACACAGCGCAGGGTCACTCTGTCACTTACACAGCGCAGGGTCACTCTGTCACTAACACAGCGCAGGGTCACTCTGTCATTAACACAGCGCGTGGTCACTCTGTCACTAACACAGCGCGGGGTCACTCTGTCACTAACACAGCGCGGGTAACTCAGTCACTAACAGAGCGCATGGTCACTCTGTCACTAAAGCAGCGCAGGGTCACTCTGTCACTAACACAGCACAGGGTCACTCTGTCACTAACGCAGCGCGGGGTAACTCTGTCACTAACACATCGCAGTGTCACTCTGTCATTAACACAGCACAGGGTCACTCTGTCACTAACACAGCTCGGAGTCACTCTGTCACTAACACAGCGCAGAGTCGCTCTGTCACTAACACAGCGCGGAGTCACACTGTCACTAATGCAGCACAGGGTAACTTTGTCACTAACACAGTGCAGGGTCACTCTGTCACTAACACCGCGCAGGTTCACTCTGTCACTAACACAGCACAGGGTCACTCTGTCACTAACACAGCGCCGGGTCACTCTGTCACTAACACAGCACGGGGTCACTCTGTCACTAACTCAGCACAGGGTCATTCTGTCACTAACGCAGTGCGAGGTCACTCTGTCACTAACACAGCACAGGGTAACTCTGTCACTAACACAGTGCAGTGTCATTCTGTCACTAACACAGTGCAGTGTCACTCTTACGCTGATACAGCACAGGGTCACTCTGTCACTAACACAGTGCAGTGTCACTCTGTCACTAACGCCGCGCAGGGTCACTCTTACACTAATGCAGCGTGTGGTCGCTCTGTCACTAACACAGCGCGGGGTCACTCCATCACTAAAACAGCGTGGGGTCACTCTGTCACTAATGTAGCACAGTGTCACTCCGTCACTAACACAGAGTGGGGTCCCTCTGTCACTAACTCAGCACAGGGTCACTCTGACACTAAAACAGCGCAGAGTCACTCTGTCACTAACACAGTGCAGGGTCATTCAGTCATTTACACAGCGTGGGTCACTCTGTCACTAACACAATGCAGGGTCACTCTGTCATTAACACAGCGCAGGGTCACTCTGTCACTAACGCAGCGAAGGGTAACTCTGTCACTAACGCAGCGCAGGGTAACTCTGTCACGAACGCAGCGAAGGGTAACTGTCACTATCGCAGCACTGGGTAACTCTGTCACTAACGCAGCGCGGGGTAGCTGTGTCACTAACACAGCGCAGGATTACTCTGTCACTAACGCAGCGAAGGGTAACTCTGTCACTAACGCAGCGAAGTGTAACTCTGTCACTAACACAGCGCAGGGTCACTCTGTCACTAACACAGCGAAGGGTCACTCAGTCACTAACACAGCGCAGGGTCACTCAGTCACTAACACAATGCAGTGTCACTCTGTCACTAATGCAGCGCAGGGTCGCTCTGTCACTAACGCAGCGCGGGGTAACTCTGTCACTAATGCAGCGCGAGGTCACTCTGTCACTAACTCAGCGCAGGACCACTCTGTCACTGACACAGCGCGGAGTCACTCCGTCACTAACGCAGCGCGGGGTCACTCGGTCACTAACGCAGTGCAGTGTCACTCTGTCACTTACACAGCGCAGGGTCACCCTGTCACTATGCCATCGCCGTGTCACTCCGTCACTAACGCAGCACAGGGTCACTCTGTCACTAACACAGCACAGGGTCACTCTGTCACTAATGCAGCGCAGGGTCACTCTGTCACTAACGCAGCACAGGGTCACTCTGTCACTAACACAGCGCAGGGTCACTCTGTCACTAACGCAGCATGTGGTCACTCTGTCACTAACGCAGCACAGGGTCACACTGTCATTTACACAGCGCAGGGTCCCTCTGTCACTAACGCAGCGCAGGGGTACTCTGTCACTAACGCAGCGTAGGGTCACTCTGTCACTAACGCATCGCAGTGTCACTCAGTCACCAACACAGGGCGGGGTAACCGTCACTAACACAGCGCAGGGTCACTCTGTCACTAACACAGCGCAGGGTCACTCTGTCACTAAAGCAGCGCAGGGTCATTTTGTCACTAACACAGCGTAGGGTCACTCTGTCACTAACGCATCGCAGTGTCACTCTGTCACTAACACAGAACAGGGTCACTCTGTCACTAACGCAGCACGGGGTAACTCAATCACTAACAGAGCACAGGGTCACTCTGTCACTAAAGCAGCGCAGGGTCACTCTGTCACTAACACAGCGCAGGGTCACACTGTCCCTAAAGCAGCGCAGGGTCACTCTGTCACTAACACAGTGCAGTGTCACTCTGTCACTAAAGCAGCACAGGTTCGCTCTGTCAATAACACAGTGCAGTGTCACTCTGTCAGTAACACAGCGCAGGGTCACTCTGTCACTTACACAGCGCAGGGTCACTCTGTCACTAACACAGCGCAGGGTCACTCTGTCATTAACACAGCGCGTGGTCACTCTGTCACTAACACAGCGCGGGGTCACTCTGTCACTAACACAGCGCGGGTAACTCAGTCACTAACAGAGCGCATGGTCACTCTGTCACTAAAGCAGCGCAGGGTCACTCTGTCACTAACACAGCACAGGGTCACTCTGTCACTAACGCAGCGCGGGGTAACTCTGTCACTAACACATCGCAGTGTCACTCTGTCATTAACACAGCACAGGGTCACTCTGTCACTAACACAGCTCGGAGTCACTCTGTCACTAACACAGCGCAGAGTCGCTCTGTCACTAACACAGCGCGGAGTCACACTGTCACTAATGCAGCACAGGGTAACTTTGTCACTAACACAATGCAGGGTCACTCTGTCACTAACACCGCGCAGGTTCACTCTGTCACTAACACAGCACAGGGTCACTCTGTCACTAACACAGCGCCGGGTCACTCTGTCACTAACACAGCACGGGGTCACTCTGTCACTAACTCAGCACAGGGTCATTCTGTCACTAACGCAGTGCGAGGTCACTCTGTCACTAACACAGCACAGGGTAACTCTGTCACTAACACAGTGCAGTGTCATTCTGTCACTAACACAGTGCAGTGTCACTCTTACGCTGATACAGCACAGGGTCACTCTGTCACTAACACAGTGCAGTGTCACTCTGTCACTAACGCCGCGCAGGGTCACTCTTACACTAATGCAGCGTGTGGTCGCTCTGTCACTAACACAGCGCGGGGTCACTCCATCACTAAAACAGCGTGGGGTCACTCTGTCACTAATGTAGCACAGTGTCACTCCGTCACTAACACAGAGTGGGGTCCCTCTGTCACTAACTCAGCACAGGGTCACTCTGACACTAAAACAGCGCAGAGTCACTCTGTCACTAACACAGTGCAGGGTCATTCAGTCATTTACACAGCGTGGGTCACTCTGTCACTAACACAATGCAGGGTCACTCTGTCATTAACACAGCGCAGGGTCACTCTGTCACTAACGCAGCGAAGGGTAACTCTGTCACTAACGCAGCGCAGGGTAACTCTGTCACGAACGCAGCGAAGGGTAACTGTCACTATCGCAGCACTGGGTAACTCTGTCACTAACGCAGCGCGGGGTAGCTGTGTCACTAACACAGCGCAGGATTACTCTGTCACTAACGCAGCGAAGGGTAACTCTGTCACTAACGCAGCGAAGTGTAACTCTGTCACTAACACAGCGCAGGGTCACTCTGTCACTAACACAGCGAAGGGTCACTCAGTCACTAACACAGCGCAGGGTCACTCAGTCACTAACACAATGCAGTGTCACTCTGTCACTAATGCAGCGCAGGGTCGCTCTGTCACTAACGCAGCGCGGGGTAACTCTGTCACTAATGCAGCGCGAGGTCACTCTGTCACTAACTCAGCGCAGGACCACTCTGTCACTGACACAGCGCGGAGTCACTCCGTCACTAACGCAGCGCGGGGTCACTCGGTCACTAACGCAGTGCAGTGTCACTCTGTCACTTACACAGCGCAGGGTCATCCT
Organism: Isurus oxyrinchus; assembly: GCA_026770705.1. NCBI lineage: Eukaryota > Metazoa > Chordata > Chondrichthyes > Lamniformes > Lamnidae > Isurus > Isurus oxyrinchus. Next base: position 638,692 of record JANJGN010000266.1, on the reverse strand, counting down.
GTCACTATGCCATCGCCGTGTCACTCCGTCACTAACGCAGCACAGGGTCACTCTGTCACTAACACAGCACAGGGTCACTCTGTCACTAATGCAGCGCAGGGTCACTCTGTCACTAACGCAGCACAGGGTCACTCTGTCACTAACACAGCGCAGGGTCACTCTGTCACTAACGCAGCATGTGGTCACTCTGTCACTAACGCAGCACAGGGTCACACTGTCATTTACACAGCGCAGGGTCCCTCTGTCACTAACGCAGCGCAGGGGTACTCTGTCACTAACGCAGCGTAGGGTCACTCTGTCACTAACGCATCGCAGTGTCACTCAGTCACCAACACAGGGCGGGGTAACCGTCACTAACACAGCGCAGGGTCACTCTGTCACTAACACAGCGCAGGGTCACTCTGTCACTAAAGCAGCGCAGGGTCATTTTGTCACTAACACAGCGTAGGGTCACTCTGTCACTTACGCATCGCAGTGTCACTCTGTCACTAACACAGAACAGGGTCACTCTGTCACTAACGCAGCACGGGGTAACTCAATCACTAACAGAGCACAGGGTCACTCTGTCACTAAAGCAGCGCAGGGTCACTCTGTCACTAACACAGCGCAGGATCACACTGTCCCTAAAGCAGCGCAGGGTCACTCTGTCACTAACACAGTGCAGTGTCACTCTGTCACTAAAGCAGCACAGGTTCGCTCTGTCAATAACACAGTGCAGTGTCACTCTGTCAGTAACACAGCGCAGGGTCACTCTGTCACTTATGCAGCACAGGGTAACTCGGTCACTAACACAGCTCAGGGTCACTCTGTCACTAACACAGCACAGGGTAACTCTGTCACTAACACAGCGCAGGGTCACTCTGTCACTAACACAGCGCAGGGTCACTCTGTCACTAACGCAGCGCAGAGTCACTCTGTCACTAACGAAGCACAGGGTCACTCTGTCACAAACACAGCGCAGGGTCACTCTGTCACTAACGCAGCATGTGGTCACTCTCACTAACGCAGCACAGGGTCACACTGTCACTTACACAGCGCAGGGTCCCTCTGTCACTAACACAGCGCAGGGTCACTCTGTCACTAACACAGCACAGGGTCACTCTGTCACTAACGCATCGCCGTATCACTCTGTCACTAACACAGCTCAGGGTAACCGTCACTAATACAGCGCAGGGTCACTCTGTCACTAACACAGCGCAGGGTCACTCTGTCTCTAACACAGCGCAGGGTAACTCTGTCACTAAAGCAGAGCAGGATCACTCTGTCACTAACACAGCGCAGGGTCACTCTGTCACTAACACAGCGCAGGGTAACTCTGTCACGAACGCATCGCAGTGTCACTCTGTCACTAACACAGAACAGGGTCACTCTGTCACTAAAGCAGCGCGTGGTAACTCAGTCACTAACAGAGCGCAGGGTCACTCTGTCACTAAAGCAGCGCAGGGTCACTCTGTCACTAACACAGCGCAGGGTTACTCTGTCACTAACACATCGCAGTGTCACTCTGTCACTAACACAGCACGGGGTAACCGTCACAAACACAGCACAGGGTCACTCTGTCACTAACACAGCGCAGGGTCACTCTGTCACTAACACAGCGCGGGGTAACTCAGTCACTAACAGAGCGCAGGGTCACTCTGTCACTAAAGCAGCGCAGGGTCACTCTGTCACTAACACAGCGCAGGGTCACTGTCACTAACGCATCGCAGTGTCTCTCTGTCACTAACATAGCACAGGGTCACTAAGTCACTAACGTAGCGCAGAGTAACTCTGTCACTAACAGAGCGGAGGGTAACTCTGTAACTAACACAGCGCAGGTTCGCTCTGTCACTAACACAGTGCAGTGTCACTAACACATCAGATGGTCACTCTTACGCTGATGAAGCGCAGGGTTGCTCTGTCACTAACACAGTGCAGGGTCACTCTGTCACTAACGCCATGCAGGGTCACTCTGTCATAATAACAGCACAGGGTCACTCTGTCACTAACACAGCTCGTAGTCACTCTGTCACTAACGCAGCGCAAGGTCACTCTGTCACTAACACAGCGCAGGGTCACTCTGTCACTAAAACAGCGCAGGGTCACTCTGTCACTAAAGCAGCACAGGGTCACACTGTCACTAACACAGCACAGGGTCACTCTGTCACTAACGCAGCGCGGGGTAAATCAGTCACTAACAGAGTGCAGGGTCACTCTGTCACTAACACAGCACAAGGTCACTCTGTCACTAACACAGTGCAGGGTCACTCTGTCACTAACGCAGCATGTGGTCACTCTGTCACTAATGCAGCACAGGGTCACTCTGTCACTTACACAGCGCAGGGTCCCTCTGTCACTAATACAGCGCGGGGTAACTGTCACTAACACAGCGCAGGGTTCCTCTGTCACTAATGCAGCGCAGGGTCACTCTGTCACTAACACAGCACAGGGTCACTCTGTCACTAACGCATCGCAGTGTCACTCTGTCACTAACACAGCGCGGGGTAACCATCACTAACACAGCGCAGGGTCACTCTGTCACTAACACAGCGCACGGTCACTCTGTCTCTAACACAGTGCAGGGTCACTCTGTCACTAAAGCAGCATGTGGTCACTCTGTCACTAACGCAGCACAGGGTCACACTGTCACTTACACAGCGCAGGGTCCCTCTGTCACTAACGCAGCGCAGGGGCACTCTGTCACTAATGCTGCATGTGGTCACTCTGTCACTTACGCAGCACAGGGTCACTCTGTCACTTACACAGCGCAGGGTCCCTCTGTCACTAATACAGCGCGGGGTAACTGTCACTAACACAGCGCAGGGTTCCTCTGTCACTAATGCAGCGCAGGGTCACTCTGTCACTAACACAGCACAGGGTCACTCTGTCACTAACGCATCGCAGTGTCACTCTGTCACTAACACAGCGCGGGGTAACCATCACTAACACAGCGCAGGGTCACTCTGTCACTAACACAGCGCACGGTCACTCTGTCTCTAACACAGTGCAGGGTCACTCTGTCACTAAAGCAGCATGTGGTCACTCTGTCACTAACGCAGCACAGGGTCACACTGTCACTTACGCAGCGCAGGGTCCCTCTGTCACTAACGCAGCGCAGGGGCACTCTGTCACTAATGCAGCATGTGGTCACTCTGTCACTAACGCAGCACAGGGTCACTCTGTCACTTACACTGCGCAGGGTCCCTCTGTCACAAACACTGGGCGGGGTAACTGTCACTAACACAGCGCATGGTCCCTCTGTCACTAACGCAGCGCAGGGTCACTCTGTCACTAACACAGCACAGGGTCACTCTGTCACTAACGCATCGCAGTATCACTCTGTCACTAACACAGCTCAGGGTAACCGTCACTAATACAGCGCAGGGTCACTCTGTCACTAACACAGCGCAGGGTCACTCTGTCTCTAACACAGCGCAGGGTCACTCTGTCACTAAAGCAGAGCAGGGTCACTCTGTCACTAACACAGGCAGGGTCACTCTGTCACTAACACAGCACAGGGTAACTCTGTCACGGACGCATCGCAGTGTCACTCTGTCACTAACACAGAACAGGGTCACTCTGTCACTAACGCCGCACGAGGTAACTCAGTCACTAACAGAGCGCAGGGTCACTCTGTCACTAAAGCAGCGCAGGGTCACTCTGTCACTAACACAGCGCAGGGTCACTCTGTCACTAACACATCGCAGTGTCACTCTGTCACTAACACAGCGCGGGGTAACCGTCACAAACACAGCGCAGGGTCACTCTGTCACTAACACAGCGCAGGGTCACTCTGTCACTAACACAGCGCGGGGTAACTCAGTCACTAACAGAGCGCAGGGTCACTCTGTCACTAAAGCAGCGCAGGGTCACTCTGTCACTAACACAGCGCAGGGTCACTCTGTCACTAACGCATCGCAGTGTCTCTCAGTCACTAACATAGCACAGGGTCACTATGTCACTAACGCAGCGCAGAGTAACTCTGTCACTAACAGAGCGGAGGGTAACTCTGTAACTAACACAGCGCAGGTTCGCTCTGTCACTAACACAGCGCAGGTTCGCTCTGTCACTAACACAGTGCAGTGTCACTAACACATCAGATGGTCACTCTTACGCTGATGCAGCGCAGGGTTGCTCTGTCACTAACACAGTGCAGGGTCCCTCTGTCACTAACGCCGTGCAGGGTCACTCTGTCATTAACACAGCACAGGGTCACTCTGTCACTAACACAGCTCGGAGTCACTCTGTCACTAACGCAGCGCAGGGTCACTCTGTCACTAACACAGCGCAGGGTCACTCTGTCACCAACACAGCGCAGGGTCACTCTGTCACTAAAGCAGCACAGGGTCACACTGTCACTAACACAGCACAGGGTCACTCTGTCACTAACGCAGCGCGGGGTAACTCAGTCACTAACAGAGTGCAGGGTCACTCTGTCACTAACACAGCACAGGGTCACTCTTACACTAATGCAGCGTGTGGTCGCTCTGTCACTAACACAGCGCGGGGTCACTCCATCACTAAAACAGCGTGGGGTCACTCTGTCACTAATGCAGCACAGTGTCACTCCGTCACTAACACAGAGTGGGGTCCCTCTGTCACTAACTCAGCACAGGGTCACTCTGACACTAAAACAGCGCAGAGTCACTCTGTCACTAACACAGTGCAGGGTCACTCAGTCATTTACACAGCGTGGGTCACTCTGTCACTAACACAATGCAGGGTCACTCTGTCATTAACACAGCGCAGGGTCACTCTGTCACTAACGCAGCGAAGGGTAACTCTGTCACTAACGCAGCGCAGGGTAACTCTGTCACGAACGCAGCGAAGGGTAACTGTCACTATCGCAGCAATGGGTAACTCTGTCACTAACGCAGCGCGGGGCAGATGTGTCACTAACACAGCGCAGTGTTACTCTGTCACTAACGCAGCGAAGGGTAACTCTGTCACTAACGCAGCGAAGGGTAACTCTGTCACTAACACAGCGCAGAGTCACTCTGTCACTAACACAGCGAAGGGTCACTCAGTCACTAACACAGCGCAGGGTCACTCAGTCACTAACACAATGCAGTGTCACTCTGTCACTAATGCAGCGCAGGGTCGCTCTGTCACTAACACAGCGCGGGGTAACTCTGTCACTAATGCAGCGCGAGGTCACTCTGTCACTAACTCAGCGCAGGATCACTCTGTCACTTACACAAAGCAGGGTCACTCTGTCACTATGCCATCGCCGTGTCACTCCGTCACTAACGCAGCACAGGGTCACTCTGTCACTAACACAGCACAGGGTCACTCTGTCACTAATGCAGCGCAGGGTCACTCTGTCACTAACGCAGCACAGGGTCACTCTGTCACTAACACAGCGCAGGGTCACTCTGTCACTAACGCAGCATGTGGTCACTCTGTCACTAACGCAGCACAGGGTCACACTGTCATTTACACAGCGCAGGGTCCCTCTGTCACTAACGCAGCGCAGGGGTACTCTGTCACTAACGCAGCGTAGGGTCACTCTGTCACTAACGCATCGCAGTGTCACTCTGTCACCAACACAGGGCGGGGTAACCGTCACTAACACAGCGCAGGGTCACTCTGTCACTAACACAGCGCAGGGTCACTCTGTCACTAAAGCAGCGCAGGGTCATTCTGTCACTAACACAGCGTAGGGTCACTCTGTCACTAACGCATCGCAGTGTCACTCTGTCACTAACATAGAACAGGGTCACTCTGTCACTAACGCAGCACGGGGTAACTCAATCACTAACAGAGCACAGGGTCACTCTGTCACTAAAGCAGCGCAGGGTCACTCTGTCACTAACACAGCGCAGGGTCACTCTGTCCTTAAAGCAGCGCAGGGTCACTCTGTCACTAACACAGTGCAGTGTCACTCTGTCACTAAAGCAGCACAGGTTCGCTCTGTCAATAACACAGTGCAGTGTCACTCTGTCAGTAACACAGCGCAGGGTCACTCTGTCACTAATGCAGCACAGGGTAACTCGGTCACTAACACAGCTCAGGGTCACTCTGTCACTAACACAGCACAATGTAACTCTGTCACTAACACAGCGCAGGGTCACTCTGTCAATAACACAGCACAGGGTCACTCTGTCAATAACGCAGCGCAGAGTCACTCTGTCACTAACGAAGCACAGGGTCACTCTGTCACAAACACAGCGCAGGGTCACTCTGTCACTAACGGAGCATGTGGTCACTCTGTCACTAACGCAGCACAGGGTCACACTGTCACTTACACAGCGCAGGGTCCCTCTGTCACTAACGCAGCGCAGGGGCACTCTCTCACTAACGCAGCATGTGGTCACTCTGTCACTAACGCAGCACAGGGTCACTCTGTCACTTACACAGCGCAGGGTCCCTCTGTCACTAACACTGCGCGGGGTAACTGTCACTAACACAGCACAGGGTCCCTCTGTCACTAACGCAGCGCAGGGTCACTCTGTCACTAACACAGCACAGGGTCACTATGTCACTAACGCATCGCAGTATCACTCTGTCACTAACACAGCTCAGGGTAACCGTCACTAATACAGCGCAGGGTCACTCTGTCACTAACACAGCGCATGGTCACTCTGTCTCTAACACAGTGCAGGTTCACTCTGTCACTAAAGCAGAGCAGGGTCACTCTGTCACTAACACAGCGCAGGGTCACTCTGTCACTAACACAGCGCAGGGTAACTCTGTCACGAACGCATCGCAGTGTCACTCTGTCACTAACACAGAACAGGGTCACTCTGTCACTAACGCTGCACGGGGTACCTCAGTCACTAACAGAGCGCAGGGTCACTCTGTCACTAACACAGCGCAGGGTCACTCTGTCACTAACACAGCGCAGGGTTACTCTGTCACTAACACATCGCAGTGTCACTCTGTCACTAACACAGCACGGGGTAACCGTCACAAACACAGCACAGGGTCACTCTGTCACTAACACAGCGCAGGGTCACTCTCTCACTAACGCAGCATGTGGTCACTCTGTCACTAACGCAGCGCAGGGTCACTCTGTCACTAACACAGCGCACGTTCGCTCTGTCAAGAACACAGTGCAGTGTCACTATTACACTGATACACCTCACTGTCACTCTGTCACTAACACATTGCAGTGTCACTCTGTCACTGACGCCACGCAGGGTCACTCTTACACAGATGCAGCGCGTGGTCGCTCTGTCACTAACACAGCGAGGGGTGACTCCATCATTAACACAGCGTGGGGTCACTCTGTCACTAACACAGCGCAGTGTCACTCTGTCACTAACGCAGCACAGGGTAACTCTGTCACTAACGCAGCGCAGGGTCACTCTGTCACTAACGCAGCACAGGGTAACTCTGTCACTAACGCAGCGCAGGGGCACTTTGTCACTAACACAGTGCGGGGTAACTGGCACTAACACAGCGCAGGGTCACTCTGTCAATAACGCAGCATGTGGTCACTCTGTCACTAACGCAGCACAGGGTCACTCAGTCACTTACACAGCGCAGGGTCGCTCTGTCACTAACGGAGCACAGGGGCACTCTGTCACTAACACAGTGCGGGGTAACTGTCACTAACACAGCACAGTGTCACTCTGTCACTAACACAGCGCAGGGTCACTCTGTCACTAAAGCAGAACAGGGTCACTCTGTCACTAACACAGTGCGGGGTAACTGTCACTAACACAGCACAGTGTCACTCTGTCACTAACGCAGCACAGGGTAACTCTGTCACTAACGCAGCGCAGGGTCACTCTGTCACTAACGCAGCACAGGGTAACTCTGTCACTAACACAGCGCAGGGTCACTCTGTCACTAACGCAGCATGTGGTCACTCTGTCACTAACGCAGCACAGGGTCACTCTGTCACTTACACAGCGCAGGGTCCCTCTGTCACTAACGAAGCGCAGGGGCACTCTGTCACTAAAACAGCGCAGGGGCACTCTGTCACAAACACAGCATGTGGTCACTCTGTCACTAATGCAGCACAGGGTCCCTCTTTCACTAACGCAGCACAGGGTCACTCTGTCACTTACACAGTACAGGGTCCCTCTGTCACTAACGAGGTGCAGGGGCACTCTGTCACTAACACAGCGCAGGGGCACTCTGTCACTAACACAGCGCAGGGGCACTCTGTCACGAACACAGCATGTGGTCACTCTGTCACTTACACAGCGCAGGGTCCCTCTTTCACTAACGCAGCACAGGGTCACTCTGTCACTTACACAGTACAGGGTCCCTCTGTCACTAACGAGGCGCAGGGCCACTCTGTCACTAACACAGCGCAGGGGCACTCTCTCACTAACACAGCATGTGGTCACTCTGTCACTAACGCAGCACAGGGTCACTCTGTCACTAACGCAGCGCGGGGTCACTCTGTCACTAACACAGCGCAGGGTCACTCTGTCACTAACACAGCGCAGGGTCACTCTGTCGCTAACGCAGCGCAGGGTCACTCTGTCAATAACGCAGCACAGGGTCACTCTGTCACTAACACAGCGCAGGGTCACTCTGTCACTTACACAGCGCAGGGTCACTCTGTCACTAACGCATCGCAGTGTCACTCTGTCACTAACACAGCGTGGGGTAACCGTCACTAACACAGCGCAGGGTAACTCTGTCACGAACGCATCGCAGTGTCACTCTGTCACTAACACAGAACAGGGTCACTCTGTCACTAACGCTGCACGGGGTACCTCAGTCACTAACAGAGCGCAGGGTCACTCTGTCACTAAAGCAGCGCAGGGTCACTCTGTCACTAACACAGCGCAGGGTTACTCTGTCACTAACACATCGCAGTGTCACTCTGTCACTAACACAGCACGGGGTAACCGTCACAAATACAGCACAGGGTCACTCTGTCACTAACACAGCGCAGGGTCACTCTCTCACTAACGCAGCATGTGGTCACTCTGTCACTAACGCAGCGCAGGGTCACTCTGTCACTAACACAGCGCACGTTCGCTCTGTCAAGAACACAGTGCAGTGTTACTATTACACTGATACACCTCACTGTCACTCTGTCACTAACACATTGCAGTGTCACTCTGTCACTGACGCCACGCAGGGTCACTCTTACACAGATGCAGCGCGTGGTCGCTCTGTCACTAACACAGCGAGGGGTGACTCCATCATTAACACAGCGTGGGGTCACTCTGTCACTAACACAGCGCAGTGTCACTCTGTCACTAACGCAGCACAGGGTAACTCTGTCACTAACGCAGCGCAGGGTCACTCTGTCACTAACGCAGCACAGGGTAACTCTGTCACTAACGCAGCGCAGGGGCACTCTGTCACTAACACAGTGCGGCGTAACTGGCACTAACACAGCGCAGGGTCACTCTGTCAATAACGCAGCATGTGGTCACTCGGTCACTAACGCAGCACAGGGTCACTCAGTCACTTACACAGCGCAGGGTTGCTCTGTCACTAACGGAGCACAGGGGCACTCTGTCACTAACACAGTGCGGGGTAACTGTCACTAACACAGCACAGTGTCACTCTGTCACTAACACAGCGCAGGGTCACTCTGTCACTAAAGCAGAACAGGGTCACTCTGTCACTAACACAGTGCGGGGTAACTGTCACTAACACAGCACAGTGTCACTCTGTCACTAACGCAGCGCAGGGTCACTCTGTCACTAATGCAGCGCAGGGTAACTCTATCACTAACACAGCACAGGGTCACTCTGTCACTAACACAGGACAGGGTCACTCTGTCACTAACACAGCGCAGGGTCACTCTGTCACTAACACAGCGCGGGGTAACCGTCACTAACACAGCACAGGGTCACTCTGTGGTTTACACAGCGCAGGGTCCCTCTGTCACTAACGCAGCGCAGGGGCACTCTGTCATTTACACAGCACAGAGTCCCTCTGTCACTAACACAGTGCAGTGTTACTCTGTCACTAACGCCGTGCAGGGTCAATCTGTCACTAACACAGTGCAGGGTCAATCTGTTACTAACGCCGTGCAGGATCACCCTGTCATTAACACAGCGCAGGGTCACTCTGTCACTAACACAGCTCGGAGTCACTCTCTCACAAACACAGCGCAGGGTCACTCTGTCACTAACGCAGCGCGGGGTAGCTGTGTCACTAACACAGCGCAGGGTTACTCTGTCACTAACGCAGCGAAGGGTAACTCTGTCACTAAAGCAGCGCAGGGTAACTCTGTCACTAACGCAGCGCGGGGTAGCTGTGTCACTAACACAGCGCAGGGTCACTCTGTCACTAACACAGCGCAGGGTCGCTCTGTCACTAATGCAGCGCGGGTTAACTCTGTCTCTAATGCAGCGCGAGGTCATTCTGTCACTAACTCAGCGCAGGGTCACTCGGTCACTGACACAGCATGGAGTCAATCCGTCACTAACACAGCGCGGGGTCACTCTGTCACTAACGCAGTGCAGTGTCACTCTGTCACTAACGCAGTGCAGGGTCACTCTGTCCCTTACACAGTGCAGGGTCACTCTGTCACTAACACAGCGCAGGTTCGCTCTGTCACAAACACAGTGCAGTGTCACTAACACAGCAGATGGTCACTCTTACGCTGATGCAGCGCACGGTTGCTCTGTCACTAACGCCGTGCAGGGTCACTCTGTCATTAACACAGCGCAGGGTCACTCTGTCACTAACACAGCGCAGGGTCACTCTGTCACTAACACAGCACGGGGTAACTGTCACTAACACAGCGCAGTGTCACTCTGTCACTAACGCCGTGCAGGGTAACTCTGTCACTAAGACAGCTCCGAGTCACTCTGTCACTAACGCAGCGCAGGGTCACTCTGTCACTAACACAGCGCAGGGTTACTCTGTCACTAACACAGCGCAGAGTCACTCGGTCACTAACACAGCGCGAGGTCACTCTGTCACTAACACAGCGCAGGGTCACTGTCACTAACGCAGTGCGGGGTAACTCAGTCACTAACAGAGCGCATGGTCACTCTGTCACTAAATCAGCGCAAGGTCACTCTGTCACTAACACAGCTCGGAGTCACTCTGTCACTAACACAGTGCAGGGTCACTCCGTCACTAACACAGCGCAGCGTCACTCTGTCACTAACACAGCGCAGTCACTCGGTCACTAACGCAGCGCGAGGTCACACTGTCACTAACACAGCGCGGTGTCACTCTGTCACTAACACAGCGCAGGGTCACTCTGTTACTAACGCAGCGCAGGGCAGGGTCACTCTGTCACTAACGAGGCGTAGGGTCACTCTGTCACTAACACAGCGTAGGGTCACTCTGTCACTAATGCATCGCAGTGTCACACTGTCACTAACACAGCACAGGGTCACTCTGTCACTAACGCAGCGCAGGGTAACTCAGTCACTAACAGAGTGCAGGGTCACTCTGTCACTAAAGCTGCGCAGGGTCACTCTGTCACTAACACAGCGCAGGGTCACTCTGTCACTAACGCATCGCAGTGTCACTCCGTCACTAACACAGCGCAGGGTCACTCTGTCACTAACACAGCGCAGGGTCACTCTGTCACTAACGCATCGCAGTGTCACTCCGTCACTAACACAGCGCAGGGTCACTCTGTCACTAACGCAGTGCGAGGTCACTCTGTCACTAACACAGCGCGGGGTCACTGTCACTAACGCAGTGCGGGGTAACTGTCACTAACGCCGTGCAGGGTCACTCTGTCATTAACACAGCGCAGGGTCACTCAGTCACTAACACAGCTCGGAGTCACTCAGTCACTAACACAGCGCAGAGTCACTCTGTCACTTACGCCGCGCAGGGTCACTCTTACACTGAAGCAGCGTGTGGTCGCTCTGTCACTAACAAAGCGCGGGGTCACTCCATCACTAACATAGCGTGGGGTCACTCTGTCACTAATGCAGCACAGGGTAACTCTGTCACTAACGCAGTGCAGGGTCACTCTGTCACTAACACAGTAGAGTGTGACTCTGTCACTAACAGCGAAGGGTCACTCTGTAACTAACACAGTGCAGGGTCACTCGTACGCTGATACAGCGCAGGGTCGCTCTGTCACTAACGCAGCGCAAGGGCACTCTGTCATTTACACAGCGCAGGGTCCCTCTGTCACTAACGCAGCGCAGGGGCACTCTGTCATTTACACAGCACAGAGTCCCTCTGTCACTAACACAGTGCAGTGTTACTCTGTCACTAACGCCGTGCAGGGTCAATCTGTCACTAACACAGTGCAGGGTCAATCTGTTACTAACGCCGTGCAGGATCACCCTGTCATTAACACAGCGCAGGGTCACTCTGTCACTAACACAGCTCGGAGTCACTCTCTCACAAACACAGCGCAGGGTCACTCTGTCACTAACGCAGCGCGGGGTAGCTGTGTCACTAACACAGCGCAGGGTTACTCTGTCACTAACGCAGCGAAGGGTAACTCTGTCACTAAAGCAGCGCAGGGTAACTCTGTCACTAACGCAGCGCGGGGTAGCTGTGTCACTAACACAGCGCAGGGTCACTCTGTCACTAACACAGCGCAGGGTCGCTCTCTCACTAATGCAGCGCGGGTTAACTCTGTCTCTAATGCAGCGCGAGGTCATTCTGTCACTAACTCAGCGCAGGGTCACTCGGTCACTGACACAGCATGGAGTCAATCCGTCACTAACACAGCGCGGGGTCACTCTGTCACTAACGCAGTGCAGTGTCACTCTGTCACTAACGCAGTGCAGGGTCACTCTGTCCCTTACACAGTGCAGGGTCACTCTGTCACTAACACAGCGCAGGTTCGCTCTGTCACAAACACAGTGCAGTGTCACTAACACAGCAGATGGTCACTCTTACGCTGATGCAGCGCACGGTTGCTCTGTCACTAACGCCGTGCAGGGTCACTCTGTCATTAACACAGCGCAGGGTCACTCTGTCACTAACACAGCGCAGGGTCACTCTGTCACTAACACAGCACGGGGTAACTGTCACTAACACAGCGCAGTGTCACTCTGTCACTAACGCCGTGCAGGGTAACTCTGTCACTAAGACAGCTCCGAGTCACTCTGTCACTAACGCAGCGCAGGGTCACTCTGTCACTAACACAGCGCAGGGTTACTCTGTCACTAACACAGCGCAGAGTCACTCGGTCACTAACACAGCGCGAGGTCACTCTGTCACTAACACAGCGCAGGGTCACTGTCACTAACGCAGTGCGGGGTAACTCAGTCACTAACAGAGCGCATGGTCACTCTGTCACTAAATCAGCGCAAGGTCACTCAGTCACTAACACAGCGCAGGGTCACTCTGTCATTAACACTGCGCAGGGTCACTCTGTCACTAACACAGCTCGGAGTCACTCTGTCACTAACACAGTGCAGGGTCACTCCGTCACTAACACAGCGCAGCGTCACTCTGTCACTAACACAGCGCAGTCACTCGGTCACTAACGCAGCGCGAGGTCACACTGTCACTAACACAGCGCGGTGTCACTCTGTCACTAACACAGCGCAGGGTCACTCTGTTACTAACGCAGCGCAGGGCAGGGTCACTCTGTCACTAACGAGGCGTAGGGTCACTCTGTCACTAACACAGCGTAGGGTCACTCTGTCACTAATGCATCGCAGTGTCACACTGTCACTAACACAGCACAGGGTCACTCTGTCACTAACGCAGCGCGGGGTAACTCAGTCACTAACAGAGTGCAGGGTCACTCTGTCACTAAAGCTGCGCAGGGTCACTCTGTCACTAACACAGCGCAGGGTCACTCTGTCACTAACGCATCGCAGTGTCACTCCGTCACTAACACAGCGCAGGGTCACTCTGTCACTAACACAGCGCAGGGTCACTCTGTCACTAACGCATCGCAGTGTCACTCCGTCACTAACACAGCGCAGGGTCACTCTGTCACTAACGCAGTGCGAGGTCACTCTGTCACTAACACAGCGCGGGGTCACTGTCACTAACGCAGTGCGGGGTAACTGTCACTAACGCCGTGCAGGGTCACTCTGTCATTAACACAGCGCAGGGTCACTCAGTCACTAACACAGCTCGGAGTCACTCAGTCACTAACACAGCGCAGAGTCACTCTGTCACTTACGCCGCGCAGGGTCACTCTTACACTGAAGCAGCGTGTGGTCGCTCTGTCACTAACAAAGCGCGGGGTCACTCCATCACTAACATAGCGTGGGGTCACTCTGTCACTAATGCAGCACAGGGTAACTCTGTCACTAACGCAGTGCAGGGTCACTCTGTCACTAACACAGTAGAGTGTGACTCTGTCACTAACAGCGAAGGGTCACTCTGTAACTAACACAGTGCAGGGTCACTCTTACGCTGATACAGCGCAGGGTCGCTCTGTCACTAACACAGTGGATGGTCACTCTGTCACTAACACAGCGCAGGCTCACTCTGTCACTAACACAGCGCAGGGTCACTCTGTCACTTACACAGCGCAGGGTCACTCTGTCACTAACACAGCGCAGGGTCACTCTGTCATTAACACAGCGCGTGGTCACTCTGTCACTAACACAGCGCGGGGTCACTCTGTCACTAACACAGCGCGGGTAACTCAGTCACTAACAGAGCGCATGGTCACTCTGTCACTAAAGCAGCGCAGGGTCACTCTGTCACTAACACAGCACAGGGTCACTCTGTCACTAACGCAGCGCGGGGTAACTCTGTCACTAACACATCGCAGTGTCACTCTGTCATTAACACAGCACAGGGTCACTCTGTCACTAACACAGCTCGGAGTCACTCTGTCACTAACACAGCGCAGAGTCGCTCTGTCACTAACACAGCGCGGAGTCACACTGTCACTAATGCAGCACAGGGTAACTTTGTCACTAACACAGTGCAGGGTCACTCTGTCACTAACACCGCGCAGGTTCACTCTGTCACTAACACAGCACAGGGTCACTCTGTCACTAACACAGCGCCGGGTCACTCTGTCACTAACACAGCACGGGGTCACTCTGTCACTAACTCAGCACAGGGTCATTCTGTCACTAACGCAGTGCGAGGTCACTCTGTCACTAACACAGCACAGGGTAACTCTGTCACTAACACAGTGCAGTGTCATTCTGTCACTAACACAGTGCAGTGTCACTCTTACGCTGATACAGCACAGGGTCACTCTGTCACTAACAC
The DNA here is from genome assembly GCA_026770705.1 of Isurus oxyrinchus. Classification (NCBI taxonomy): domain Eukaryota; kingdom Metazoa; phylum Chordata; class Chondrichthyes; order Lamniformes; family Lamnidae; genus Isurus; species Isurus oxyrinchus. The sequence continues at coordinate 623,662 of JANJGN010000266.1, read as the reverse complement.
AGTGCAGTGTCACTCTGTCACTAACGCCGCGCAGGGTCACTCTTACACTAATGCAGCGTGTGGTCGCTCTGTCACTAACACAGCGCGGGGTCACTCCATCACTAAAACAGCGTGGGGTCACTCTGTCACTAATGTAGCACAGTGTCACTCCGTCACTAACACAGAGTGGGGTCCCTCTGTCACTAACTCAGCACAGGGTCACTCTGACACTAAAACAGCGCAGAGTCACTCTGTCACTAACACAGTGCAGGGTCATTCAGTCATTTACACAGCGTGGGTCACTCTGTCACTAACACAATGCAGGGTCACTCTGTCATTAACACAGCGCAGGGTCACTCTGTCACTAACGCAGCGAAGGGTAACTCTGTCACTAACGCAGCGCAGGGTAACTCTGTCACGAACGCAGCGAAGGGTAACTGTCACTATCGCAGCACTGGGTAACTCTGTCACTAACGCAGCGCGGGGTAGCTGTGTCACTAACACAGCGCAGGATTACTCTGTCACTAACGCAGCGAAGGGTAACTCTGTCACTAACGCAGCGAAGTGTAACTCTGTCACTAACACAGCGCAGGGTCACTCTGTCACTAACACAGCGAAGGGTCACTCAGTCACTAACACAGCGCAGGGTCACTCAGTCACTAACACAATGCAGTGTCACTCTGTCACTAATGCAGCGCAGGGTCGCTCTGTCACTAACGCAGCGCGGGGTAACTCTGTCACTAATGCAGCGCGAGGTCACTCTGTCACTAACTCAGCGCAGGACCACTCTGTCACTGACACAGCGCGGAGTCACTCCGTCACTAACGCAGCGCGGGGTCACTCTGTCACTAACGCAGTGCAGTGTCACTCTGTCACTTACACAGCGCAGGGTCACCCTGTCACTATGCCATCGCCATGTCACTCCGTCACTAACGCAGCACAGGGTCACTCTGTCACTAACACAGCACAGGGTCACTCTGTCACTAATGCAGCGCAGGGTCACTCTGTCACTAACGCAGCACAGGGTCACTCTGTCACTAACACAGCGCAGGGTCACTCTGTCACTAACGCAGCATGTGGTCACTCTGTCACTAACGCAGCACAGGGTCACACTGTCATTTACACAGCGCAGGGTCCCTCTGTCACTAACGCAGCGCAGGGGTACTCTGTCACTAACGCAGCGTAGGGTCACTCTGTCACTAACGCATCGCAGTGTCACTCAGTCACCAACACAGGGCGGGGTAACCGTCACTAACACAGCGCAGGGTCACTCTGTCACTAACACAGCGCAGGGTCACTCTGTCACTAAAGCAGCGCAGGGTCATTTTGTCACTAACACAGCGTAGGGTCACTCTGTCACTAACGCATCGCAGTGTCACTCTGTCACTAACACAGAATAGGGTCACTCTGTCACTAACGCAGCACGGGGTAACTCAATCACTAACAGAGCACAGGGTCACTCTGTCACTAACACAGCGCAGGGTCACTCTGTCACTTACACAGCGCAGGGTCACTCTGTCACTAACACAGCGCAGGGTCACTCTGTCATTAACACAGCGCGTGGTCACTCTGTCACTAACACAGCGCGGGGTCACTCTGTCACTAACACAGCGCGGGTAACTCAGTCACTAACAGAGCGCATGGTCACTCTGTCACTAAAGCAGCGCAGGGTCACTCTGTCACTAACACAGCACAGGGTCACTCTGTCACTAACGCAGCGCGGGGTAACTCTGTCACTAACACATCGCAGTGTCACTCTGTCATTAACACAGCACAGGGTCACTCTGTCACTAACACAGCTCGGAGTCACTCTGTCACTAACACAGCGCAGAGTCGCTCTGTCACTAACACAGCGCGGAGTCACACTGTCACTAATGCAGCACAGGGTAACTTTGTCACTAACACAGTGCAGGGTCACTCTGTCACTAACACCGCGCAGGTTCACTCTGTCACTAACACAGCACAGGGTCACTCTGTCACTAACACAGCGCCGGGTCACTCTGTCACTAACACAGCACGGGGTCACTCTGTCACTAACTCAGCACAGGGTCATTCTGTCACTAACGCAGTGCGAGGTCACTCTGTCACTAACACAGCACAGGGTAACTCTGTCACTAACACAGTGCAGTGTCATTCTGTCACTAACACAGTGCAGTGTCACTCTTACGCTGATACAGCACAGGGTCACTCTGTCACTAACACAGTGCAGTGTCACTCTGTCACTAACGCCGCGCAGGGTCACTCTTACACTAATGCAGCGTGTGGTCGCTCTGTCACTAACACAGCGCGGGGTCACTCCATCACTAAAACAGCGTGGGGTCACTCTGTCACTAATGTAGCACAGTGTCACTCCGTCACTAACACAGAGTGGGGTCCCTCTGTCACTAACTCAGCACAGGGTCACTCTGACACTAAAACAGCGCAGAGTCACTCTGTCACTAACACAGTGCAGGGTCATTCAGTCATTTACACAGCGTGGGTCACTCTGTCACTAACACAATGCAGGGTCACTCTGTCATTAACACAGCGCAGGGTCACTCTGTCACTAACGCAGCGAAGGGTAACTCTGTCACTAACGCAGCGCAGGGTAACTCTGTCACGAACGCAGCGAAGGGTAACTGTCACTATCGCAGCACTGGGTAACTCTGTCACTAACGCAGCGCGGGGTAGCTGTGTCACTAACACAGCGCAGGATTACTCTGTCACTAACGCAGCGAAGGGTAACTCTGTCACTAACGCAGCGAAGTGTAACTCTGTCACTAACACAGCGCAGGGTCACTCTGTCACTAACACAGCGAAGGGTCACTCAGTCACTAACACAGCGCAGGGTCACTCAGTCACTAACACAATGCAGTGTCACTCTGTCACTAATGCAGCGCAGGGTCGCTCTGACACTAACGCAGCGCGGGGTAACTCTGTCACTAATGCAGCGCGAGGTCACTCTGTCACTAACTCAGCGCAGGACCACTCTGTCACTGACACAGCGCGGAGTCACTCCGTCACTAACGCAGCGCGGGGTCACTCTGTCACTAACGCAGTGCAGTGTCACTCTGTCACTTACACAGCGCAGGGTCACCCTGTCACTATGCCATCGCCATGTCACTCCGTCACTAACGCAGCACAGGGTCACTCTGTCACTAACACAGCACAGGGTCACTCTGTCACTAATGCAGCGCAGGGTCACTCTGTCACTAACGCAGCACAGGGTCACTCTGTCACTAACACAGCGCAGGGTCACTCTGTCACTAACGCAGCATGTGGTCACTCTGTCACTAACGCAGCACAGGGTCACACTGTCATTTACACAGCGCAGGGTCCCTCTGTCACTAACGCAGCGCAGGGGTACTCTGTCACTAACGCAGCGTAGGGTCACTCTGTCACTAACGCATCGCAGTGTCACTCAGTCACCAACACAGGGCGGGGTAACCGTCACTAACACAGCGCAGGGTCACTCTGTCACTAACACAGCGCAGGGTCACTCTGTCACTAAAGCAGCGCAGGGTCATTTTGTCACTAACACAGCGTAGGGTCACTCTGTCACTAACGCATCGCAGTGTCACTCTGTCACTAACACAGAATAGGGTCACTCTGTCACTAACGCAGCACGGGGTAACTCAATCACTAACAGAGCACAGGGTCACTCTGTCACTAAAGCAGCGCAGGGTCACTCTGTCACTAACACAGCGCAGGGTCACACTGTCCCTAAAGCAGCGCAGGGTCACTCTGTCACTAACACAGTGCAGTGTCACTCTGTCACTAAAGCAGCACAGGTTCGCTCTGTCAATAACACAGTGCAGTGTCACTCTGTCAGTAACACAGCGCAGGGTCACTCTGTCACTAATGCAGCACAGGGTAACTCGGTCACTAACACAGCTCAGGGTCACTCTGTCACTAACACAGCACAGGGTAACTCTGTCACTAACACAGCGCAGGGTCACTCTGTCACTAACACAGCGCAGGGTCACTCTGTCACTAACGCAGCGCAGAGTCACTCTGTCACTAACGAAGCACAGGGTCACTCTGTCACAAACACAGCGCAGGGTCACTCTGTCACTAACGCAGCATGTGGTCACTCTGTCACTAACGCAGCACAGGGTCACACTGTCACTTACACAGCGCAGGGTCCCTCTGTCACTAACACAGCGCAGGGTCACTCTGTCACTAACACAGCACAGGGTCACTCTGTCACTAACGCATCGCCGTATCACTCTGTCACTAACACAGCTCAGGGTAACCGTCACTAATACAGCGCAGGGTCACTCTGTCACTAACACAGCGCAGGGTCACTCTGTCTCTAACACAGTGCAGGTTCACTCTGACACTAAAGCAGAGCAGGATCACTCTGTCACTAACACAGCGCAGGGTCACTCTGTCACTAACACAGCGCAGGGTAACTCTGTCACGAACGCATCGCAGTGTCACTCTGTCACTAACACAGAACAGGGTCACTCTGTCACTAAAGCAGCGCGTGGTAACTCAGTCACTAACAGAGCGCAGGGTCACTCTGTCACTAAAGCAGCGCAGGGTCACTCTGTCACTAACACAGCGCAGGGTTACTCTGTCACTAACACATCGCAGTGTCACTCTGTCACTAACACAGCACGGGGTAACCGTCACAAACACAGCACAGGGTCACTCTGTCACTAACACAGCGCAGGGTCACTCTGTCACTAACACAGCGCGGGGTAACTCAGTCACTAACAGAGCGCAGGGTCACTCTGTCACTAAAGCAGCGCAGGGTCACTCTGTCACTAACACAGCGCAGGGTCACTGTCACTAACGCATCGCAGTGTCTCTCTGTCACTAACATAGCACAGGGTCACTAAGTCACTAACGTAGCGCAGAGTAACTCTGTCACTAACAGAGCGGAGGGTAACTCTGTAACTAACACAGCGCAGGTTCGCTCTGTCACTAACACAGTGCAGTGTCACTAACACATCAGATGGTCACTCTTACGCTGATGAAGCGCAGGGTTGCTCTGTCACTAACACAGTGCAGGGTCACTCTGTCACTAACGCCATGCAGGGTCACTCTGTCATAAACACAGCACAGGGTCACTCTGTCACTAACACAGCTCGTAGTCACTCTGTCACTAACGCAGCGCAAGGTCACTCTGTCACTAACACAGCGCAGGGTCACTCTGTCACTAAAACAGCGCAGGGTCACTCTGTCACTAAAGCAGCACAGGGTCACACTGTCACTAACACAGCACAGGGTCACTCTGTCACTAACGCAGCGCGGGGTAAATCAGTCACTAACAGAGTGCAGGGTCACTCTGTCACTAACGCAGCATGTGGTCACTCTGTCACTAATGCAGCACAGGGTCACTCTGTCACTTACACAGCGCAGGGTCCCTCTGTCACTAATACAGCGCGGGGTAACTGTCACTAACACAGCGCAGGGTTCCTCTGTCACTAATGCAGCGCAGGGTCACTCTGTCACTAACACAGCACAGGGTCACTCTGTCACTAACGCATCGCAGTGTCACTCTGTCACTAACACAGCGCGGGGTAACCATCACTAACACAGCGCAGGGTCACTCTGTCACTAACACAGCGCACGGTCACTCTGTCTCTAACACAGTGCAGGGTCACTCTGTCACTAAAGCAGCATGTGGTCACTCTGTCACTAACGCAGCACAGGGTCACACTGTCACTTACACAGCGCAGGGTCCCTCTGTCACTAACGCAGCGCAGGGGCACTCTGTCACTAATGCAGCATGTGGTCACTCTGTCACTTACGCAGCACAGGGTCACTCTGTCACTTACACAGCGCAGGGTCCCTCTGTCACTAATACAGCGCGGGGTAACTGTCACTAACACAGCGCAGGGTTCCTCTGTCACTAATGCAGCGCAGGGTCACTCTGTCACTAACACAGCACAGGGTCACTCTGTCACTAACGCATCGCAGTGTCACTCTGTCACTAACACAGCGCGGGGTAACCATCACTAACACAGCGCAGGGTCACTCTCTCACTAACACAGCGCACGGTCACTCTGTCTCTAACACAGTGCAGGGTCACTCTGTCACTAAAGCAGCATGTGGTCACTCTGTCACTAACGCAGCACAGGGTCACACTGTCACTTACGCAGCGCAGGGTCCCTCTGTCACTAACGCAGCGCAGGGGCACTCTGTCACTAATGCAGCATGTGGTCACTCTGTCACTAACGCAGCACAGGGTCACTCTGTCACTTACACTGCGCAGGGTCCCTCTGTCACAAACACTGGGCGGGGTAACTGTCACTAACACAGCGCATGGTCCCTCTGTCACTAACGCAGCGCAGGGTCACTCTGTCACTAACACAGCGCAGTGTCACTCTGTCACTAACGCAGCACAGGGTAACTCTGTCACTAACGCAGCGCAGGGTCACTCTGTCACTAACGCAGCACAGGGTAACTCTGTCACTAACGCAGCGCAGGGGCACTCTGTCACTAACACAGTGCGGGGTAACTGGCACTAACACAGCGCAGGGTCACTCTGTCAATAACGCAGCATGTGGTCACTCGGTCACTAACGCAGCACAGGGTCACTCAGTCACTTACACAGCGCAGGGTTGCTCTGTCACTAACGGAGCACAGGGGCACTCTGTCACTAACACAGTGCGGGGTAACTGTCACTAACACAGCACAGTGTCACTCTGTCACTAACACAGCGCAGGGTCACTCTGTCACTAAAGCAGAACAGGGTCACTCTGTCACTAACACAGTGCGGGGTAACTGTCACTAACACAGCACAGTGTCACTCTGTCACTAACGCAGCGCAGGGTCACTCTGTCACTAATGCAGCGCAGGGGAACTCTATCACTAACACAGCACAGGGTCACTCTGTCACTAACACAGGACAGGGTCACTCTGTCACTAACACAGCGCAGGGTCACTCTGTCACTAACACAGCGCGGGGTAACCGTCACTAACACAGCACAGGGTCACTCTGTGGTTTACACAGCGCAGGGTCCCTCTGTCACTAACGCAGCGCAGGGGCACTCTGTCATTTACACAGCGCAGGGTCCCTCTGTCACTAACGCAGCGCAGGGGCACTCTGTCATTTACACAGCACAGAGTCCCTCTGTCACTAACACAGTGCAGTGTTACTCTGTCACTAACGCCGTGCAGGGTCAATCTGTCACTAACACAGTGCAGGGTCAATCTGTTACTAACGCCGTGCAGGATCACCCTGTCATTAACACAGCGCAGGGTCACTCTGTCACTAACACAGCTCGGAGTCACTCTCTCACAAACACAGCGCAGGGTCACTCTGTCAATAACACAGTGCAGGGTCACTCTGTCACTAACATAGCGCAGGGTCACTCTGTCACTATCACAGCGCGGGGTAACTGGCACTAACACAGCGCAGGGTCACTCTGTCAATAACGCAGCATGTTGTCACTCTGTCAATAACGCAGCATGTTGTCACTCTGTCCCTAATGCAGCACAGGGTCACTCTGTCACTTACACAGCACAGGGTCGCTCTGTCACTAATGGAGCGCAGGGGCACTCTGTCACTAATACAGTGCAGGGCAACTGTCACTAACACAGCACAGGGTCACTCTGTCACTAACACAGCGCAGGTTCACTCTGTCACTAAAGCAGAACAGGGTCACTCTGTCACTAACACAGTGCGGGGTAACTGTCACTAACACAGCACAGTGTCACTCTGTCACTAACGCAGCACAGGGTAACTCTGTCACTAACGCAGCGTAGGGTCACACTGTCACTAACACAGCACAGGGACACTCTGTCACTAACACAGCGCAGGGTCACTCTGTCACTAACGCAGCATGTGGTCACTCTGTCACTAACCCAGCACAGGGTCACTCTGTCACTTACACAGCGCTGGGTCCCTCAGTCACTAACGAGGCGCAGGGGCACTCTGTCACTAACACAATATGTGGTAACTCTGTCACTAACACAGCGCGGGGTCACTCTGTCATTTACACAGCGCAGGGTCCCTCTGTCACTAACGCAGCGCAGGGGCACTCTGTCATTTACACAGCGCAGGGTCCCTCTGTCACTAACACAGCGCAGTGTTACTCTGTCACTAACGCCGTGCAGGGTCACACTGTCACTAACACAGTGCAGGGTCACTCTGTTACTAACGCTGTGCAAGGTCACCCTGTCATTAACACAGCGCAGGGTCACTCTGTCACTAACACAGCACGGAGTCACTCTCTCACTAACACAGCGCAGGGTCACTCTGTCACTAACACAGTGCAGGTTCACTCTGTCACTAACACAGCGAAGGGTCACTCTGTCACTAACACAGCGCAGGGTCGCTCTGTCACTTACACAGCGCAGGGTCACTCTGTCACTAACGCATCGCAGTGTCACTCTGTCACTAACACAGCGTGGGGTAACCGTCACTAACGCAGCACAGGGTCACTCTGTCATTTACACAGCGCAGGGTCCCTCTGTCACTAACGCAGCGCAGGGGCACTCTGTCATTTACACAGCGCAGGGTCCCTCTGTCACTAACACACTGCAGTGTTACTCTGTCACTAACGCCGTGCAGGGTCAATCTGTCATTAACACAGTGCAGGGTCACCCTGTTACTAACGCCGTGCAGGGTCACTCTGTTACTAACGCCGTGCAGGATCACCCTGTCATTAACACAGCGCAGGGTCACTCTGTCACTAACACAGCTCGGAGTCACTCTCTCACTAACACAGCGCAGGGTCACTCTGTCACTAACACAGTGCAGGGTCACTCTGTCACTAACACAGCGCAGGGACACTCTGTCACTAACACAGCGCAGGGTCGCTCTGTCACTAATGCAGCGCGAGGTCACTCTGTCACTAACTCAGCGCAGGGACACTCTGTCACTAACACAGCGCAGGGTCGCTCTGTCACTAATGCAGCGCGAGGTCACTCAGTCACTAACTCAGCGCAGGGTCACTCTGTCACTAACGCAGCACAGGGTAACTCTGTCACTAACGCAGCGCAGGGGCACTCTGTCACTAACACAGCGCGGGGTCACTGGCACTAACACTGCGCAGGGTCACTCTGTCAATAACGCAGCATGTGGTCACTCTGTCACTAACGCAGCACAGGGTCACTCTGTCACTTACACAGCACAGGGTCGCTCTGTCACTAACGGAGCGCAGGGGCACTCTGTCACTAACACAGTGCGGGGCAACTGTCACTAACACAGCACAGTGTCACTCTGTCACTAACACAGCGCAGGGTCGCTCTGTCACTAATGCAGCGCGAGGTCACTCTGTCACTAACTCAGCGCAGGGTCACTCTGTCAATAACGCAGCACAGGGTAACTCTGTCACTAACGCAGTGCAGGCGCACTCTGTCACTAACACAGCGCGGGGTAACTGGCACTAACACAGCGCAGGGTCACTCTGTCAATAACGCAGCATGTGGTCACTCTGTCACTAACGCAGCACAGGGTCACTCTGTCACTTACACAGCACAGGGTCGCTCTGTCACTAACGGAGCGCAGGGGCACTCTGTCACTAACACAGTGCAGGGCAACTGTCACTAACACAGCACAGTGTCACTCTGTCACTAACACAGCGCAGGGTCACTCTGTCACTAAAGCAGAACAGGGTCACTCTGTCACTAACACAGTGCGGGGTAACTGTCACTAACACAGCACAGTGTCACTCTGTCACTAACGCTGCACAGGGTAACTCTGTCACTAACGCAGCGCAGGGTCACTCTGTCACTAACACTGCACAGGGTCACTCTGTCACTAACACAGCGCCGGGTCACTCTGTCACTAACGCAGCATGTGGTCACTCTGTCGCTAACGCAGCAAAAGGTCACTCTGTCACTTACACAGTGCAGGGTCCCTCTGTCACTAACGAGGCGCAGGGGCACTCTGTCACTAACACAGCGCAGGGGCACTCTGTCACTAACACAGCATGTGGTCACTCTGTCACTAACGCAGCACAGGGTCACTCTGTCACTTACACAGCGCAGGGTCCCTCTTTCACCAACGCAGCACAGGGCCACTCTGTCACTTACACAGCACAGGGTCCCTCTGTCACTAACGAGGCGCAGGGGCACTCTGTCACTAACACAGCATGTGGTCACTCTGTCACTAACGCAGCACAGGGTCATTCTTTCACTAACACAGCGCGGGGTCACTCTGTCTCTAACACAGCGCAGGGTCACTCTGTCACTAACGCAGCGCAGGGTCACTCTGTCAATAACGCAGCACAGGGTCACTCTGTCACTAACACAGCGCAGGGTCACTCTGTCACTTACACAGCGCAGGGTTACTCTGTCACTAACACAGCGCAGGGGTCACTCTGTCACTAACACAGCGCAGGGTCGCTCTGTCACTAATGCAGCGCGAGGTCACGCTGTCACTAACTCAGCGCAGGGTCACTCTGTCACTAACGCAGCACAGGGTAACTCTGTCACTAACGAAGCGCAGGGGCACTCTGTCTACAAGCACAGCGCGGGGTAACTGGCACTAACACAGCGCAGGGTCACTCTGTCAATAACGCAGCATGTGGTCACTCTGTCACTAACGCAGCACAGGGTCGCTCTGTCACTAACGGAGCGCAGGGGCACTCTGTCACTAACACAGTGCAGGGTCATTCTGTTACTAACGCCGTGCAGGGTCACCCTGTCATTAACACAGCGCAGGGTCACTCTGTCACTAACACAGCTCGGAGTCACTCTCTCACTAACACAGCGCAGGGTCACTCTGTCAATAACACAGTGCAGGGTCACTCTGTCACTAACACAGCGCAGGGTCACTCTGTCACTAACACAGCGCAGGGTCGCTCTGTCCCTAATGCAGCGCGAGGTCACTCTGTCACTAACTCAGCGCAGGGGCACTCTGTCACTAACACAGCATGTGGTCACTCTGTCACTAACGCAGCACAGGGTCACTCTGTCATTTACACAGCGCAGGGTCCCTCTGTCACTAACACAGCGCGTGGTCACTCTGTCACTAACACAGCGCAGGGTCACTCTGTCACTAACGCAGCGCAGGGTCACTCTGAAAAAAACGCAGCACAGGGTCACTCTGTCACTAACACAGCGCAGGGTCACTCTGTCACTTACACAGCGCAGGGTCACTCTGTCACTAACGCATCGCAGTGTCACTCTGTCACTAACACAGCGCGGGGTAACCGTCACTAACGCAGCACAGGATCACTCTGTGATTTACACAGCGCAGGGTCCCTCTGTCACTAACGCAGCACAGGGGCACTCTGTCATTTACACAGCGCAGGGTCCCTCTGTCACTAACACACTGCAGTATTACTCTGTCACTAACGCCGTGCAGGGTCAATCTGTCACTAACACAGTGCAGGGTCACTCTGTTACTAATGCCGTGCAGGGTCACCCTGTCATTAACACAGCGCAGGGTCACTCTGTCATTACCAGAGCTCGGAGTCACTCTCTCACTAACACAGCGCAGGGTCACTCTGTCACTAACACAGTGCAGGGTCACTCTGTCACTAACACAGCGCAGGGTCGCTCTGTCACTAATGCAGCGCGAGGTCACTCTGTCACTAACTCAGCGCAGGGTCACTCTGTCACTAACGCAGCACAGGGTAACTCTGTCACTAACGCAGCGCAGGGGCACTCTGTCACTAACACAGCGCGGGGTCACTGGCACTAACACAGCGCAGGGTCACTCTGTCAATAACGCAGCATGTGGTCACTCTGTCACTAACGCAGCACAGGGTCACTCTGTCACTTACACAGCACAGGCTCGCTCTGTCACTAACGGAGCGCAGGGGCACTCTGTCACTAACACAGTGCGGGGCAACTGTCACTAATACAGCACAGTGTCACTCTGTCACTGACACAGCACAGGGTCGCTCTGTCACTAACACAGTGCAGGGTCATTCTGTTAATAACGCCGTGCAGGGTCACCCTGTCATTAACGCAGCGCAGGGTCACTCTGTCACTAACACAGCTCGGAGTCACTCTCTCACTAACACAGCGCAGGGTCACTCTGTCAATAACTCAGCGCAGGGGCACTCTGTCACTAACACAGCATGTGGTCACTCTGTCACTAACGCAGCACAGGGTCACTCTGTATTTACACAGCGCAGGGTCCCTCTGTCACTAACACAGCGCGTGGTCACTCTGTCACTAACACAGCGCAGGGTCACTCTGTCACTAACGCAGCGCAGGGTCACTCTGAAAATAACGCAGCACAGGGTCACTCTGTCACTAACACAGCGCAGGGTCACTCTGTCACTTACACAGCGCAGGGTCACTCTTTCACTAACGCATCGCAGTGTCACTCTGTCACTAACACAGCGCAGGTCCCTCTGTCACTAACGCAACACAGGGCCACTCTGTCACTTACACAGCACAGGGTCCCTCTGTCACTAACGAGGCGCAGGGGCACTCTGTCACTAACACAGCGCAGGGGCACTCTGTCACTAACACAGCATGTGGTCACTCTGTCACTAACGCAGCACAGGGTCATTCTGTCACTAACACAGCGCGGGGTCACTCTGTCTCTAACACAGCGCAGGGTCATTCTGTCACTAACGCATGGCAGGGTCACTCTGTCAATAACGCAGCACAGGGTCACTCTGTCACTAACACAGCGCAGGGTCACTCTGTCACTTACACAGCGCAGGGTCACTCTGTCACTAACACAGCGCAGGGTCACTCTGTCACTAACACAGCGCAGGGTCGCTCTGTCACTAATGCAGCGCGAGGTCACGCTGTCACTAACTCAGCGCAGGGTCACTCTGTCACTAACGCAGCACAGGGTAACTCTGTCACTAACGAAGCGCAGGGGCACTCTGTCTACAAGCACAGCGCGGGGTAACTGGCACTAACACAGCGCAGGGTCACTCTGTCAATAACGCAGCATGTGGTCACTCTGTCACTAACGCAGCACAGGGTCGCTCTGTCACTAACGGAGCGCAGGGGCACTCTGTCACTAACACAGTGCGGGGCAACTCTCACTAATACAGCACAGTGTCACTCTGTCACTAATACAGCGCAGGGTCGCTCTGTCACTAATGCAGCGCGAGGTCACTCTGTCACTAACACAGCGCGGGGTCACTCTGTCATTTACACAGCGCAGGGTCCCTCTGTCACTAACACAGCGCAGGGGCACTCTGTCTCTAACACAGCGCAGGGTCACTCTGTCACTAACGCATGGCAGGGTCACTCTGTCAATAACGCAGCACAGGGTCACTCTGTCACTAACACAGCGCAGGGTCACTCTGTCACTTACACAGTGCAGGGTCACTCTGTCACTAACGCATCGCAGTGTCACTCTGTCACTAACACAGCGTGGGGTAACCGTCACTAACGCAGCACAGGGTCACTCTGTCATTTACACAGCGCAGGGTCCCTCTTTCACTAACGCAGCACAGGGCCACTCTGTCACTTACACAGCGCAGGGTCCCTCTGTAACTAACACAGCGCAGTGTTTCTCTGTGACTAACGACATGCAGGGTCACTCTGTCACTAACACAGTGCAGTGTCACTCTGTTACTAACGCCGTGCAGGGTCACCCTGTCATTAACACAGCGCAGGGTCACTCTGTCACTAAAACAGTGCAGGGTCACTCTGTCACTAACACAGCGCAGGGTCGCTCTGTCACTAACACAGCGCGTGGTCACTCTGTCACTAACTCAGCACAGGGTCACTCTGTCACTAACGCAGCACAGGGTAACTCTGTCACTAACGAAGCGCAGGGGCACTCTGTCTACAAACACAGCGTGGGGTAACTGGCACTAACACAGCGCAGGGTCACTCTGTCAATAACGCAGCATGTGGTCACTCTGTCACTAACGCAGCACAGGGTCACTCTGTCACTTACACAGCACAGGCTCGCTCTGTCACTAACGGAGCGCAGGGGCACTCTGTCACTAACACAGTGCGGGGCAACTGTCACTAATACAGCACAGTGTCACTCTGTTACTAACACAGCGCAGGGTCGCTCTGTCACTAACACAGTGCAGGGTCATTCTGTTACTAACGCCGTGCAGGGTCACCCTGTCATTAACACAGCGCAGGGTCACTCTGTCACTAACACAGCTCGGAGTCACTCTCTCACTAACACAGCGCAGGGTCACTCTGTCAATAACACAGTGCAGGGTCACTCTGTCACTAACACAGCGCAGGGTCGCTCTGTCACTAACACAGCGCGAGGTCACTCTGTCACTAACACAGCGCAGGGTCACTCTGTCACTAACGCATGGCAGGGTCACTCTGTCAATAACGCAGCACAGGGTCACTCTGTCACTAACACAGCGCAGGGTCACTCTGTCACTTACACAGCGCAGGGTCACTCTGTCACTAACGCATCGCAGTGTCACTCTGTCACTAACACAGCGTGGGGTAACCGTCACTAACGCAGCACAGGGTCACTCTGTCATTTACACAGCGCAGGGTCCCTCTTTCACTAACGCAGCACAGGGCCACTCTGTCACTTACATAGCGCAGGGTCCCTCTGTAACTAACACAGCGCAGTGTTTCTCTGTGACTAACGCCATGCAGGGTCACTCTGTCACTAACACAGTGCAGGGTCACTCTGTTACTAACGCCGTGCAGGGTCACCCTGTCATTAACACAGCGCAGGGTCACTCTGTCACTAAACACAGCTCGGAGTCACTCTCTCACTAACACAGTGCAGGGTCACTCTGTCACTAAAACAGTGCAGGGTCACACTGTCACTAACACAGCGCAGGGTCGCTCTGTCACTAACACAGCGCGAGGTCACTCTGTCACTAACTCAGCACAGGGTCACTCTGTCACTAACGCAGCACAGGGTAACTCTGTCACTAACGAAGCGCAGGGGCACTCTGTCTACAAACACAGCGTGGGGTAACTGGCACTAACACAGCGCAGGGTCACTCTGTCAATAACGCAGCATGTGGTCACTCTGTCACTAACGCAGCACAGGGTCACTCTGTCACTTACACAGCACAGGCTCGCTCTGTCACTAACGGAGCGCAGGGGCACTCTGTCACTAACACAGTGCGGGGCAACTGTCACTAATACAGCACAGTGTCACTCTGTCACTAACACAGCGCAGGATCGCTCTGTCACTAACACAGTGCAGGGTCATTCTGTTACTAACGCCGTGCAGGGTCACCCTGTCATTAACACAGCGCAGGGTCACTCTGTCACTAACACAGCTCGGAGTCACTCTCTCACTAACACAGCGCAGGGTCACTCTGTCAATAACACAGTGCAGGGTCACTCTGTCACTAACACAGCGCAGGGTCACTCTGTCACTAACACAGCGCAGGGTCGCTCTGTCACTAATGCAGCGCGAGGTCACTCTGTCACTAACTCAGCGCAGGGGCACTCTGTCACTAACACAGCATGTGGTCACTCTGTCACTAACGCAGCACAGGGTCACTCTGTATATACACAGCGCAGGGTCCCTCTGTCACTAACACAGCGCGTGGTCACTCTGTCACTAACACAGCGCAGGGTCACTCTGTCACTAACGCAGCACAGGGTCACTCTGAAAATAACGCAGCACAGGGTCACTCTGTCACTAACACAGCGCAGGGTCACTCTGTCACTTACACAGCGCAGGGTCACTCTGTCACTAACGCATCGCAGTGTCACTCTGTCACTAACACAGCGCGGGGTAACCGTCACTAACGCAGCACAGGGTCACTCTGTGATTTACACAGCGCAGGGTCCCTCTGTCACTAACGCAGCGCAGGGGCACTCTGTCATTTACACAGCGCAGGGTCCCTCTGTCACTAACACACTGCAGTATTACTCTGTCACTAACGCCGTGCAGGGTCAATCTGTCACTAACACAGTGCAGGGTAACTCTGTTACTAACGCCGTGCAGGGTCACCCTGTCATTAACACAGCGCAGGGTCACTCTGTCATTACCACAGCTCGGAGTCACTCTCTCACTAACACAGCGCAGGGTCACTCTGTCACTAACACAGTGCAGGGTCACTCTGTCACTAACACAGCGCAGGGTCGGTCTGTCACTAATGCAGCGCGAGGTCACTCTGTCACTAACTCAGCGCAGGGTCACTCTGTCACTAACGCAGCACAGGGTAACTCTGTCACTAACGCAGCGCAGGGGCACTCTGTCACTAACACAGCGCGGGGTCACTGGCACTAACACTGCGCAGGGTCACTCTGTCAATAACGCAGCATGTGGTCACTCTGTCACTAACGCAGCACAGGGTCACTCTGTCACTTACACAGCACAGGGTCGCTCTGTCACTAACGGAGCGCAGGGGCACTCTGTCACTAACACAGTGCGGGGCAACTGTCACTAACACAGCACAGTGTCACTCTGTCACTAACACAGCGCAGGGTCGCTCTGTCACTAATGCAGCGCGAGGTCACTCTGTCACTAACTCAGCGCAGGGTCACTCTGTCAATAACGCAGCACAGGGTAACTCTGTCACTAACGCAGTGCAGGCGCACTCTGTCACTAACACAGCGCGGGGTAACTGGCACTAACACAGCGCAGGGTCACTCTGTCAATAACGCAGCATGTGGTCACTCTGTCACTAACGCAGCACAGGGTCACTCTGTCACTTACACAGCACAGGGTCGCTCTGTCACTAACGGAGCGCAGGGGCACTCTGTCACTAACACAGTGCAGGGCAACTGTCACTAACACAGCACAGTGTCACTCTGTCACTAACACAGCGCAGGGTCACTCTGTCACTAAAGCAGAACAGGGTCACTCTGTCACTAACACAGTGCGGGGTAACTGTCACTAACACAGCACAGTGTCACTCTGTCACTAACGCAGCACAGGGTAACCCTGTCACTAACGCAGCGCAGGGTCACTCTGTCACTAACACTGCACAGGGTCACTCTGTCACTAACACAGCGCAGGGTCACTCTGTCACTAACGCAGCATGTGGTCACTCTGTCACTAACGCAGCAAAGGGTCACTCTGTCACTTACACAGTGCAGGGTCCCTCTGTCACTAACGAGGCGCAGGGGCACTCTGTCACTAACACAGCGCAGGGGCACTCTGTCACTAACACAGCATGTGGTCACTCTGTCACTAACGCAGCACAGAGTCACTCTGTCACTTACACAGCGCAGGGTCCCACTTTCACTAACGCAGCACAGGGCCACTCTGTCACTTACACAGCGCAGGGTCCATCTGTCACTAACACAGCGCAGGGGCACTCTGTCACTAACACAGCATGTGGTCACTCTGTCACTAACGCAGCACAGCGTCATTCTGTCACTAACACAGCGCGGGGTCACTCTGTCTCTAACACAGCGCAGGGTCACTCTGTCACTAACGCATGGCAGGGTCACTCTGTCAATAACGCAGCACAGGGTCACTCTGTCACTAACACAGCGCAGGGTCACTCTGTCACTTACACAGCGCAGGGTCACTCTGTCACTAACGCATCGCAGTGTCACTCTGTCACTAACACAGCGTGGGGTAACCGTCACTAACGCAGCACAGGGTCACTCTGTCATTTACACAGCGCAGGGTCCCTCTTTCACTAACGCAGCACAGGGCCACTCTGTCACTTACACAGCGCAGGGTCCCTCTGTAACTAACACAGCGCAGTGTTTCTCTGTGACTAACGCCCATGCAGGGTCACTCTGTCACTAACACAGTGCAGTGTCACTCTGTTACTAACGCCGTGCAGGGTCACCCTGTCATTAACACAGTGCAGGGTCACTCTGTCACTAAACACAGCTCGGAGTCACTCTCTCACTAACACAGTGCAGGGTCACTCTGTCACTAAAACAGTGCAGGGTCACTCTGTCACTGACACAGCGCAGGGTCGCTCTGTCACTAACACAGCGCGTGGTCACTCTGTCACTAACTCAGCACAGGGTCACTCTGTCACTAACGCAGCACAGGGTAACTCTGTCACTAACGAAGCACAGGGGCACTCTGTCTACAAACACAGCGTGGGGTAACTGGCACTAACACAGCGCAGGGTCACTCTGTCAATAACGCAGCATGTGGTCACTCTGTCACTAACGCAGCACAGGGTCACTCTGTCACTTACACAGCACAGGCTCGCTCTGTCACTAACGGAGCGCAGGGGCACTCTGTCACTAACACAGTGCGGGGCAACTGTCACTAATACAGCACAGTGTCACTCTGTCACTAACACAGCACAGGATCGCTCTGTCACTAACACAGTGCAGGGTCATTCTGTTACTAACGCCGTGCAGGGTCACCCTGTCATTAACACAGCGCAGGGTCACTCTGTCACTAACGCAGCACAGGGCCACTCTGTCACTTACACAGCGCAGGGTCCCTCTGTAACTAACACAGTGCAGTGTCACTCTGTTACTAACGCCGTGCAGGGTCACCCTGTCATTAACACAGCGCAGGGTCACTCTGTCACTAAACACAGCTCGGAGTCACTCTCTCACTAACACAGTGCAGGGTCACTCTGTCACTAACACAGCGCAGGGTCGCTCTGTCACTAAAACAGTGCAGGGTCACTCTGTCACTAACACAGCGCAGGGTCGCTCTGTCACTAACGCAGCACAGGGTCACTCTGTCATTTACACAGCGCAGGGTCCCTCTTTCACTAACGCAGCACAGGGCCACTCTGTCACTTACACAGCGCAGGGTCCCTCTGTAACTAATACAGCGCAGTGTTTCTCTGTGACTAACGCCATGCAGGGTCACTCTGTCACTTACACAGCACAGGGTCGCTCTGTCACTAACGGAGCGCAGGGGCACTCTGTCACTAACACAGTGCAGGGCAACTGTCACTAACACAGCACAGTGTCACTCTGTCACTAACACAGCGCAGGGTCACTCTGTCACTAACACAGTGCGGGGTAACTGTCACTAACACAGCACAGTGTCACTCTGTCACTAACGCAGCACAGGGTAACTCTGTCACTAACGCAGCGCAGGGTCACTCTGTCACTAACACTGCACAGGGTCACTCTGTCACTAACACAGCGCAGGGTCACTCTGTCACTAACGCATCATGTGGTCACTCTGTCGCTAACGCAGCAAAGGGTCACTCTGTCACTTACACAGTGCAGGGTCCCTCTGTCACTAACGAGGCGCAGGGGCACTCTGTCACTAACACAGCGCAGGGGCACTCTGTCACTAACACAGCATGTGGTCACTCTGTCACTAACGCAGCACAGGGTCACTCTGTCACTTACACAGCGCAGGGACCCTCTTTCACTAACGCAACACAGGGCCACTCTGTCACTTACACAGCACAGGGTCCCTCTGTCACTAACGAGGCGCAGGGGCACTCTGTCACTAACACAGCATGTGGTCACTCTGTCACTAACGCAGCACAGGGTCATTCTGTCACTAACACAGCGCAGTGTTTCTCTGTGACTAACACAGCGTGGGGTAACCGTCACTAACGCAGCACAGGGTCACTCTGTCATTTACACAGCGCAGGGTCCCTCTTTCACTAACGCAGCACAGGGCCACTCTGTCACTTACACAGCGCAGGGTCCCTCTGTAACTAACACACCGCAGTGTTTCTCTGTGACTAACACAGCGTGGGGTAACCGTCACTAACGCAGCACAGGGTCACTCTGTCATTTACACAGCGCAGGGTCCCTCTTTCACTAACGCAGCACAGGGCCACTCTGTCACTTACACAGCGCAGGGTCCCTCTGTAACTAACACACCGCAGTGTTTCTCTGTCACTAACACAGCGCAGGGGCACTCTGTCACTAACACAGCATGTGGTCACTCTGTCACTAACGCAGCACAGGGTAACTCTGTCACTAACGCAGCGCAGGGGCACTCTGTCACTAACACAGCGCGGGGTCACTGGCACTAACACTGCGCAGGGTCACTCTGTCAATAACGCAGCATGTGGTCACTCTGTCACTAACGCAGCACAGGGTCACTCTGTCACTTACACAGCACAGGGTCGCTCTGTCACTAACGGAGCGCAGGGGCACTCTGTCACTAACACAGTGCGGGGCAACTGTCACTAACACAGCACAGTGTCACTCTGTCACTAACACAGCGCAGGGTCGCTCTGTCACTAATGCAGCGCGAGGTCACTCTGTCACTAACTCAGCGCAGGGTCACTCTGTCAATAACGCAGCACAGGGTAACTCTGTCACTAACGCAGTGCAGGCGCACTCTGTCACTAACACAGCGCGGGGTAACTGGCACTAACACAGCGCAGGGTCACTCTGTCAATAACGCAGCATGTGGTCACTCTGTCACTAACGCAGCACAGGGTCACTCTGTCACTTACACAGCACAGGGTCGCTCTGTCACTAACGGAGCGCAGGGGCACTCTGTCACTAACACAGTGCAGGGCAACTGTCACTAACACAGCACAGTGTCACTCTGTCACTAACACAGCGCAGGGTCACTCTGTCACTAACATAGCGCAGGGTCACTCTGTCACTAACACAGCTCGGAGTCACTCTCTCACTAACACAGCGCAGGGTCACTCTGTCACTAACACAGTGCAGGGTCACTCTGTCACTAACACAGCGCAGGGTCACTCTGTCACTAACACAGCGCAGGGTCGCTCTGTCACTAATGCAGCGCGAGGTCACTCTGTCACTAACTCAGCACAGGGGCACTCTGTCACTAACACAGCATGTGGTCACTCTGTCACTAACGGAGCACAGGGTCACTCTGTCATTTACACAGCGCAAGGTCCCTCTGTCACTAACACAGCGCGGGGTCACTCTGTCACTAACACAGCGCAGGGTCACTCTGTCACTAACGCAGCACAGGGTCACTCTGAAAATAACGCAGCACAGGGTCACTCTGTCACTAACACAGCGCAGGGTCACTCTGTCACTTACACAGCGCAGGGTCCATCTGTCACTAACACAGCGCAGGGGCACTCTGTCACTAACACAGCATGTGGTCACTCTGTCACTAACGCAGCACAGGGTCATTCTGTCACAAACACAGCGCGGGGTCACTCTGTCTCTAACACAGCGCAGGGTCACTCTGTCACTAACGCAGTGCAGGGTCACTCTGTCAATAACGCAGCACAGGGTCACTCTGTCACTAACACAGCGCAGGGTCACTCTGTCACTTACACAGCGCAGGGTCACTCTGTCACTAACGCATCGCAGTGTCACTCTGTCACTAACACAGCGTGGGGTAACCGTCACTAACGCAGCACAGGGTCACTCTGTCATTTACACAGCGCAGGGTCCCTCTTTCACTAACGCAGCACAGGGCCACTCTGTCACTTACACAGCGCAGGGTCCCTCTGTAACTAACACAGCGCAGTGTTTCTCTGTGACTAACGCCATGCAGGGTCACTCTGTCACTAACACAGTGCAGGGTCACTCTGTTACTAACGCCGTGCAGGGTCACCCTGTCATTAACACAGCGCAGGGTCACTCTGTCACTAAACACAGCTCGGAGTCACTCTCTCACTAACACAGTGCAGGGTCACTCTGTCACTAAAACAGTGCAGTGTCACTCTGTCACTAACACAGCGCAGGGTCGCTCTGTCACTAACACAGCGCGAGGTCATTCTGTCACTAACTCAGCGCAGGGTCACTCTGTCACTAACGCAGCACAGGGTAACTCTGTCACTAACGAAGCGCAGGGGCACTCTGTCTACAAACACAGCGTGGGGTAACTGGCACTAACACAGCGCAGGGTCACTCTGTCAATAACGCAGCATGTGGTCACTCTGTCACTAACGCAGCACAGGGTCACTCTGTCACTTACACAGCACAGGCTCGCTCTGTCACTAACGGAGCGCAGGGGCACTCTGTCACTAACACAGTGCGGGGCAACTGTCACTAATACAGCACAGTGTCACTCTGTCACTAACACAGCGCAGGGTCGCTCTGTCACTAACGCAGCGCGAGGTCCCTCTGTCACTAACACAGCGCGGGGTCACTCTGTCATTTACACAGCGCAGGGTCCCTCTGTCACTAACACAGCGCAGGGGCACTCTGTCATTTACACAGCGCAGGGTCCCTCTGTAACTAACACAGTGCAGTGTCACTCTGTTACTAACGCCGTGCAGGGTCACCCTGTCATTAACACAGCGCAGGGTCACTCTGTCACTAAACACAGCTCGGAGTCACTCTCTCACTAACACAGTGCAGGGTCACTCTGTCACTAACACAGCGCAGGGTCGCTCTGTCACTAAAACAGTGCAGGGTCACTCTGTCACTAACACAGCGCAGGGTCGCTCTGTCACTAACGCAGCACAGGGTCACTCTGTCATTTACACAGCGCAGGGTCCCTCTTTCACTAACGCAGCACAGGGCCACTCTGTCACTTACACAGCGCAGGGTCCCTCTGTAACTAATACAGCGCAGTGTTTCTCTGTGACTAACGCCATGCAGGGTCACTCTGTCACTTACACAGCACAGGGTCGCTCTGTCACTAACGGAGCGCAGGGGCACTCTGTCACTAACACAGTGCAGGGCAACTGTCACTAACACAGCACAGTGTCACTCTGTCACTAACACAGCGCAGGGTCACTCTGTCACTAACACAGTGCGGGGTAACTGTCACTAACACAGCACAGTGTCACTCTGTCACTAACGCAGCACAGGATAACTCTGTCACTAACGCAGCGCAGGGTCACTCTGTCACTAACACTGCACAGGGTCACTCTGTCACTAACACAGCGCAGGGTCACTCTGTCACTAACGCAGCATGTGGTCACTCTGTCGCTAACGCAGCAAAGGGTCACTCTGTCACTTACACAGTGCAGGGTCCCTCTGTCACTAACGAGGCGCAGGGGCACTCTGTCACTAACACAGCGCAGGGGCACTCTGTCACTAACACAGCATGTGGTCACTCTGTCACTAACGCAGCACAGGGTCACTCTGTCACTTACACAGCGCAGGGACCCTCTTTCACTAACGCAACACAGGGCCACTCTGTCACTTACACAGCACAGGGTCCCTCTGTCACTAACGAGGCGCAGGGGCACTCTGTCACTAACACAGCATGTGGTCACTCTGTCACTAACGCAGCACAGGGTCATTCTGTCACTAACACAGCGCAGTGTTTCTCTGTGACTAACACAGCGTGGGGTAACCGTCACTAACGCAGCACAGGGTCACTCTGTCATTTACACAGCGCAGGGTCCCTCTTTCACTAACGCAGCACAGGGCCACTCTGTCACTTACACAGCGCAGGGTCCCTCTGTAACTAACACACCGCAGTGTTTCTCTGTGACTAACACAGCGTGGGGTAACCGTCACTAACGCAGCACAGGGTCACTCTGTCATTTACACAGCGCAGGGTCCCTCTTTCACTAACGCAGCACAGGGCCACTCTGTCACTTACACAGCGCAGGGTCCCTCTGTAACTAACACACCGCAGTGTTTCTCTGTGACTAACACAGCGTGGGGTAACCGTCACTAACGCAGCACAGGGTCACTCTGTCTCTAACACAGAGCAGGGTCACTCTGTCACTAACGCATGGCAGGGTCACTCTGTCAATAACGCATGGCAGGGTCACTCTGTCAATAACGCAGCACAGGGTCACTCTGTCACTAACACAGTGCAGGGTCACTCTGTCACTTACACAGCGCAGGGTCACTCTGTCACTAACGCATCGCAGTGTCACTCTGTCACTAACACAGCGTGGGGTAACCGTCACTAACGCAGCACAGGGTCACTCTGTCATTTACACAGCGCAGGGTCCCTCTTTCACTAACGCAGCACAGGGCCACTCTGTCACTTACACAGCGCAGGGTCCCTCTGTAACTAACACAGCGCAGTGTTTCTCTGTGACTAACGCAATGCAGGGTCACTCTGTCACTAACACAGTGCAGTGTCACTCTGTTACTAACGCCG
>JANJGN010000265.1:600000-762944 GCA_026770705.1 Isurus oxyrinchus | reverse complement strand
TCCCCACTCCCCGTGGGAGCGAGTCCCACATTCTCCCCGTGGGAGCGAGTCCCACATTCTCCCCACTCCCCGTGGGAGCGAGTCCCACATTCTCCCCGTGGGAGCGAGTCCCACATTCTCCCGTGGGAGCGAGTCCCACATTCTCCCCACTCCCCGTGGGAGCGAGTCCCACATTCTCCCCTTGGGAGCGAGTCCCACATTCTCCCCGTGGGAGCGAGTCCCACATTCTCCCCGTGGGAGCGAGTCCCACATTCTCCCCACTCCCCGTGGGAGCGAGTCCCACATTCTCCCCACTCCCCGTGGGAGCGAGTCCCACATTCTCCCCACTCCCCGTGGGAGCGAGTCCCACATTCTCCCCACTCCCCGTGAGAGCGAGTCCCACATTCTCCCCGTGGGAGTGAGTCCCACATTCTCCCCGTGGGAGTGAGTCCCACATTCTCCCCACTCCCCGTGAGAGCGAGTCCCACATTCTCCCCGTGGGATCGAGTCCCACATTCTCCCCACTCCCCGTGGGAGCGAGTCCCAAATTCTCCCCGTGGGAGCGAGTCCCACATTCTCCCCGTGGGAGTGAGTCCCACAGTCTCCCCAGTCCCCGTGGAGCGAGTCCCACATTCTCCCCGTGGGAGCGAGTCCCACATTCTCCCCCACTCCCCGTGGAGTGAGTCCCACATTCTCCCCTCTCCCCGTGGGAGCGAGTCCCACATTCTCCCCACTCCCCGTGGGAGCGAGTCCCACATTCTCCCCGTGGGAGCGAGTCCCACATTCTCCCCACTCCCTGTGGGAGCGAGTCCCACATTCTCCCCACTCCCCGTGGGAGGGAGTCCCACATTCTCTCAAATATCTGGGGAAAGAGGTTTCATCAGATTTATTAGTGGCTGTCCTTATTCTTTCAAGGGATGTGGGCGTCTCGGGCGAGACCAGAATTTGTTGCCCGTCCCTAATTGCCCCCAGAACTGAGGGGCTGGCTCGGCCATTTCAGTGGGAGGGCAGTTTAAGAGTTGACCACGTGGGCTGTGGGTCTGGAGTCACGTGTAGGCCAGACCGGGTAAGGGGGGCAGATTTCCCTCCCTGAAGGGGCATTAGTGACCCAGATGGGGTTTTTATGACAATCGATGATGGTCGTCATGGTCACCGTCACTGAGACTCGCTTTATATTCCCAGATTTATTCATCGGATTTAATTCCCCCAGCGGCCGGGGTGGGATTTGAACCCGTGTCTCCCAGGGCTTTAGCCGGGGGCCTCAGGATGAGTAATCTACAGGCAAGTCCAATTCAGAAAGGATAATTAAAATCAACGCCCCCCTCCCAAAGTCCAGTGAAAGGGGAAGAGAGTTCAGGGTCCACACTCCACATTCTGTCAATGTGGACGGACAGGGAGACTGCAGGGTAACTCAGTGAGAGTGACACCAAAATATAACCCGGGATGGAGCCCGGAAAGTTCCACTGGGAGGAGGAGCAGAGGAGATGGTTCTCAACTTGAGGTCCTGAATTCAGAAAGAGAAGGAAATGTGAGGAGCAGAAACTAGTAAACCCCTCCCTACCTCTGTAACCTCGTCCAGTCCCTACACCCCTCCCTATCTCTGTAACCTCCTCCAGCCCTACAACCCTTCCCTATCTCTGTCACCTCCTCCAGCCCCTACACCCCTCCCTATCTCTGTAACCTCCTCCAGCCCCTACACCCCTCCCTATCTCTGTAACCTCCTCCAGCCCCTACACCCCTGCCTATCTCTGTAACCTCCTCCCAGCCCTCCTACACCCTTCCCTATCTCTGTAACCGTCCTCCAGCCCCTACACCCCTCCCTATCTCTGTAACCTCCTCCAGCCCCTACACCCCTCCCTATCTCTGTAACCTCCTCCAGCCCCTACACCCCCTCCCTATCTCTGTAACCTCCTCCAGCCCTACACCCTCCCTATCTCTGTAACCTCCTCCTGCCCCTACACCCCTCCTACCTCTGTAACCTCCTCCAGCCCCTACACCCCTCCCTATCTCTGTAACCTCCTCCCGCCCCTACAACCCTCCCTATCTCTGTAACCTCCTCCAGCCCCTACACCCCCTCCCTATCTCTGTAACCTCCTCCAGCCCTTACATACTTCCTTATCTCTGTAACCTCCCCCAGCCCCTATATCCCTCCTATCTCTGTAACATCCTCCAGTCCCAAACCCCTCCCTATTTCTGTAACCTCCTCCAGCCCCAACACCCCTCCCTATCTCTGTAACCTCCTCCAGCCCCCTCACCCCTCCCTATCTCTGTAACCTCCTCCAGCCCCTACACCCCTCCCTATCTCTGTAACCTCCTCCAGCCCCTACACCCCTCCCTATTTCTGTAACCTCCTCCAGCCCCAACACCCCTCCCTATCTCTGTAACATCCTCCAGCCCCTACACCCCTCACTATCTCTGTAACCTCCTCCAGCCGCTGCACCCCTCCCTATCTCTGTAAACTCCTCCATCCCCTACACCCCTCCCTATCTCTGTAACCTCCTCCAGCCCCTACACCCCTCCCAATCTCTGTAAACTCCTCCAGTCCCTACACCCCTCCCTATCTCTGTAACCTCCTCCAGCCCCTACACCCCTCCCAATCTCTGTAAACTCCTCCAGCCCCTACACCCTCGCTATCTCTGTAACCTCCTCCAGTCTCTACATCCCTCCCTAAACTCTGTAACCTCCTCCAACCCCTATACCCTTCCCTATCTCTGTAACCTCCTCCAGCCCCTACACCCCTCCCTATCTCTGTAACCTCCCCCAGCCCCTACACCCCTCCCTATCTCTGTAACCTCCTCCAGCCCCTACACCCCTCCCTACTCTGTAACCTCCTCCAGCCCCTACACCCCTCCCTATCTCTGTAACATCCTCCAGCCCCTACACCCCTCCCTATATCTGTAACCTCCTCCATTCCCTACACCCCTCCCTATCTCTGTAACCTCCTCCAGCCCCCACACCCCTCCCTATCTCTGTAACCTCCTCCAGCCCCTACACCCCTCCCTATCTCTGTAACCTCCTCCAGCCCCTACATCCCTCCCTATCTCTGTAACCTCCTCCAGCCCCTACACCCCTCCCTATCTCTGTAACCTCTGGCATGGTTGCCTCTACCCGACGATCATTAGACACTTTCTTCCCTTTTTCTCCAGCTGCCCTGGAAAAGATTAAGAATATTGCCAGATCAGCCAAAGGAGTCGGTGATCGCGTCCGGAAATTCTTTATTTCGATGAAAAATTCAATCAGGCACATTGGTAAGGCTCCGTATAATCCAATCGGTCTTCCAGCTAGATAAAAACCCACAACTCTCCCCATCAAACACTCCCAGGACAGGCACAGCACGGGGTTAGATACAGAGTAAAGCTCCCTCTACACTGTCCCCATCAAACACTCCCAGGACAGGTACAGCACGGGGTTAGATACAGAGTAAAGCTCCCTCTACACCGTCCCCATCAAACACTCCCAGGACAGGTACAGCACGGGGTTAGATACAGAGTAAAGCTCCCTCTACACTGTCCCCATCAAACACTCCCAGGACAGGTACAGCACGGGGTTAGATACAGAGTAAAGCTCCCTCTACACTGTCCCCATCAAACACTCCCAGGACAGGTACAGCACGGGGTTAAATACAGAGTGAAGCTCCCTCTACACTGTCCCCATCAAACACTCCCAGGACAGGTACAGCACGGGGTTAGATACAGAGTAAAGCTCCCTCTACACTGTCCCCATCAAACACTCCCAGGACAGGTACAGCACGGGGTTAAATACAGAGTGAAGCTCCCTCTACACTGTCCCCATCAAACACTCCCAGGACAGGTACAGCACGGGGTTAAATACAGAGTGAAGCTCCCTCTACACTGTCCCCATCAGCAATGCTTTGGCACTTTGTGGGTTTGGAAGGTGCTGTCTGAGGAGACTTGGTGAGTTGCTGCAGTGCTTCTTGTAGATGGTACACACACTGCTGCTACTGTGCGTCGGTGGTGGAGGGAGTGAATGTTTGTGGATGGGGTGCTGATCAAGCGGGGCTGCTTTGTCCTGGATGGTGTCGAGCTTGTTGAGTGTTGTGGGAGCTGCACTCATCCAGGCAAGTGGGGAGTATTCCATCCCACTCCTGACTTGTGCCTTGTAGATTGGGTTGTGTTTTTGATCATTCACAGGATGTGGTGCGCTGTCTGAACCTACTGCCCCTTCTCCAAGTAATATTGTAAGGGTGAACCACATTGCTGTGGGCTCGGAGTCACATGTTGGCCATTATTGAAGCTGTTTGGCCTTTCTGATCACTGGCAGGTGATTTTTTAATGTTGATTCTAAAGCTGCTGTGGGAGGTTTCAAACCCAGCTCCCAGAGCCTTACGCTGCGTCTCTGCATTACCAGACCAGTGGCAGTAACACTGTGCGACTGCTCCCCACTGTGAGCTGCTCTGTTCAGCATTCCCAGCCCCTGGCCTGCTCCTTTAACCGCAGTGCTCGTGTGGCTGGCCCAGTCCAGTTCAGATTCTGATGCTGTTTCTGGGCTGAAGCGGTACATTGGCAGACTGCGCCCGCTTCTGGCTCCGCTGTATCACTGATCTGAGCCAAGATATTTGATTGAGTACGTCCATGTGACTCTCATTAGTGTGAAGTGATTGACCCTGGGAGAACGAATGGGAGGAGACAACGTAACATAAAGGGTACCATCCTCGAAGGGGTCCAGAATGAGAGGGGCCTGTGGGTACTTGTACATCAATGATTGAATGTGGGAGTGCAGTTCAGATGGTTTTGTGAGATTCTAATCTTTATGAACAGAGGCATCGAGTACAAAAGCAAGGATTTTATAAAATACTGGTTTGGACTCAGCTGGAGTATTGTGTCTAATTCTGGGCATTGCACTTTATGTAGGATGTGGTGGTGTTGGAGAGAGTGCAAAGATGATCCACGAGAACGGTTCCAGGGGTGAGGAGCTTCAGTTACATGGACAGATTGGAGAAGTTGGGACTGTTTTTCTTGGAGAAGAGAAGGTTGAGAGGAGATTTGACGGAGGTGTTCAGAATCACAGAGTCGACGGGGAGAAACTGTTCCCATTGGGAGGGAAGGATCGAGAAGCAGAGGGACCCAGATTTAAGGGGATTGGTGAAAGACGCGATGGAGACACGAGGAGAAACTCTTTCACACAGCGAGTGGTTAGGGTCTGGAATGCGCTGCCCGAGAGTGTGGGGGAGGCAGGGTCAATCGAGGCTTTCGATAGGGAATTGGAGAATTACCTGAGGGGTGAACTGTTTATGAGGCTACAGGGAAATAACAGGAGAGTGGGGCTAGATGAGTGTCCCCTTCAGGGAGCCAGCACAGACACGATGGTCCAAATGGCCTCTAGATGTGCTGTAACCCCTCTGTGCTTTTATATAGTGCCTCACGGCGTACTTAGAAAGGTGAGGAGGAGTGACACAATGTCGTGCAGTGAGGTTGCAGCTCAATAGTGTACCACCTGTCAGAAAAACATGCCTGTGTATCTCACCCTTTTCCATTGTAAGTTCCTATGTCTTCAGTTATCATGGGAAAATACTATGTAAACACGTCACGGTTTAATTCCATCTGCCCCACCTGTGGAGGCGCTGTAGCTCCAGCACCCAATGCCGCAGGTGAAGGTTGCCTCCCACATTTAGATGTGCAGTTTTTGTCGGAAATGAGGATTTGAATAACTCTTGGCTTCTTTTCTTGAATTACTCAGTGCGGATACTGCAGAACCTGACACGGTGGATGTCCAATATCGGCGTCTTGTGCAACAAGGAGATGGGCGAACCTTACAGGAAATGCATCAAAGTCTTTGACGACGCCATCAACCACTGCCTGTCGCTGCTCAGCATTTTCGGCTTCCTCTGCTATGTTGTCAACATCGTCAAGCCCCCTGTGTGGGCTGGCAACAGGTCAGAGCCGAGAAATCCTTGGCGGGGTTGTCAACCAATGGCAACAGGGCAGGGGCAGAGGTCAGAATGGCAACTTAGTTCACCTGCCGCCAATGCCCAACATGAGAAATGGACTTGTGCCCAAACCGAGGAAGTGACCTAATTGGGTAAACGGCAGAGAAACCAGGCCACTCGGCCCAGCCACTCCATGCTGGTGTTAATACTCCACTCGAGCCTCCTCCCATCTTTCCTCATCAGCGTGACCCTCAATTCCCATCTCCCTCACATCCCTGTCTAGTTTCCCCTTAAATACGTCGACACTATTGACCTCGGCCGCCCCCTGTGGGTGCGAGTCCCACACTCTTCCCCACTCTCTGGGTAAAGACGTTTCTCCCAGATTCCCCACTGGGTTTCTTGGGGACTGTCTTATATTGACGGCCTCTAGTTCTGGCCTCTCCCCACAAGAGGAAACCTCCTCTGTGTATCCACTCGATCCAAACCTTCCTCCATTTTGAATGTCTCGAATAGGTCACCCAATCAGTGTCCTTTCTTCAACAGAGCGAAGAGAACGGACTGTCAATCCTTTCCCGATATGTAAACCCACCCAGTTCTGGGATCATCCTTGTCAATCTTCTCCGCACCCACCACCCCTCCAGTGTCTCGATCTCCTTTTTGTAACCTGACCACCAGGACTGCACGCAGTGTGGTATAACTGAGGTTTGATATTAGTTTAGAGGTCATTAAAATTCTGATAGGGTTTTGATAGGGTAGAAAAGAGCTATTGCCATGTATAAGAGTCTGGAACGAGGGGGCCATCGATATCAGACAGTCACTGGGAAATTTAGGAGGAACTTCTTTACCCAGAGAGTGGGGAGAATGTGGGACTCGCTCCCACGGGGAGAATGTGGGACTCGCTCCCACAGGGAGTGGGGAGAATGTGGGACTCGCTCCCACGGGGAGCGGGGAGAATGTGGGACTCGCTCCCACGGGGAGAATGTGGGACTCGCTCCCACGGGGAGAATGTGGGACTCGCTCCCACAGGGAGAATGTGGGACTCGCTCCCACGGGGAGTGGTCGAGGTGAATCACGGAGATGAGACCGGATAAGCCCACGGGGGAGGGGATAAAGAATGGAATGGCATCTTTCAGCTAATGAAGTACTTTTTGAAGACTGGATGCAGCCAATTTTTGAACAGCAAGTTCCCACAAACAGCAATGGAGATTGTCAGCTGGATTTCAATGTTGGTTGAGGGCTTTATATTAGCCGGGGCAATAAAATTGTGGGTAGGGTAATGGAAGGACCTTCTGGTGGGGTGAGATGAATGGGGGTGGTGGGAAGGGCATGTGGGGCATGAGTTCCAGCATGGAGCAGAGGGGCTGAAAGGCCTTTTTCCTGCACCATTAAGATTCCATGTCATTCCCAGTTAATCCTGAGGTCCTGAAGTGCCCTAAATCCCCAGATTCTTTTGGAAGAGGTGCCTCAATGAACCGAAAGTGGGGGGGGGGGGGAAGGGGGCACAGGAAGGGCAGAGGGTGAAAGTTAAGCGTTAATGGTAGAGGGAGAGGGGGGTGCGTGGAGAGTATTGGAGGAGGGCCAATGGCTACCAGAAGAAGAATTGTGGGATACAGACAAACTGAAAGATGTGTGAGAGAGCGTAGCACAGGGGGATTGGATTCAGAGTGAGGGTGGCGGGGGGTGGGTGGGTGGGAGGGGCTGGATAAGTACTAGAAAATATTAAAAACTGGGAAATGAGAGCAGTGGTCTGAATGTCTTCCCCTCCTGGGAGGTGAGGGGTGGTGCGAAGGGGCTGGAGGGAGGGCGGAGAGGGGGCGAGACTGTCGAGGCCCCTTCCTTGCCTTCATGTGCCTTGTCTTCCCCACAGTCATCCAATGGTTCTGCCTGATCCCATCATACATCAAGGACCAGCTGAACAAACACGTGGGAGAACGTGAGTACCATTTAACTTGACCCTCTTGCCTCGGTCCTTCCTAAGGGGTTGTCTCACACTG
Organism: Isurus oxyrinchus; assembly: GCA_026770705.1. Classification (NCBI taxonomy): domain Eukaryota; kingdom Metazoa; phylum Chordata; class Chondrichthyes; order Lamniformes; family Lamnidae; genus Isurus; species Isurus oxyrinchus. Next base: position 755,084 of record JANJGN010000265.1, on the reverse strand, counting down.
AGACATAGGCAACCAGGACGTTGCACCCATTCCTCTGGATAACACACTGAGCTGCGTTTCTCCAGAGCCTATCGCTCCCTCAGGATGTCCCACAGCACTTCACAGCCAATGAAAAGCTTTGGAAGGGCATCACTTGCAGCAGCCAATTTGTGCACAGAAAACTCCCTCAGAGAGCAATCTGTTGCCCCTCCCCCCTCCTGCCCTCCCCCTTTTCAACAACATGAACCCCATCGCATTTCAAAAGCTCTCCAGCGGTGAAGATGTGACTCGAAACGTTAACCCTGTTTCACCCTCCGCAGATACCGCCAGACCAGCTGAGTTTGTCTGACACTTTCTGACCGACATCCTGATCCACCTGATTTCTCAGCACAATGTTGGTTGAGGGGTGTATACTGGCCCCAGGACACCTCAGGGAACGGGCCCACAACCAGGCCAAAACCCCACACCTTTCTGCCCTTCGACACAGCTGTGGGGTCTTTTACACCCAACCGACAGGGAAGATGGGGACTCAGTGCTGACCCTCCGACAGTGCGGCACTCCCTCAGTACTGACCCTCCGACAGTGCGGCGCTCCCTCAGTACTGACCCTCCGACAGTGCGGCACTCCCTCAGTACTGACCCTCCGACAGCACTCCCTCAGTACTGACCCTCCGACAGTGCGGCACTCCCTCAGTACTGACCCTCCGACAGTGCGGCACTCCCTCAGTGCTGACCCTCCGACAGTTCAGCACTCCCTCGGTACTGACCCTCTGACAGCGCGGCACTCCCTCAGTACTGACCCTCCGACAGTGCGGCGCTCCCTCAGTGCTGACCCTCCGACAGTGCGGCGCTCCCTCAGTACTGACCCTCCGACAGTGCGGCACTCCCTCAGTACTGACCCTCCGACAGTGCGGCACTCCCTCAGTACTGACCCTCCGACAGTGCGGCACTCCCTCAGTACTGACCCTCCGACAGTGCGGCACTCCCTCAGTACTGACCCTCTGACAGCGCGGCACTCCCTCAGTACTGACCCTCCGACAGTGCGGCACTCCCTCAGTACTGACCCTCCGACAGTGCGGCACTCCCTCAGTACTGACCCTCCGACAGTGCGGCGCTCCCTCAGTACTGACCCTCCGACAGTGCAGCACTCCCTCAGTACTGACCCTCTGACAGCGCGGCACTCCCTCAGTACTGACCCTCTGACAGCGCGGCACTCCCTCAGTACTGACCCTCCGACAGTGCAGCACTCCCTCAGCACTGACCCTCCGACAGTGCAGCACTCCCTCAGTACTGACCCTCTGACAGCGCGGCACTCCCTCAGTACTGACCCTCTGACAGCGCGGCACTCCCTCAGTACTGACCCTCCGACAGTGCGGCGCTCCCTCAGTACTGACCCTCCGACAGTGCGGCGCTCCCTCAGTACTGACCCTCCGAACAGTCAGCCCCTCTGGCGTGTTGGAATGGATTATGTAATCAAGTCTCTGGTGGGAGGTTCTTAAACTCTCGACCTTTGGACTCAGGGGCGAGAGGCGGGGATGAGTGAGCCACTCAGGCTCTGTTACACCTGGGGCTGAAGGTGGTGGAATTAACTTGCCGGTTCCAGAATCCCGGCGAGCAATCATTGAAAATAAAGCTTCAGAGCCCTCCCTCCGCGGCTTAGCATTCAGAAGTCTGAAACCCCAACTCTCACCCTCCTCTGCTCTGTCCCTGTCTCTCACAGCCCCACTCTCTGAAACCCCTCTCTCACCCTCCTCTGCTCTGTCCCTGTCTCTCACTGTCCCACTCTCTGAAACCCCTCTCTCACCCTCCTCTGCTCTGTCCCTGTCTCTCACTGTCCCACTCTCTGAAACCCCACACTCACCCTCCTCTGCACTGTCCCTGTCTCTCACTGTCCCACTCTCTGAAACCCCTCTCTCACCCTCCTCTGCTCTGTCCCTGTCTCTTTCAGCAATTTCAGAAGCACTGGAGAAACTGGCAAAGGAATTTGAGTTCAATATTTCGATCGAGCACCACTTCCACGTCCATGCCAATCAGTCCAAGAGCTTTTCCCATGTGGCACTGGACATCATGGAGGAGATCAGGCAGCGTGTGGGAGCTTTCTATGAGGGAATAGGGCTCTTTGGCTACAGCTCCACCTTGATGATGCTCTTCTTGTACATCCAGTGAGTGCAAATTGTAGGATGTATTGGCTTTGGTGAAGTTACAGCACAGATTCGGCAGGATGATGACATAGAACGTACAGCAGAGAATCGGGCTCTGCTCACATCTGCGGTTTACATGTTGTTTTAATTCATGGGTGTCGCTGGCCAGGCCCAGCATTTATTGCCCATCCCTAATTGCCCCTTGAGAAGGTGGGGGGTGAGCTGCCTTCTTGAGCCGCTGCAGTCCCTGTGGTGTAGGTACATCCACCGTGCTGTTAGGGAGGGAGTTCCAGGATTTGGACCCAGCGACAGTGAAGGGACGGCCGATATATTTCCAAGTCAGGATGGTGAGGGGCTCGGAGGGGAACTTCCAGGTGGTGGTGTTCCCCATGTGTCTGCTGCCCTTGTCCTTCTAGATGGTAGTGGTCGTGGGTTTGGAAGGTGCTGTCTAAGGAGCCTTGGTGAGTTGCTGCAGTGCATCTTGTAGATGGTGCACACACTGCTGCTACTGTGTGTCGGTGGTGGAGGGAGTGAATGTTTGTGGATGGGGTGCTGATCAAGCGGGGCTGCTTTGTCCTGGATGGTGTCGAGCTTCTTGAGTGTTGTGGGAGCTGCACTCATCCAGGCAAGTGGGGAGTATTTCATCCCACTCCTGACTTGTGCCTTGTAGATGGTGGACAGGCTTTGGGGAGTCAGGAGGTGAGTTACTCACTGCAGGATTCCCAGCCTCTGACCTGCTCTTGTAGCCACAGTATTTATATGGCTGGTCCAGTTCAGTTTCTGGTCAATGGTAACCCCCAGGATGTTGATAGTGGGGTATTCAGTGATGGTAAGGCCATGCAATAACACACTGTACCTGTCCTGGGAGTGTTTGATGGGGACAGTGCAGAGGGAGCTTTACTCTGTATCTAACCCCGTGCTGTACCTGTCCTGGGAGTATTTGATGGGGACAGTGTAGAGGGAGCTTTACTCTGTATCTAACCCTGTGCTGTACCTGTCCTGGGAGTGTTTGATGGGGACAGTGTAGAGGGAGCTTTACTCTGTATCTAACCCCGTGCTGTACCTGTCCTGGGAGTGTTTGATGGAGACAGTGTAGAGGGAGCTTTACTCTGTATCTAACCCCGTGCTATACCTGTCCTGGGAGTGTTTGAAGAGTGCTGTGAAAGTCTGAATTCGAAGCCACTCTAATCCCACTCATTTCGATCTCTCAGAGCTTTGCTGTATCGTAAAAACTACCTGTTCCGGGATGATTATGACAACTGTTACATCACCAACCAGTTCCTGGAAATCGATGTCATGAGAGCCAAGACTGGGAAGAGCACCATCTTGCCGCTGAGATTCCGCGAGGCTTGCAAGTACATCCGGCCCTGTGAGTCTCACCTCGTATATCAGCACAGTCTCCGTGAAAATCAGAGGAGGTTAAATGGGGAATCCCACACATAAGGCAGTCAGCAGACCCCCAGGCTCTCACTGGTCTTTAATCCGACATTCTCACTCGATTTCCCTAATCCCCTTATCCTACTTGGCCCTCCTACCTGCCAAGGCCTCACCTCAACCCATTCTGAACCTTTGACACTACAACCTCATCCATTCTGCACCCTCGCCTCTCTCCGCATGACTAAGCTTGCCCCCCGCCCCTGCCACTTGCCTAGTGGGCAGGATTCCGGGTGTCACTCCACTCTCCCCTGCCCCCCTGTTCCGGGCATATTTTCAGTGTGCTAGGGTAGGGTGCCTGTAAAATAGTTTGGTTGGCCAGCCCACCCCCTACCCACCCACCCCACAGCCCGTTCTCCACCCTCCTTTGGCTGGGTAAGTTGCCCACCTGTTGAGGCCTATAGTTGCCCAATTCAGGTGCAAGTGAGGACCTCAACCCACCTGCTGGTCAGTCGCAAGTGGGCGAAAGTATCAGGCCTATTTTGTAAACTATGTTATTGACAAGGCAGGAAGGAACGCGTTGGCACATCATTCGGGGGGTACCCTGTGGGCAACTGGGACATCCATTGTCCCTCAAGATGGCACCCCCTGTCTTTTTTCCCTTCCTGTTTGGCCTGCCAAATCTTTGCTACCTTATCCCATCGCCCTGACCTTTCCAATCCCTTCCCTCACTAAACCTCTCCACCTCTCTCTCCTCCTGTAAAACCGACCTCTGTCACCAAGCTGTTGGCTGCCTGTCCCTGATATCTCCCCGTGTGGCTCGAGGACAGACTCAGTTCAACAACTCTCCTGTGAACTTCGAGCCTTGAGATGTCAGGCCATGTTCAATGTGCTACCTCACATCAAGCCGGTGTTTTAACAGGGCAAGACCTGAATGGTGAGAAGCTGGGAACGGGCGAGGAGCTGAGAGGTTTGGGAGTCGGAGCAGAGAAGTCACTGGAAGCTAGTGGACAGATGCCAAGCTTTTCTGAAAAATGCTAATGGGACTTCGGCCTTCGTCTCGAGGGGGCTGGAATACAAAGGGGTGGGGGGGGGTTGTGGTGGGAGCGATGTCACCGCCACATAGAGCTCAAGTTCAATCCCATCGGGAGTAACCAGGCTCAGTTCTGGGCCCTCGCACATCAGGAAGGATATATTGACCCTCGAAGGGGGGGTCAGTGCAGATTCACCAGAACAATCCCGGGGGATGAAGGGATTAAATCCCGAGGGCAGGTCACACACAGACTCTGCTTGTATTCCCTCGAGTGTGGAAGATTAAGGGGGGATCGAATCGAGGGGGTTTAAAATGATTAAAGGATTCGATGGGGTCGATAGAGAGAAACTGTTTCCTCTGGTGGGGGTGGGGAGTCCAGAACAAGGAGGCAGAACTTTAAAATTGGAGCCAGGCCCGTTCAGGGGTGATGTCAGGAAGCACTTCACACACACACACAGGGGAGCGGGAATCTGGAACTCTGTCCCCCTGTTTAAGCAGTCGAGTCACGGGAGGTCAATTGATAATGTCAGAACAGAAGCAAATTGATTTCTGTTGGCTGAGGGGATTAAGGCGGGTAGATGGAGTTAAAATAAAGATTAGCAGTGATCTGACTGAATGGGTGGGGTGGGGTGGAGGGGCTGAGTGGCATCTTCCTGTACTCTGACCTCTCCCTTTCGTCTCTCAATCCCACAGTACATTTCCATGGAGAATTTGCCGTATTCTTGTCCGTTTTTCACAGGATGCAGGATTGAATTCCAATACACTCAGCTTCTATTATCCTCCCTTTCGCTTCACAAATAATTCCCAGTCATTTATCATAACATCTCTCACCTCACTTCTAATTAATATGAAATTTATCTCCTCCAAAATGTATCTGCTTCTGTAAACACTGATGTGCAGTACTCGCTCAATGTAACCACCCATTTCCATTGAGTTTGTTCTAAGTCACAATCCTCTCCGCTCAGATCTCCTATCTCAACTCTTCTTTTGTGAAGGATTGAGACTTCACACTGTATGTTTTCACGAAACCTAAACTGATAAGCTCATCGCTGTTTCTAAATTCTTTAAAACATGGAACCTTGTCAAGTGCCTTACTGAAATCCATATAGACAACATCCACTGTGCTACCCTCATCGACCCTCCTCGTTACTTCCTCAAAACATTCTATTAAGTTAGTAAGACACGACCTTCCCCCAACAAAACCACGCTGACTGCCCCTGATCAGTCCATGCCTTTCTAAGTGTCAGTTTGTCCTGTCTCTCACAATTGATTCCAATAATTTGCCCACCACTGAAGTCAGACTGAAGCCTGTCCCTCCCTCCCTTTTTAAATATTGGTACAATGTTCACAGACCCCCCCCCCCCCCAATCCTCTGGGGATCTAGTGAGGATTGGAAAATGAATCTCGGAGCATCTGCTATTTCCTTGTTGGTTTCCTTTAACAGCCTGGGATACGATCCATCCGGCCCTGGTGATTTATCCACCTTCAAGGATGCCAGTCCCTCCTGTACTTCCTCTCTCGCTCTGCTTATTGTGTCTAATATTCCACACTCCTCGTATTTAACTAAAATGTCTGCATCATCCCTCTCCTTGGTGAAGACAAGAGACAAAGTCCTCATCGAGAATCCTGCCCCCACCTTCTGCATTGACACACAAATTACCATGTTCCCCTCTGATAGGCCCGACCTTTTCCTTAGGCCCTTCCTCTTACCCTTAATGTACAGGTACAACATATTTGCATTGTTTTGATGTTTATGTGCCAATAGATTTTTTTATATCCTCTCTTTGCTTTCCTAACTTATTTATTTTTTTACTTTTCTCCTGTACTCTCCATTCTCCTCGAGGCTGGCTACAATATTAAGCTTTTTGTGACTCTCATAAACTTTCTTTCCCTAGCCCTGTGTGCTGCTGGAAAACCAAAGGGCTCGAGATTTGGCAGCCCCACTGTCTGTCCCTCTACTGTAGCTTTGTTAGCAGCTAGTGACCCTGGAGATGGAACACGTGGTATCTGCCTGTACACTAGATGCACCCCCGTGATCAGTGGGCAGCTCTGGGGCTGGTGTGCACCACCGTATCCACATTTTAATTTGATTTGATAAGTTTCCTACCACTTTAATGTTTTATTGATCATCCTGTTTAGTACCTGAGACTAATTGATTTTTAGTTTAACTTGTTAACTTCGTTTTGCTTAAAAGAGTGTAAAGAAATCCTGCTGTGAAACTGGGTGAATGTTTGGGCAGACGCAGACATGTGTAGTGTTGCATTTTGTTAATAAACCTAGTGTTAAGTAGAAAGGTTGGCACCTGGTTCCCGACTTCAGTGCCTGATGTGAGAATGGTTTGACCACAGTAGTTGGTAGATGAAGGGGTGTCTAGCATGCGATTGAATAAGATTCTTTATCTTGAAAGGGTCCTTCTACATGACAGTCTCAGAGAAGCGGAGGTACATCCTTGGCTTCTCCACCGTCCTGCGCCAGTCCTTGGCGGTGGTGATCGTTATTCTCCTGGATTACACCATCTTCTGGGTCCTCGATATGGTCAGTTACCACCTGCAGGTTGAGATCGTCGCACGATGTGAGTTTTCCCTCTGGGAATTGGGAATATTTGGCGATATGACACCTCAGCAATAGCGGCCATCACCCAGGTCAATCTCGGAGTCAGCGCGTGGAGATTACACAGGGTCAACAGTACAGGAAAAGGCCATTCAGCCCCTCTGCTCTGTGCTGGTGTTTCTGTGCCACACGAGCCTCCCCCCCCACTCTCTCTCCCTCCATCAACATATCCTTCTATTCCTCTCCCCCTCATGTGTTTATCCAGCTTCCCCCCCTCTTCAATCCATCTCTGTGATTCACCTCGACCACTCCCCGTGGGAGCGAGTCCCACATTCTCCCCGTGGGAGCGAGTCCCACATTCTCCCCATGGGAGTGAGTCCCACATTCTCCCCACTCCCTGTGGGAGCGAGTCCCACATTCTCCCCGTGGGAGCGAGTCCCACATTCTCCCCACTCCCCGTGGGAGCGAGTCCCACATTCTCCCCACTCCCCGTGGGAGCGAGTCCCACATTCTCCCCGTGGGAGCCAGTCCCACATTCTCCCCACTCCCCATGGGAGCGAGTCCCACATTCTCCCCACTCCCCGTGGGAGCGAGTCCCACATTCTCCCCGCTCTCTGGGTAAAGCAGTTTCTCCTGAATTCCCCATCGGATTTACCAGGGACTGTCTGATATCCATGGCCCCCCTCGTTCTGGTCTCTCCCCCACCGACAAGTGGAAACATCTTCTCTACGTCGACCCTATCGAACCCCTTTCAGGATTTTAAAGACCTCGATCAGGTCCCCCCTCAGCCTCCTCTTTGTAGTTCGTCTGTCAGATTGTAAGATAGTATCACGAGGGCAATGAAATGATTAATAGATGCACCAGCAGTCCCAGAATGTGGGGCTCACTGGGGTTGGTGGGGGGTGGGGGGGTGCTGGGGGAGTGGAGTGGTGGCTGGGGGCTGGTGGAGGGATGGGGGAGTGGGATGGGGTGGGGAAAATGGGGTGGTGGGGGGTGGGAGGACAGGGTATTGTGGGGGGTAGTGAGGGAATGGGGGAGTGGGGATTGGGGAAAGTGGGGGTGGTGGTGGGTGAGGGGAGTACAGTTGTGGAGGTAGTGAGGGGATTGGGAGGTAAGGGGAGTACGTTCGTGGGGATTGGGGAAAGTGGGGTGGTGGGTGTGAGGGGAGTGGGGTGGTGGGGGTAGTGAGAGGAAGGGGGGGTCAGGGGAGAGGGGAGGTGCGGATTGGGTAAAGTGGGGTGGTAGAGGGTGAGGGGAGTGGGTTGGGGTAGTGGGGTGGTGAGGGGATGGGGGAGTGGTGTGTGGTGGGGAAAGTGGGGTGGTGGGGGGGGGTGAGAGGAGTGGGGATCTGGGCAGTGGGGGGTGAGGGGAGTGGGGTGGTGGGGATTGGGGAAGAGGTGGTGGAGGGTGAGGGGAATGGGTTCGTGGGGGTAGTGAAGGGAATGGGAGGTGAATGTGGTGGGGTGAGGTGAGTGGGGTGGAGGGGGTGAGTGGAGAGGGCTGGAGGGAGGTGAGGGGACTGGCGTGGTGGGGGGTAGTGAGAGGAGTGGGGATGTGGGCAGTAGTGAGAGGAGTGGGGGTTGAGGGAATTGGGCTGGTCGGGCGTGAGGGGAATGCGGTGGTGGGGTTGAGGTGAGTGGGGGGCTGGGGGGGGGAGTGAGGAGAGCGCGGGGGTGAGGGGAGTGGGGTGGTGTGGATTGGGGAATGTGGGGTGGTGAGGGGTGAGGGGAGTGGGGTTGTGGGCGGTGAGGGGAGTGGGGGTGAGGGGAAGGGGTGTTGGGTGAGGGGATTGGGTTGGTGGGGCGTAGTGAGGTGAGTGGGGGTGAGGGGAGTGGGGTGTGCTGGGAGGAGGGGGTGGGGTGGGGGAGTGTGGTAATGGTTGGGGGTGGGGTATTGGGGGGTGGGGAAATGGAGTGATGGGGTGGAGTGGGGTGGTGGGGATTAGGGAAAGTGGGGTGGTGGGGGGGTGAAGGGACTGGGGTTTGAGGGGAGTGAAATATGAGGGGATTGGGGTGGTGGTGGGTGAGGGGAGAGGGGGGTGAGGGGAGAGGGGGGGTGAGGGGAGTGGGGTGTGGTGGGGATGAGAGGGGTAGGGTGGGGGAGTGGGGAGTGGGTGTGGGGAAAGTGGGGTGGTGGAGGGTGAGGGGAGTGGGATTGTTGGGGCAGTGAGGGGATTGGGGGTGAGGGGGGTGGGGTGGGGGGTGAGGGGGTAGGGTGGGATATGGGGTGGGGTGTGGGAGTGGTGTAATGGTGGGGAGTTGAGGTGGGGTGGGGTTGAGGGGGGTAGGGTGGGGTGGGGGGAGTGGGGAGTGGGAAATATGGGGTGGTGGGGGTTGAGGGGAGTGGGGTGGTGAGGAGTGAGGGGAGTGAGATTGTGGGGAATGAAGGGACTAAGGGGTGAGGGGAGTGGGGTGGTGAGGGGTGAGGGGAGTGGGGTGGTGGTGGGTGAGGAGAGTGGGGTGGTTGGGGGGGTGAGGGGAGTGGGGTGGTGGGAGGTGAGGGGAGTGGGAGGGTGCGTGGGAGTGAGGAGAGTGAGGGATGAGGGAAATGAGGTGGTGGGGGATAATGAGGGGAGTGGGGTGTGAGGGGAGTGGGGCAGTGGCACAATGGCCAGGGTGGGGGGGGTGGGCAGAGTGGGGGGTGGGGGGGAGTGGGGCAGTGGGCGGAGAGGTGTGGTGGGCGGAGTGGAGCAGTGGGGCAGTAGGCGTGGTGGGGTGGTGGGAGGAGTGGGTGTGGAGGGAGTGGGGCAGTGGGCGGAGTGGAGGGGTGGGTGTTGGGGGGCAGTGGGGCAGAGGGCGGAGTGGGGCTGAGGGGGAGTGGGGCAGTGTGCGGAGTGGGGGGGTGGGCAGAGTGGAGCAGTGGGGCAGTAGGTGTGGTGGGGGGGGTGGGAGGAGTGGGGGGTGGGGGGAGTGGGGAAGTGGGTGGAGTGGAGGGGTGGGGGGGGCAGTGGGGCAGAGGGCGGAGTGGGGCTGAGGGGGAGTGGGGCAATGTGCGGAGTGGGGGGGGTGGGCAGAGTGGGGGTGTGGGGGGTAGGGGGGCAGTGGGCGGAGTGGGGCACTGGGTGGAGTTGGGGGGAGTGGGGGGTGGGGGGGGCATGCAGCAGTGGGCAGAGTGGGGCACTTGGTGGAGAGGGGCGGTGGGCGGAGTGGGTGGGTGGGGGGAGTACGGGTGTGAGGGGGAGTGGGGGAGTGGGGGAGTGGGGGGGTGGGGGAGTGGGGGAATGAGGGAGTGGGGGGGTGGGGGAGTGGGGGGGTGGGGGAGTGGGGGAGTGAGGGGAGTGGGGTGGTGGGGGAGTGAGGGGGTTGGGGGAGTGGGGGTTGGGGGAGTGGGGGGTGGGGGAGTGGGCTGTGCAGTCACTGGGTTTAAGGGTAAATGGGGGGTTATGTGTGGAATCTGAAGCTTCGGCCTGATGTATTGTGGATGTGAGGGTAAAACAACGGTTTTGTGTTGAAAATGAGGGTATCTGGCTGGACTAAACCTTCAGATATTAGGAAGGGCAGATTCAGGTGGCGAAGCTTGGGAACAGCAGGAGGACATTCGGCCCCTCAAGCCGACCCTATCATTCAATGAGATCTTGGCTGATCTGCACCTGAACTCCGTCAAACCAACATCCTACCCTAACCCATATCCCCTGACCCAACAAAAACCCAGCAGATCTGTAAGCGGAAAAGAACCAGATGACGTAGGCGCTGCCATGACAACAGCAACAAAGGGGGAACATGCAGCATGTACAAGGGAAGAGGGCAGCAGATGGACATGGAGTGAGAGGGGAGAGGAAGATTGAGTCAGGGGAGAGGCAGATAGAGTCAGGGGAGAGGCAGATAGAGTCAGGGGAGAGGCAGATAGAGTCAGGGGAGAGGCAGATAGAGTCAGGGGAGAGGCAGCTAGAGTCAGGGGAGAGGCAGATAGAGTCAGGGGAGAGGCAGATAGAGTCAGGGGAGAGGCAGATAGAGTCAGGGGAGAGGCAGATAGAGTCAGGTTAGAGGCAGATAGAAACAAAAAAACTGCGGATGCGGAAAACAAAAACAGAATTACCTGGAAAAACTCAGCAGGTCTGGCAGCATCGGCGGAGAAGAAAAGAGTTGACGTTTCGAGTCCTCATGACCCTTCGACAGAACTTGAGTTCGAGTCCAAGAAAGAGTTGAAATATAAGCTGGTTTATGGTGTGTGTGTGGGGGGCGGAGAGAGAGAGAGAGAGAGAGAGAGAGAGGTGGAGGGGGGGTGTGGTTGTAGGGACAAACAAGCAGTGATAGAAGCAGATCATCAAAAGATGTCAACAACAATAGAACAAAAGAACAAGTTGGTGATATTATCTAAACGAATGTGCTAATTAAGAATGGATGGTAGGGCACTCAAGGTACAGCTCTAGTGGGGGTGTTTTTTTTAAATAATGGAAATAGGTGGGAAAAGGAAAATCTTTATAATTTATTGGAAAAAAAAGGAAGGGGGAAACAGAAAGGGGGTGGGGATGGAGGAGAGAGTTCATGATCTAAAATTGTTGAATTCAATATTCAGTCCGGAAGGCTGTAAAGTGCCTAGTCGGAAGATGAGGTGTTGTTCCTCCAGTTTGCGTTGGGCTTCACTGGAACAATGCAGCAAGCCAAGGACAGACATGTGGGCAAGAGAGCAGGGTGGAGTGTTAAAATGGCAAGCGACAGGGAGGTTTGGGTCATTCTTGCGGACAGACCGCAGGTGTTCTGCAAAGCGGTCGCCCAGTTTACGTTTGGTCTCTCCAATGTAGAGGAGACCACATTGGGAGCAACGAATGCAGTAGACTAAGTTGGGGGAAATGCAAGTGAAATGCTGCTTCACTTGAAAGGAGTGTTTGGGCCCTTGGACGGTGAGGAGAGAGGAAGTGAAGGGGCAGGTGTTACATCTTTTGCGTGGGCAGTGGGTGGTGCCATAGGAGGGGGTTGAGGAGTAGGGGTGATGAAGGAGTGGACCAGGGTGTCCCGGAGGGAGCGATCCCTACGGAATGCCGATAGGGGGGGTGAAGGGAAGATGTGTTTGGTGGTGGCATCATGCTGGAGTTGGCGGAAATGGCGGAGGATGATCCTTTGAATGCGGAGGCTGGTGGGGTGATAAGTGAGGACAAGGGGGACCCTATCATGTTTCTGGGAGGGATGAGAAGGCGTGAGGGCGGATGTGCGGGAGATGGGCCGGACACGGTTGAGGGCCCTGTCAACGACCGTGGGTGGAAAACCTCGGTTAAGGAAGAAGGAGGACATGTCAGAGGAACCGTTTTTGAAGGTAGCATCATCGGAACAGATGCGACGGAGGCGAAGGAATTCAGAGAATGGGATGGAGTCCTTACAGGAAGCGGGGTGTGAGGAGCTGTAGTCGAGGTAGCTGTGGGAGTCGGTGGGTTTGTAATGGATATTGGTGGACAGTCTATCACCAGAGATTGAGACAGAGAGGTCAAGGAAGGGAAGGGAAGTGTCAGAGATGGACCACGTGAAAATGATGGAGGGGTGGAGATTGGAAGCAAAATTAATAAATTTTTCTTAGTCCCGACGAGAGCATGAAGCGGCACCGAAGTAATCATCGATGTACCGGAGAAAGAGTTGTGGAAGGGGGCCGGAGTAGGACTGGAACAAGGAATGTTCCACCTACCCCATAAAGAGACAGGCATAGCTGGGACCCATGCGGGTACCCATAGCCACACCTTTTATTTGGAGGAAGTGAGAGGAGTTGAAGGAGAAATTGTTCAGCGTGAGAACACGTTCAGCCAGATGGAGGAGAGTAGTGGTGGATGGGGATTGTTCGGGCCTCTGTTCGAGGAAGAAGCTAAGGGCCCTCAGACCATCCTGGTGGGGGATGGAGGTGTAGAGGGATTGGACGTCCATGGTGAAGAGGAAGCGATTGGGGCCAAGGAAATGGAAATTGTTGATGTGACGTAAGGTGTCAGAGGAATCACGGATGTAGGTGGGAAGGGACTGGACAAGGGGTGAGAGAAGGGAGTCAAGATAACGAGAAATGAGTCCTGTGGGGCTGGAGCAAGCTGAGACGATCGGTCTACCAGGGCAGTTCTGTTTGTGGATTTTGGGTAGGAGATAGAAGCGGGCTGTCCGAGGTTGGGCGACTATCGGGTTGGAAGCTGTGGGAGGGAGATCCCCAGAGGAGATGAGGTCAGTGACAGTCCTGGAAACAATGGCTTGATGTTCAGTGGTGGGGTCATGGTCCAGGGAGAGGTAGGAGGAAGTGTCTGCGAGTTGACGCTCAGCCTCCGCGAGATAGAGGTCAGTGCGCCAGACAACAACAGCACCACCCTTGTCAGCGGGTTTGATGACAATGTCAGGGTTGGACATGAGAGAATGGAGTGCAGTAAGTTCAGAGAGAGACAGGTTAGAATGGGTGAGAGGAGCAGAGAAATTGAGACGACTAATGTCGCGCCGACAGTTCTCAATGAAAAGATCGAGAGAAGGTAAGAATCCAGAGGGAGGGGTCCAGGTGGAGGGAGAATATTGGAGATGGGTAAAAGGATCCGTTGAACTGGGAGAGGACTCCTGCCCAAAGAAGTGAGCCCGGAGACGAAGACGGCGGAAGAAGAGTTCAGCATCATGCCGAGCCCGAAATTCACTGAGGTGAGGGCGTAAGGGTATGAAACTAAGTCCTTTGCTGAGCACTGAACGTTCAGCATTGGAGAGGGGAAGGTCAGGGGGTATAGTGAATACACGGCTGGGGCTGGGATTGGAAGAAAGGGTTGGGACGGAGGGACAGGCAGGGGTGGAGGGTCCTAGATGGGTGTTGGTGTCGATGAGTTGTTGGAGCTTGCGTTCCTTAGCACTTGAGAGAAAGAGAAAAAGTTTCTTGTTGAGGCGTCGGATGAGCTGAAGGATAAAATGAAACTGGGGGCACGCGCAGCTTTGAAAAAGGGTACAGCGGTGCTGCTGGAGGGAGAGGTCGAGTGTGTTCATATGGCGGCGCATGGCACTGAGTGTGGATTTCAGGATGCGACAGGAACAGCAGTCCGAGAAATGTTTTATGTCCCGGAGATACCTGTAATCCTGGGTGGGTTCGAAACGAGGGGTGGAATTTCAGTTGAAATCCACGTGGGGTAAGTCGGAGATGGAGACAGTCACTGAGAAAGGAGATATGGCCGTCACATCCTGAAATCCACACTCAGTGCCATGCGCCGCCATATGAACACACTCGACCTCTCCCTCCAGCAGCACCGCCGTACCCTTTTTCAAAGCTGCGCGTGCCCCCAGTTTCATTTTATTCGTCATCTCATCCGACGCCTCAACAAGAAACTTTTTCTCTTTCTCTCAAGTGCTAAGGAACGCCAGCTCCAACAACTCATCGACACCAACACCCATCTAGGACCCTCCACCCCTGCCTGTCCCTCCGTCCCCACCCTTTCTTCCAATCCCAGCCCCAGCCGTGTATTCACTATACCCCCTGACCTTCCCCTCTCCGATGCTGAACGTTCAGTGCTCAGCAAAGGACTTAGTTTCATACCCTTACGCCCTCACCTCAGTGAATTTCGGGCTCGGCATGATGCTGAACTCTTCTTCCGCCGTCTTCGTCTCCGGGCTCACTTCTTTGGGCAGGAGTCCTCTCCCAGTTCAACGGATCCTTTTACCCATCTCCAATATTCTCCCTCCACCTGGACCCCTCCCTCTGGATTCTTACCTTCTCTTGATCTTTTCATTGAGAACTGTCAGCACGACATTAGTCGTCTCAATTTCTCTGCTCCTCTCACCCATTCTAACCTGTCTCTCTCTGAACTTACTGCACTCCATTCTCTCAGATCCAACCCTGACATTGTCATCAAACCCGCTGACAAGGGTGGTGCTGTTGTTGTCTGGCGCACTGACCTCTACCTCGCGCAGGCTGAGCGTCAACTCGCAGACACTTCCTCCTACCTCTCCCTGGACCATGACCCCACCACTGAACATCAAGCCATTGTTTCCAGGACTGTCACTGACCTCATCTCCTCTGGGGATCTCCCTCCCACAGCTTCCAACCTGATAGTCGCCCAACCTCGGACGGACCGCTTCTATCTCCTACCCAAAATCCACAAACAGAATTGCCCCGCTAGACCGATCATCTCAGCTTGCTCCTGCCCCACAGAACTCATTTCTCGTTATCTTGACTCCCTTCTCTCTCCCCTTGTCCAGTCCCTTCCCACCTACATCCGTGATTCCTCTGACACCTTACGTCACATCAACAATTTCCAGTTCCCTGGCCCCAACCGCTTCCTCTTCACCATGGACGTCCAATCCCTCTACACCTCCATCCCCCACCAGGATGGTCTGAGGGCCCTTAGCTTCTTCCTGGAACAGAGGCCCGAACAATCCCCATCCACCACTACTCTCCTCCGTCTGGCTGAACTTGTTCTCACGCTGAACAATTTCTCCTTCAACTCCTCTCACTTCCTCCAAATAAAAGGTGTGGCTATGGGTACCCGCATGGGCCCCAGCTATGCCTGTCTCTTTATGGGGTATGTGGAACATTCCTTGTTCCAGTCCTACTCCAGCCCCCTTCCACAACTCTTTCTCCGGTACATCGATGATTACTTCGGTGCCGCTTCATGCTCTCGTCGGGACTTGGAAAAATTTAGTAATTTTGCTTCCAATCTCCACCCCTCCATCATTTTCACGTGGTCCATCTCTGACACTTCCCTTCCCTTCCTTGACCTCTCTGTCTCAATCTCTGGTGATAGACTGTCCACCAATATCCATTACAAACCCACCGACTCCCACAGCTACCTCGACTACAGCTCCTCACACCCCGCTTCCTGTAAGTACTCCATCCCATTCTCCCAGTTCCTTCGCCTCCGTCGCATCTGTTCCGATGATGCTACCTTCAAAAACAGTTCCTCTGACATGTCCTCCTTCTTCCTTAACTGAGGTTTTCCACCCACGGTCGTTGACAGGGCCCTCAACCGTGTCCGGCCCATCTCCCGCACATCCGCCCTCACGCCTTCTCCGCCCTCCCAGAAACATGATAGGGTCCCCCTTGTCCTCACTTATCACCCCACCAGCCTCCGCTTTCAAAGGATCATCCTCCGCCATTTCCGCCAACTCCAGCATGATGCCACCACCAAACACATCTTCCCTTCACCCCCCCTATCAGCATTCCATAGGGATCGCTCCCTCCGGGACACCCTGGTCCACTCCTCCATCACCCCCTACTCCTCAACCCCCTCCTATGGCACCATCCCATGCCCACGCAAAAGATGCAACACCTGCCCCTTCACTTCCTCTCTCCTCACCGTCCAAGGGCCCAAACACTCCTTTCAAGTGAAGCAGCATTTCACTTGCATTTCCCCCAACTTAGTCTACTGCATTCACTGCTCCCAATGTGGTCTCCTCTACATTGGAGAGACCAAACGTAAACTGGGCGACCGCTTTGCAGAACACCTGCGGTCTGTCCGCAAGAATGACCCAAACCTCCCTGTCGCTTGCCATTTTAACACTCCACCCTGCTCTCTTTCCCACATGTCTGTCCTTGGCTTACTGCATTGTTCCAGTGAAGCCCAACGCAAACTGGAGGAACAACACCTCATCTTCCGACTAGGCACTTTACAGCCTTCCGGACTGAATATTGAATTCAACAACTTTAGGTCGTGAGCTCCCTCCTCCATCCCCACCCCCTTTCTGTTTCCCCCTTCCTTTTTTTTCCAATAAATTATAAAGATTTTCCTTCTCCCACCTATTTCCATTATCTTAAAAAATAAACACCCCCACTATAGCTATACCTTGAGTGCCCTACCATCCATTCTTAATTAGCACATTCGTTTAGATAATATCACCAACTTTAACTTTAACACCTATGTGTTCTTTTGTACCATTGTTGTTGACATCTTTTGATGATCTGCTTCTATCACTGCTTGTTTGTCCCTACAACCACACCCCGCCTCCACCTCTCTCTCTCTCTCTCTCTCTCTCTCCGCCCCCCACACACACACCTTAAACCAGCTTATATTTCAACTCTTTCTTGGACTCGAACTCAAGTTCTGTCGAAGGGTCATGAGGACTCGAAACGTCAACTCTTTTCTTCTCCGCCGATGCTGCCAGACCTGCTGAGTTTTTCCAGGTAATTCTGTTTTTGTTTTTGTTGTGAGAGGCAGATAGAGTCAGGGGTAAAGCAGATAGAGTAGGGAGAACGGCAGGTAGAGACAGGGGAGAGGCAGATAGAGTCAGGCAAGAGCCAGATAGAGTCGGGGGAGAGGCAGATAGAGTCAGTGGAGAGGCAGATTTAATCGGTGAGAGGCAGATAGAGTCAGAGGAGAGGCAGATAGAGTCAGGGGAGAGGCAGATACGCAGATAATGTCGGGAGCGAGGCCGATATAATCGTTGAGAGGCAGATGGGGTCGGGTGAGATGCGGATAGAGACACGAGAGAGGCAGATAGAGTCAGAGGAGGGGCAGATATAGGCAGATAGAGTCGGGGATGAGGCAGATAGAGTCAGAGGAGGGGCAGATATAGGCAGATAGAGTCGGGGATGAGGCAGATAGTGTCAGTGGAGTGGCAGATAAATTCCAGAGGAGTAGCAGATAGAGTCGGGAGAGAGGCAGATAGATTCAGGAGAGAGGCAGATAGAGTCCGGGAGAGACAGATAGATTCAGGGGAGAGGCAGATAGAGTCTGTGGAGAGGCAGAAAGAGTTGGGAGAGACGCCGATAGGGTCCAGAGAGAGGCAGATACAGTCGGGGGAGAGGAGGATAGAGTCAGTATAGAGGCAGATAGAATGAGGGAGGAGGCAGAAAGCGTGAGAGGGAAGGCAGATAGAGTCGGGAGAGGAGCAGATAGAGTCAGGGGAGAGGCAGATATATTCAGGACAGAGGCACATAGACTCGGGGGAGAGGAAGATAATATGACGGGAGAGGCAGATTGAGTCCGGGTAGCGGCAGATAGAGTCAGGGGAGAGGCAGATAGAGTCGGCTGAGTGGCAGATGGAGTCAGTGGAGAGGCAGATAGAGTCAGGAGAGAGGCAGATAGAGTCAAGGGTGGGGGAGATACAGTCCGGGGAGAGGCAGGTAGAGTCAGTGGAGAGGCAGATAGAGTTGGGGGAGAGGCAGATAGATTCAGGAGAGTGGCAGATAGAATCGGGGGAGAGGCAGTTAGAGCAGGGAGAGGCAGATAGATTCAAGGGAGAGGCATATAGAGTCAGGGGTGAAGCAGATAGAGACAGGGGAGAGGCAGATTGAGTCGGGGAAGAGGCAGATAGTCAGGAGAGAGGTAGATAGAGTCAGAAGAGAGGTAGATAGCATGCTGGGAGAGGCAGATAGATTAAGGAGAGAGGCAGCTAGAGTCGGGGGAGAGGCAGATAGAGTCAGGAGAGAGGCAGATAGAGACGGGTGAGAGGCAGATGGAGTCAGTGGAGAGGCAGATGAGGTCGGGAGAGAGGCAGATAGAGTCTCACGAGAGACAGGTAGAGGCAGGGGAGAGGCAGAAAGTGTCAGGGGAGAGGCAGATAGAGTCAGGGGAGAGGCAGAAAGTGTCAGGGGAGAGGCAGATAGAGTCAGGGGAGAGGCAGAAAGTGTCAGGGGAGAGGCAGATAGAGTCGTGTGAGAGCCAGATAGATTCCAGGGGTGAAGCAGACAGAGTCGAGAGAGAGGCAGATAGAGAGAGGGAGGAGGCAGATAGCGTGAGGGGGAAGGCAGAGAGAGTCGGGAGAGGAGCAGATAGGGTCAGGGGAGAGCAGATAGAGTCAGGAGAGAGGCAGATACATTCAGGGGTGGGGCAGGTTTAGTCAGGGGAGAGGCAGATAGACTCGGAGGAGGGGCGGATAGATTCGAGGAAGAAGGAGATAGAGACAGGAGAGAGGCAGAGAGAATCAGGGGAGAGGCAGTTGCAGTCGGGAGAGAGGCGGAAATAGTCAGGGGAGATTCAAATAGAGTCCGGGGAGGGGCGGTTATAGTCAGGGGAGAGGCAGAGAAAGTCGGGGGTGCGGCAGGTAGAGTCGGGAGAGAGGCTGATAGAGTCAGGGGAGAGGAAGTTAAAGTCGGGTGAGAAACAGATAGACACCAGGGACAGGCAAACAGAGTCAGGGAAGATGCAATAGAGTCCGGGGCGAGGCAGATTGAATCTGGAGGGACGCAATTAGAGCCGGAGAGAGGCAGATACAGTCGGGAGGGAGGCAGATAGGGTCTGTGGAGAGGAGGATAGAGTCGAGGGAGAGGCAGATTGAATCAGGGGAGAGGCAGATAGGGTCAGGAGAGAGGCAGATAGAATCAGGGAAGAGGCAGATAGAGTCGGGGAGAGAGGCAGATAGAGTCGGGGGAGAGGCAGTTAGAGTCGGGAGAGAGGCAGATAGAGTCGGGGGAGAGGCAGATAGATTCGGGGGAGAGGTAGATAGATTCGGGGGAGAGGCAGATAGATTCGGGGGAGAGGCAGTTCGGGTGAGGAGAGAGGCAGTTACAGTCGCGTGAGAGGCAGATAGAGTCAGGAGAGCGGCAGATAGAGTTGTTGGAGAAACAGATAGAGTCGGGAGTTAGGCAGATAGTGTCTCGGGAGAGGCGGATTCAGTAAGGAGCGAGGCAGTTAGAGTCAGGGGAGAGGCAGATAGAGTCAGGGGAGATGCAGATCGAGTCGGGAGAGACAGATAGATTCAGGGGAGAGGCAGATAGAGTCAGGGGAGAGGCAGATAGAGTCAGGGGAGAGACAGATAGAGTCAGGGGAGAGACAGATAGAGTCAGGGGAGAGGCAGATAGAGTCTGGGGAGAGGCAGATAGAGTCTGGGGAGAGGCAGATAGAGTCAGGGAAGAGGCAGATAGAGTCAGGGAAGAGGCTGATCGAGAACGCGGAGAAGCAGATAGGGACAGGAGTGTGGCAGATAGAGTCGGCAGGGAGGCAGATAGATTCGGGGGAGAAGCAGCTGGAGTCCGGGGAGAGGCAGATAGATTCAAGGGAGAGGCAATTCGAGTGAGGAGAGACGCAGATAGGTTCAGGGGAGAGGCAGATAAATTCCAGGGGTGAAGCAGACAGAGTCGGGAGAGAGGCAGATAGAGAGAGGGAGGAGGCAGATAGCGTGAGGGGGAAGGCAGAGAGAGTCGGGAGAGGAGCAGATAGGGTCAGGGGAGAGCAGATAGAGTCAGGAGAGAGGCAGATACATTCAGGGGTGGGGCAGGTTTAGTCAGGACAGAGCAGATAAAGTCCAGGGGAGAGGCAGATAGACTCGGAGGAGGGGCGGATAGATTCGAGGAAGAAGGAGATAGAGACAGGAGAGAGGCAGAGAGAATCAGGGGAGAGGCAGTTACAGTCGGGAGAGAGGCGGAAATAGTCAGGGGAGATTCAAATAGAGTCGGGGGAGGGGAGGATATCGTCAGGTGAGAGGCAGAGAAAGTCGGGGGTGCGGCAGGAAGAGTCGGGGGAGAGGCTGATAGAGTCAGGGGAGAGGCAGTTAAAGTCGGGTGAGAAACAGATAGACACCAGGGACAGACAAACAGAGTCAGGGAAGAGGCAATAGAGTCCGGGGAGAGGCAGATTGAATCTGGAGGGACGCAGTTAGAGCCGGAGAGAGGCAGATACAGTCAGGAGGGAGGCAGATAGGGTCAGTGGAGAGGAGGATAGAGTCAAGGGAGTGGCAGATAGACTCAGGGGAGAGGCAGATAGAGTCATGGGAGAGGCAGTTCGAGTGAGGAGAGAGGCAGTTAGAGTCACGTGAGAGGCAGATAGAGTCAGGAGAGAGGCAGATAGAGTCAGGGGTGAAGCAGATAGTGTCGGGAGAGGGGCAGATAGAGTCGTGGGAGATACAGATAGAGTCAGTGGAGAAACAGATAGAGTCGGGAGTTAGGCAGATAGTGTCGGGGGAGAGGCAGATAGAGGCATGGGAGTGGCAGATAGAGTCAGGTGAGAGGCAGATAAATTCCAGGGGAGAAGCATGTAGAGTCGGGAGAGAGGTAGATAGAGAGAGGGAGGAGGCAGATAGAGTGAGGGGGAAGGCAGATCGAGGCAGGAGAGGAGCAGATAGTGTCAGGACAGAGCAGATAAAGTCAGAAGAGAGACAGATAGAGTCAGGGGTGGGGCAGATTTAGTCAGGGGAGAGGCAGAAAAAGTCCAGGGGAGAGGCAGATAAAGTCCAGGGGAGAGGCAGATAGAGTCGTGGAAGAGGCAGATAGAGTCAGGAGAGAGGCAGATAGGGTCTTGAGAGAGGTGGATAGAGTCGGGGGATTCAAGTAGAGTCGGGGGAGAGGCAGATAGAGTCAGGGGAGAGGCAGATAAAATCGGGAGAGAAGCAGTTAGTGACCAGGGACAGGCAAATAGAGTGAGGGAAGAGGCAGATAGAGTCCGGGGCGAGGCAGATTGAATCTGGAGGGAGGCAGATAGAGTCGGAGAGAGGCAGATATAGTCGGAAGAGAAGTTGATAGAGTCAGAAGAGTGGAAGCTAGAGTCAAGGGAGTTGCAGATAGACTCAGGGGGCAGGCAGATAGAGTCGGGGGAGATGCGGATAGAGTCAGGTAAAGGGAGATAGAGTTTTCGGAGAAGGAGATAGAGTCAGGGGAAAGGCAGATTGAGTAAGGGGAGAGGCATTTCATGTGAGGAGAGAGGCAGATAGAGTCAGGAGAAAGGCAGATAGAGTTGGGTGAGAGGCAGATAGTCAGGTGAGAGGTAGATAGAGTCAGGGGAGAGACAGATAGAGTCAGGGGAGAGGCAGATAGAATCAGGGGAGAGGCAGATAGAGTCGGTGAGAGACAGATAGAGTCAGGGGAGAGGGAGATAGAGTCTGCGGAGAGGCAGATAGAGTCGGTGAGAGACAGATAGAGTCAGGGGAGAGGCAGATAGAGTCTGCGGAGAGGCAGATAGGGACAGGAGTGTGGCAGATAGAGTTGGCAGGGAGGCAGATAGATTCGGGGTAGAGGCATATGGAGTCCGGGGAGAGGCAGTTAGAGCAGGGAGAAGTGGATTGAATCCGTGGAGGGGCAGATAGATTCGGGGAAGAGGCAGTTCGAGTGTGGAGTGAGGCAGTTAGTGTCAGAAGAGAGGCAGATAGAGACTGGAAAGAGGCCGATGGAGTCTGGGGAGAGGCAGATAGAGATGGTGAGAGGCAGATAGAGTCAGAGGAGAGGCAGATAGAGTCAGGGGAGAGGCAGATAGAGATGGTGAGAGGCAGATAGAGTCAGAGGAGAGGCAGATAGAGTCAGGGGAGAGGCAGATAGATTCAGGAGAGAGGCACATAGAGTAAGAGAGGCAGATAGTGTCCTGGGAGGGGCAGATGGATTAAGCAGATAGGCAGATAGAGTTGGGGGAGTGGCAGATGAAGGCACAGGAGAGGCAGATAGAGTCTGGAGAGAGGCAGATAGAGTCAGTGGGAGGCAGCTAGGGACAGGAGGGTGGCAGATAGAGTCGGGATGGAGGCAGATAGAGTCAGTGGGAGGCAGATAGAGTCTGGGGTGGGGCTGATATAGTCAGGGGAGAGGCAGATAGAGTTGGGGGAGAGGGGGATGGAGTCAGTGGAGAGGCAGATAGAGTCGGAAGAGAGGCAGACAGATTCAGGGGAGAGGCAGACAGATTCAGGGGAGGGGCAGATAGATTCGGGAGTGAGATAGATAGAGTCAAGGGAGAGGCAGATAGAGTCAGGTGATTGAGAGATAGAGTCAGGAGAAAGGCACATAGAGTCGGGAGGGAAGGCAGTTCGAGTCATGGTTGAGGCAGATATAGTCAGCGGAGAGGCAGATATAGTCATGGGATAGGCAATAGGATGAGGGGAGGGGCAGATAGAGACGGAGGAGGGGCAGATACATTCAGCAGAAAGGCACATAGATTCTGGAGAGATATAGTCTCCCCGGACTGTATCTGCCTCTCTCCCGACTCTATCTGTCTCTCCCGGGACTCTATCTGCCTCCCTCCCGACTCTATCTGCCTCAATCCAGATTCTATCTGCCGCTCCCTGGACCCTATCTGCCTCACCCCTCACTCTATCTTTCTATCCCACCAGTGTATCTACCTCTCCCCGCAATCTATGTACCTCCGTCCCGAAACTATCTGCCTGCCCCCGACTCCAGCTGCCTCTTCCCCGACTCTAACACTCTCCCGACTCTATCTGTCTCTCCACTGACTCTGCCTTTCTCTCCCCCGTCTCTATCTGCCTCTATCACGACTCTATCTATCTCTCCCCTGACTCTATCTGCCTCTCTCCCTGGACTCTATCTGCCTTTCCCCTGACTCTATCTGTCTCTCCCCTGACTCTATCTGCCTCTCTCCCTGGACTCTATCTGTCTCTCCCCTGCCTCTATCTGTCTCTCCCCTGACTCTATCTGCCTCTCTCCCTGGACTCTATCTGCCTTTCCCCTGACTCTATCTGTCTCTCCCCCGTCTCTATCTGCCTCTATCCCGACTCCATCAACCTATCCCCCGATTGTACCTGCCTCTCCCCTGACTCTATCTGTCTCTCCCCTGACTCTATCTGTCTCTCCCCTGACTCTATCTGCCTCTCCCCTGACTCTATCTGTCTCTCCCCCGACTCTATCTGCCTCTCCCCTGACTCTATCTGTCTCTCTCCCTGGACTCTATCTGCCTCTCCCTGACTCTATCTGCCTCTCCACTGACTCTGCATTTCTCTCCCCAGACTCTATCTGCCTCTCCCCTGACTCTATCTGCCTCACTCCAGGATCTATCTGCCTCTCCCATGATTCGACCTGCCTCTCTCCTGAATCTATCCGCTTCTCCCCCGACACTTTCTGCCTCTCCCCTGACACTTTCTGCCTCTCCCCCGACACTTTCTGCCTCTCCCCTGACACTTTCTGCCTCTCCCCTGAATCTATCTGCCACTCTCCCGACACTATCTGCCTCTCCGCAGACTCTATCTGCCTCTCCCCCGACTCCATCTGTCTCACCCCGGAACTTATCTGGCTCTCCACTGATTCTATCTGCCTCAACCCTGACTCAATCTGCCTCTCCCTGAACACTATCTGCCTCCCCACTGATTTTATGTGCCTCTCCCCCGACTCTATCTCTCTCTCCCTGCACTCTATCTGCCTCTCCCTTGACTATATCCGCCTCCCTCCGGACTCTACCTGCCTCTCCAGGAACTCTATCTGCCTGTCCCCCAACTCTCTCTACTGCTCTCCGGACTCTATCTGCCTCTCCCCTGACTCTATCCGCCTCTCGCTGGACTCTATCTGCCACTACACTGACTCTATCTGTCTCTCCCCTGACTCTATCTGTCTCTCCCCTGACTCTATCTGCCTCTCTCCCTGGACTCTATCTGCCTTTCCCCTGACTCTATCTGTCTCTCCCCTGACTCTATCTGCCTCTCTCCCTGGACTCTATTTGTCTCTCCCCTGCCTCTATCTGTCTCTCCCCTGACTCTATCTGCCTCTCTCCCTGGACTCTATCTGCCTTTCCCCTGACTCTATCTGTCTCTCCCCCGTCTCTATCTGCCTCTATCCCGACTCCATCAACCTATCCCCCGATTGTACCTGCCTCTCCCCTGACTCTATCTGTCTCTCCCCTGACTCTATCTGTCTCTCCCCTGACTCTATCTGCCTCTCCCCTGACTCTATCTGTCTCTCTCCCTGGACTCTATCTGCCTCTCCCTGACTCTATCTGCCTCTCCACTGACTCTGCATTTCTCTCCCCAGACTCTATCTGCCTATCTCCTGACTCTATCTGCCTCTCCCCGTACTCTATCTGCCTCTCCCCTGAATCTATCTGCCACTCTCCCGACACTATCTGCCTCTCCGCAGACTCTATCTGCCTCTCCCCCGACTCCATCTGTCTCACCCCGGATCTTATCTGGCTCTCCACTGATTCTATCTGCCTCAACCCTGACTCAATCTGCCTCTCCCTGAACACTATCTGCCTCCCCACTGATTTTATGTGCCTCTCCCCCGACTCTATCTCTCTCTCCCTGCACTCTATCTGCCTCTCCCTTGACTATATCCGCCTCCCTCCGGACTCTACCTGCCTCTCCAGGAACTCTATCTGCCTGTCCCCCAACTCTCTCTACTGCTCTCCGGACTCTATCTGCCTCTCCCCTGACTCTATCCGCCTCTCGCTGGACTCTATCTGCCACTACACTGACTCTATCTGTCTCTCCCCTGACTCTATCTGTCTCTCCCCTGACTCTATCTGTCTCTGCCCTGACTCTATCTGTCTCTCCCCTGACTCTATCTGTCTCTCCCCTGACTCTATCTGCCTCTCCCCTGACTCTATCTGCCTCTCCCCTGACTCTATCTGTCTCTCCCCTGACTCTATCTGCCTCTCCCCTGACTCTATCTGCCTCTCCCCTGACTCTATCTGCCTCTCCCCAGACTCTATCTGCCTCTCCCCGACTCGACCTGCCTCTGTCTCGACTCTACCTGTCTCTCCACGGACTCTAACTGCCTCTCCCTTGACTCTATCTGCCTCTCCCTGTACACTATCTGTGTCCCACCCAACTCTATCTGCCTCTCTCCCGACTCTATCTACAGATTGAGTTTGGGGAGAGGCCGATACAGAGTGGGCAGGGGCAGATGTTGTCGCTGGAGAGGCAGATAGAGTCAGGGGTGAAGCAGATTGAGTCAGGAGAGAGGGAGATAGATTCAGGAAAGAGGCTAATAGCGTCGTGAGAGAGGCAGATAGAAAAAGGGGAGAGGCAGATATAGTCAGTGTAGAGGCAGATATAAAACAAAAACAGAATTACCTGGAAAAACTCAGCAGGTCTGGCAGCATCGGCGGAGAAGAAAAGAGTTGACGTTTCGAGTCTTCATGACCCTTCGACAGAACTTGTTCTGTCGAAGGGTCATGAAGACTCGAAACGTCAACTCTTTTCTTCTCCGCCGATGCTGCCAGACCTGCTGAGTTTTTCCAGGTAATTCTGTTTTTGTTTTGGATTTCCAGCATCCGCAGTTTTGTTTTGTCTTTAGAGGCAGATATAGTCAGGGGGACTTGCAGATAGAGTCAGGGGAGAGGGAGATAGAGACAGGAGAGAGGCAGATAGAGTCGCAAAAGAGGAAGATAGAGTCAGGGGACAGGCAGATAGAGTCCGGAGAGAGGCAGATTGGGTCTTGGGAGAGGCAGTTAGAGTCTGGGGAGGGGCAGATGGAGTCATTGTAGAGGCAGATAGAGTCAGGGGAGAGGCAGATAGTGTCGGAGAGAGGTAGATGGAGATGCGTGAGAGGCTGATCGAGTCAGGAGAGAGTCAGATAGAGTCAGGGGTGAAGCAGATATAGTCGGGACAGAGGCAGATAGATTGTGTGGAGAGGCAGATGCAGTCAGCAGAGAGGCAGCTAGAGATGGGGGAGAGGCAGATAGACTCAGGGGGAGAGGCAGATAGAGTCAAGCAGAGGCAGATAGAGTCAGGGGAGAGGCAGATAGAGTCAGGGGAGAGACAGTCGGGAGAGAGGCAGATAGAGTCAGGGGAGAGGCAGATAGAGTCAGGGGAGAGGCACATAATGTCAGGGGAGAGACAGATAGAGTTAGGGGAGAGGCAGATAGAGTCAGGGGAGAGGCAGATAGAGTCAGGGGAGAGACAGAGTCGGTGGAGAGGCAGATAGAGTCAGGGGAGAGGCAGATAGAGTCAGGGGAGAGGCAGATAGAGTCAGGGGAGAGGCAGATAGAGTCAGGGGAGAGGCAGATAGAGTCAGGGGAGAGGCAGATAGAGTCGGTGGAGAGACAGATAGAGTCAGGAGAAAGGCAGATAGAGTCGGGAGAGAAGCAGATAGAGTCAGGGGAGAGGCAGATAGAGTCAGGGGATAGGCAGATAGAGTCGGGAGAGAGGCAGATAGAGTCAGGAGAGAGGCAGATAGAGTCAGGAGAGAGGCAAATAGAGTCAGGAGAGAGGCAGATTGAGTCGGGGGAGAGGCACATAATGTCAGGGGAGAAACAAATAGAGTCTGGTGAGAGGCAGATGGAGTCTGGGGTGGGGCAGATAGATTAATGGGAGTGGCAGAGGGAGTGCACGGAGAGGCAGATAGGGTTAGTGCAGAGGCAGATAAAGTCAGGTGCAAGGCAGATAGAGTCAGGATTGAGACAGATAGTGTAGGGGGAGAAGCATATACAGGAAGGAGAGAGGCTGTTACTGTCGGGGAGAGGCTGATACTGTCAGGGGAGATGCAGATAAAGTCCAAGGGAGAGGCAGATAGAGTCAGGAGAGAGGCACATAAAGTCCAAGGGAGAGGCAGTCAGAGTCGGGAGAGAGGCAGTTAGAGTGCGGCGAGAAGCAGATAGAATCAGGGGAGAGGTAGGTAGATTTCGGGTAGAGAGGCAGATCGAGTGAGTGGAGAGGCAGATCGAGTCTGGGAAGATGCCGATGGAGTTTGGGGAGGGGAACATATAGTCGGTGGAGAGGCAGATAGAGTCGGGAGAGAGGCAGATAGAGTCGGGTGAGAGGCAGATAGAGTCAGGAGTGAGGCAGATAGTGTTGGGGGGAGGCAGATAGAGTCAGTGGAGAGGCAGATAGAGTCAGTGAGAGGCAGATAGAGTCAGGGCAGAGGCAGATCGAGAGCGGGGAGAGGCGATAGAGTCTGGGGAGGGGCAGATAGAGTCGGTGGAGAGGCAGGTCGTTCAGGGGAGATGCAGATAGAGTCGG
The DNA here is from genome assembly GCA_026770705.1 of Isurus oxyrinchus. Taxonomy (NCBI): domain Eukaryota; kingdom Metazoa; phylum Chordata; class Chondrichthyes; order Lamniformes; family Lamnidae; genus Isurus; species Isurus oxyrinchus. The sequence goes on along the minus strand of JANJGN010000265.1, from coordinate 727,546 downwards.
AGAGAGGGGGATAGATTCGGGGGAGAGGCAGAGAGAGTCAGGGGTGGTGCAGATAGATTCAGTGGGGAGGCAGATACAGTAGAGGGAGAGGCAATAGAGTGAGGGGAGAGGCAGATAGAGTCGGGGGAGAGGCAATAGAGTGAGGGGAGGGGCAGATAGAGACGGAGGAGGGGCAGATACATTCAGGAGAAAGGCAGATAGATTCCGGAGAGTTTTAGTCTCCCCTGACTCTATCAGCATCTCCATTGTCTCTATCTGCCTCTCCCCAGACAGTATCTGCCTCTCCCCTGGACTTTAACCGCCTCTCCCAAGACTCTATCTTCCTCTCCCCGCACTCTATCTGCTTCTCTCCCAACTGTATCTGCCTCTCCCCTGACACAATCTGCCTCTCGCCTGACTCTATCTTCCTTTCTCCTTACTGTATCTGCCTCTCCCCCGACACTATATGCCACTCTCCCAACTCGAACTGTCTCTCCCCCTGACTCTATCTGCCACTCCCTGAACTCCAGCTGCCTCTCTCCCGACTCTATCTTCCTCTCTCCCGCCTCTATCTGCAGATCGAGTTTGGGGAAAGGCAGATAGAGAGTGGGGAGGGGCAGATGGAGTCAGGGGAGAGGAAAATAGAGTCGGAGAGAGGCAGATAGAGAGTGGGGAGGGGCAGATGGAGTCAGGGGAGCGGCAAATAGAGTCGGAGAGAGGCAGATATAGTCACGTGAGATGCAGATAGAGTCAGGAGAGAGGCAGCTAGAGATCAGGGAGAGGCAGATAGATTCAGGAAAGAGGCGGAGAGCATCGGGAGAGAGGCAGATAGAGTCGGGAGAGAGGCAGCTAGAATTCAGGGAGAGGCAGATAGAGTCGGGAGAGAGGCAGCTAGAATTCAGGGAGAGGCAGATAATGAGTGGGGTGAGGTAGATAGACATAGCAGAGGAGCAGATAGAGTCAGGGGAGAGGCAGATAGTGTTAGGGGAGAGGAAGATAGAGTTAGAGGAGTGGCAGATATACTCAGGGGAGAGGCAGATAGAGTTAAGAGAGAGGCAGATAGAGTCAGGAGAGAGGCAGATAGAGTCAGGAGAGAGGCAGATAGAGTCAGGGAGAGGCAGGTAGAGTCTGGGGAGGGGCAGTTGGAGTCATTGTAGAGGATGTTAGAGTCAGGGGAGTGGCAGATCGTATCGGAGAGAGTTAGATAGAGTCGCCTGAGAGACAGATAGAGTCAGGAGAGAGACAGATAGAGTCAGGGGTGAAGCAGACATAGTCGGGAGAGAGGCAAATAGATTCTGTGGAGAGGCAGATAGAGTCGGGGTAGAGGCAGATAGAGTCGGGGTAGAGGCAGATTGAGTCAGGAGAGAGGCAGATTGATTCAGGAAAGAGGTGGATAGCGCTGGGAGAGAGGCAGATAGAGTCAGGCACAGACAGATAGATTGGGGACAGAGGCAGATAGAGTCAGGTGAGAGGCAGAGAGAGTCAGGAGAGATGCAGATACATTCAGGTGTATAGCAGATAGTGTCGGGAAAGAGGCAGATAGATTCTGGGGAAAGACAGATAGAGTCAGGGGAGAGGCAGATTGAGACAGTGGAGGGGCACATAGAGTAATGGGAGTGGCAGAGAGAGTCCACGGAGAGGCAGATAGTGTTAGTGGAGAGCCAGATAAAGTCAGGTGCGAGGCAGATAGAGTCAGGGGGGAGGCAGATCGAGTGAGGGGCGAGGCAGTTAGGCAGAGGAGCAGATAGAGTCAGGAAAGAGGCAGATAGAGTCAGGAGACAGGCAGATAGATTCAGTGCAGGGGCAGATATAGTCAGGGGAGAGTCAGACAGACTCAGGGGAGAGTCAGATATAATCGGGAGAGAGGCATATAGTGTCGGGGAGAGGCAGATAGTGTCAGTTTAGAGGCAGATATAGTCAGGGGAGAGGCAGATAAAGTCCAGGGGAGAGGGGATAGAGTCATGAAAGAGGCAGATAGAGACCAGGAAATGCAGGTAGAGTCAGGGGGGAGGCAGATAGAGTCAGTGGAGAGGCAGATAGACTCGGGAGAGAGGCAGATAGAGACCAGGAGATGCAGGTAGAGTCAGGGGGGAGGCAGATAGTCAGTGGAGAGGCAGATAGGCTCGGGAGAGAGGCAGAGACAGTATAGGGAGAGGCAGATAGAGTCGGGAGAGAGGCAGATAGTGTCGGGTGAGAGGCATATACAGGAATGAGAGAGACAGATAGAGTCACGGGAGAGGCTGCTCCTGTCAGGGGAGAGGCACATAGAGTCAGGGGAGAGGCACATAAAGTCCGGTGAGAGGCAGATAGAGTCAGAAAGAGGCAGATAAAGTCGGGTGAGAGGCAGAGAGAGTCAGGAGAGATCCAGGTACAGTGAGGTGTGTAGCACTTAGAGTCGGAAGAGAGGCAGATATAGACAGTGGAGAGGCTGATAGAGTCGAGGGAGAGGGAGAGAGAGTCACGGGAGAGGCAGAAAGAGTTAGGGGAGAGGAAAAAAACAAAAAAACTGTGGATGCTGGAAATCCAAAACAAAAACAGAATTACCTGGAAAAACTCAGCAGGTCTGGCAGCATCGGCGGAGAAGAAAAGAGCTGACGTTTCGAGTCCTCATGACCCTTCGACAGAACTTGAAATCTAAGCTGGTTTAAGGTTTGTGGAGGGGGGGGCGGAGAGAGAGAGAGAGAAGTGGAGTGGGGGTGTGGTTGTAGCGACAAACAAGCAGTGATAGAAGAAGATCATCAAAGGATGTCAACAAAAGTAGAACAAAAGAACACATAGGTGTTAAAGTTAAAGTTGGTGATATTATCTAAACGAATGTGCTAATTAAGAATGGATGGTCGGGCACTCAAGGTACAGCTCTAGTGGGGGTGGAGAGAGCATAAAAGATTTTAAAATATTTAAAAATAGTGGAAATAGGTGGGAAAAGAAAAATCTATATAATTTATTGGAAAAAAAAGGAAGGGGGAAACAGAAAGGGGGTGGGGATGGGGGAGGGAGCTCACGACCTAAAGTTGTTGAATTCAATATTCAGACCGGAAGGCTGTAAGGTGCCTAGTCGGAAGATGAGGTGTTGTTCCTCCAGTTTGCGTTGGGCTTCACTGGAACAATGCAGTAAGCCAAGGACAGACATGTGGGCAAGAGAGCAGGGTGGAGTGTTAAAATGGCAAGCGACAGGGAGGTTTGGGTCATTCTTGCGGACAGACCGCAGGTGTTCTGCAAAGCGGTCGCCCAGTTTACGTTTGGTCTCTCCAATGTAGAGGAGACCACATTGGGAGCAACGAATGCAGTAGACTAAGTTGGGGGAAATGCAAGTGAAATGCTGCTTCACTTGAAAGGAGTGTTTGGGCCCTTGGACGGTGAGGAGAGAGGAAGTGAAGGGGCAGGTGTTACATCTTTTGCGTGGGCATGGGGTGGTGCCACAGGAGGGGGTTGAGGAGTAGGGGGTGATGGAGGAGTGGACCAGGGTGTTCCGTAGGGAGCGAACCCTACGGAATGCCGATAGGGGGGGTGAAGGGAAGATGTGTTTGGTGGTGGCATCATGCTGGAGTTGGCGGAAATGGCGGAGGATGATCCTTTGAATGCGGAGGCTGGTGGGGTGATAAGTGAGGACAAGGGGGACCCTATCATGTTTCTGGGAGGGAGGAGGAGGCATGAGGGCGGATGTGAGGGAGATGGGCCAGACACGGTTGAGGGCTCTGTCAACGACCGTGGGTGGAAAACCTCGGTTAAGGAAGAAGGAGGACATGTCAGAGGAACTGATTTTGAAGGTAGCATCATCGGAACAGATGTGACGGAGGTGAAGGAACTGGGAGAATGGGATGGAGTCCTTACAGGAAGCGGGGTGTGAGGAGCTGTAGTCGAGGTAGCTGTGGGAGTCGGTGGGTTTGTAATGGATATTGGTGGACAGTCTATCACCAGAGATTGAGACAGAGAGGTCAAGGAAGGGAAGGGAAGTGTCAGAGATGGACCACGTGAAAATGATGGAGGGGTGGAGATTGGAAGCAAAATTAATAAATTTTTCCAAGTCCCGACGAGAGCATGAAGCGGCACCGAAGTAATCATCGATGTACCAGAGAAAGAGTTGTGGAAGGGGGCCGGAGTAGGACTGGAACAAGGAATGTTCCACATACCCCATAAAGAGACAGGCATAACTGGGGCCCATGCGGGTACCCATAGCCACACCTTTTATTTGGAGGAAGTGAGAGGAGTTGAAGGAGAAATTGTTCAGCGTGAGAACAAGTTCAGCCAGACGGAGGAGAGTAGTGGTGGATGGGGATTGTTCAGGCCTCTGTTCGAGGAGGAAGCTAAGGGCCCTCAGACCATCCTGGTGGGGGATGGAGGTGTAGAGGGATTGGACGTCCATGGTGAAGAGATAGCAGTTGGGGCCAGGGAACTGGAAATTGTTGATGTGACGTAAGGTGTCAGAGGAATCACGGATGTAGGTGGGAAGGGACTGGACAAGGGGAGAGAGAAGGGAGTCAAGATAACGAGAAATGAGTTCTGTGGGGCAGGAGCAAGTTGAGACGATCGGTCTACCGGGGCAGTTCTGTTTGTGGATTTTGGGTAGGTGATAGAAGCGGGACGTCCGAGGTTGAGAGACTATCAGGTTGGAAGCAGTGGGAGGGAGATCCCCAGAGGAGATGAGGTCAGTGACAGTCCTGGAAACAATGGCTTGATGTTCAGTGGTGGGGTCATGGTCCAGGGAGAGGTAGGAGGAAGTGTCTGCGAGTTGACGCTCAGCCTCCGCGAGGTAGAGGTCAGTGCGCCAGACAACAACAGCACCACCCTTGTCAGCGGGTTTGATGATAATGTCAGGGTTGGACCTGAGAGAATGGAGTGCAGTAGGTTCAGAGAGAGACAGGTTAGAATGGGTGAGAGGAGCAGAGAAATTGAGACGACTAATGTCGCGCCGACAGTTCTCAATGAAAAGATCAAGAGAAGGTAAGAATCCAGAGGGAGGGGTCCAGGAGGAGGGAGAATATTGGAGATGGGTAAAAGGATCCGTTGAACTGGGAGAGGACTCCTGCCCAAAGAAGTGAGCCCGGAGATGAAGACGGAGGAAGAAGAGTTCAGCATCATGCCGAGCCCGAAATTCATTGAGGTGAGGGCGTAAGGGTATGAAACTAAGTCCTTTGCTGAGCACTGAACGTTCAGCATCGGAGAGAGGAAGGTCAGGGGGTATAGTGAATACACGGCTGGGGCTGGGATTAGAAGATGGGGTGGGGACGGAGGGACAGGCAGGGGTGGAGGGTCCTAGATGGGTGTTGGTGTCGATGAGTTGTTGGAGCTTGCGTTCCTTAGCACTTGAGAGAAAGAGAAAAAGTTTCTTGTTGAGGCGTCAGATGAGCTGAAGAATAAAATGAAACTGGGGGCACGCGCAGCTTTGAAAAAGGGTACGGCGGTGCTGCTGGAGGGAGAGGTCGAGTGTGTTCATATGGCGGCGCATATGTGGAGCAGAGTGTGGATTTCAGGATGCGACAGGAACAGCAGTCCGAGATACGTTTCATGTCCTGGAGATACCTGTAATCCTGGGTGGGTTCGAAACGAGGTGTGGAATTTCAGTTGAAATCCACGTGGGGTGAGTCGGAGAGGGAGACAGTCACTGAGAAAGGAGATATGGCTGTGAAAGCGGGTTTTAGTAAACACCTTGTCAAACACCAGGAGGGAAATGGAAAGCAAGGAAGGTGAGCAAGGCAACAGAGAGGTACAGAAATCATGTCGCAGAGAGGAACAGAACTTCTTCAAGGAGGTAGGCATTTCTTGAAGAGCAGTGGCAGTCAATTAAACACAGAGATAAAAACAAAAAAACTGTGGATGCTGGGAATCACTGACCTCATCTCCTCTGGGAATCTCCCTCCCACAGCTTCCATCCTGATAGTCGCACAACCTCGGACGGCCCGCTTCTATCTCCTACCCAAAATCCACAAACAGAACTGCCCCGGTAGACCGATCGTCTCAGCTTGCTCCTGCCCCACAGAACTCATTTCTCGTTATCTTGACTCCCTTCTCTCTCCCCTTGTCCAGTCCTTTCCCACCTACATTCGTGATTCCTCTGACACCTTACGTCACATCAACAATTTCCAGTTCCCTGGCCCCAACCGCTTCCTCTTCACCATGGACGTCCAATCCCTCTACACCTCCATCCCCCACCAGGATGGTCTGAGGGCCCTTAGCTTCTTCCTCGAACAGAGGCCCGAACAATCTCCATCCACCACTACTCTCCTCCGTCTGGCTGAACTTGTTCTCACGCTGAACAATTTCTCCTTCAACTCCTCTCACTTCCTCCAAATAAAAGCTGTGGCTATGGGTACCCGCATGGGCCCCAGCTATGCCTGTCTCTTTATGGGGTATTTGGAACATTCCTTGTTCCAGTCCTACTCCCGCCCCCGTCCACAACTCTTTCTCCGGTACATCGATGATTACTTCGGTGCCGCTTCATGCTCTCGTCGGGACTTGGAAAAATTTATTAATTCTGCTTCCAATCTCCACCCCTCCATCATTTTCACGTGGTCCATCTCTGACACTTCCCTTCCCTTCCTTGACCTCTCTGTCTCAATCTCTGGTGATAGACTGTCCACCAATATCCATTACAAACCCACCGACTCCCACAGCTACCTCGACTACAGCTCCTCACACCCCGCTTCCTGTAAGGACTCCATCCCATTCTCCCAGTTCCTTCACCTCCGTCACATCTGTTCCGATGATGCTACCTTCAAAAACAGTTCCTCTGACATGTCCTCCTTCTTCCTTAACCGAGGTTTTCCACCCACGGTCGTTGACAGGGCCCTCAACCGTGTCCGGCCCATCTCCCGTGCATCCGCCCTCACGCCTTCTCCTCCCTCCCAGAAACATGATAGGGTCCCCCTTGTCCTCACTTATCACCCCGCCAGCCTCCGCATTCAAAGGATCATCCTCCGCCATTTCCGCCAACTCCAGCATGATGCCACCACCAAACACATCTTCCCTTCACCCCCTCTATCGGCATTCCATAGGGATCGCTCCCTCCGGGACACCCTGGTCCACTCCTCCATCACCCCCTACTCCTCAACCCCCTCCTATGGCACCACCCCATGCCCACGCAAAAGATGCAACACCTGCCCCTTCACTTCCTCTCTCCTCACCGTCCAAGGGCCCAAACACTCCTTTCAAGTGAAGCAGCATTTCACTTGCATTTCCCCCAACTTAGTCGACTGCATTCGTTGCTCCCAATGTGGTCTCCTCTACATTGGAGAGACCAAACGTTAACTTCTTCCTGTAACTGCCGGTCCCCTTAATTTATCTGGGGATAATTTATCCCTGCGGTCTATCTGCCTCACCCCTCACTCTATCTTCCTCTCCCATGACTCCATCTACCTCTTCCCGCAATGTTTCTCGCTCCGTCTCGACACTAACTGCCATCCCTGACCCTATCTGCCTCTTCCCTGACTCTATCGGACTCTCTACCGACTCTATGTAACACTCTCACCTGACTGTATCTGCCTCTCCCCGCACTCTATCTGCCTCTCCCTTGACTCTATCTGCCTCCCTCGGGAATCTACCTGCCTCTCCAGGGACTCTATCTGCCTCTCCCCCGACTATCTCTCCCACTCTCCAGACTCAATCTGCTTCTCTGCTGACTCCATCTGCCTCTCTCCTGACTCTATCTGCCTCTTTCCTGACTATCTGCCTCTCCCCTGACTCTCTCTGCCACTACAATGACTTTATCTGGCTCTCCCCTGACTCGACCTGCCTCTGTCTCGACTCTACCTGTCTCTCCACGGACTCTAACATCTCTCCCTTGACTCTATCTGCCTCTCCCCGTACACTACCTGTCTCCCACCTGACTCTATCTGCCTCTCCCCGACTCTATCCGCCACACTCCCGACACTATCTGCCTCTCCGCGGACACTATCTGTCTCCCACCTGACTCTATCTGCCACTCTCCCGACACTATCTGTCTCTCCGCGGACTCTATCTGCCTGCCCCCTGACTCTATCTGCCACTCTCCCGACACTATCTGCCTCTCCACGGACTCTATCTGCCTGCCCCGACTCAATCTGCCTGCCCCTGAACTCTATCTGCCTCACTCCCGACTCTAACTGCAGATCGAGTTTGTGGAGAGGCCGATAGCGAGTGGGGAGGGGCAGATGGAGTTGGTGGGAGGCAGATAGAGTGAGGGGAGAGGCAGATAGAGTCAGTGAGGAGGCAGATAGAGTGAGGGGTGAGGAAGATTGACTCGGCAGAGGAGCAGATAGAGTCAGGAGAGAGGCCGATAGATTTAGAGGAGGGGCAGATATACTCAGGGGAGAGGCAGATAGAGTCAGGGGAGAAGCAGATCGAGCCCGGGAAGAGACCAATGGAGTCTGGGGAGAGGCAGATAGAGACGGTGAGAGTCGAATAGAGTCAGGAGAGAGGCAAATAGAATAAGCGGAGAGGCAAAGAGAGTCCGGAGAGAGGCAGATTGGGTATGGGGAGAAGCAGATCGAGTCAGGGGAGAGGCAGATAGAGTCAGGAGATAGGCAGATAGATTCGGGAGAGAGGCAGATAGAGTCGGGGAGAGGCAGAAGAAGTCTGGAGAGGGGCAGATGGAGTCATTGTAGAGGCAGATAGAGTCAGGGAAGAGGCAGATAGTGTCAGATAGAGGCAGACAGAATCGCGTGACAGGCAGATAAAGTCAAGAGCGTGGCAGATATAGAGTCAGGGGTGAAGCAGATATAGTCGGGACATAGGCAGATAGATTCGGTGGAGAGGCAGAAAGTGTCAGCGGGGAGGCAGATAGAGTCGGGGGAGACGCAGATTGAGTCAGGATAGAGGCAGATTGATTCAGGAAAGAGGCGGATGGCATCAGGAGAGAGGCAGTTAGAGCCGAGAGAGAGGCAGCTAGAGTTGGGGGAGAGGCAGATAGAGTAAGGAGAGAGGAAGATAGAGTCAGGCAGAGGCAGATAGACTTGGGAGAGAGGCAGATAGAATCGGGGGAGAGGCAGATAGAGTCAAGCAGAGGCAGATAGACTCGGGAGAGAGGCAGATAGAGTCGGGTGAGACGCAGAGAGAGTCAGGAGAGATCCAGATACAGTCAGGTGTGTAGCAGTTAGAGTCGGGAGGGGGCCAGATGGATTCTGGGGAAAGACAGATAGAGTCCGGGGAGAGGCAGATGGAGTCCGGGGAGAGGCAGATGGAGTCCGGGGAGAGGCAGATGGAGTCCGGGGAGAGGCAGATGGAGTCCGGGGAGAGGCAGATGGAGTCCGGGGAGAGGCAGATGGAGTCCGGGGAGAGGAAGATGGAGTCCGGGGAGAGGCAGATGGAGTCTGGAGAGAGGCAGATAGAGTCAGCTGAGAGGTAGATAGTGTCAGGGAGGAGGCAGATAGAGTGAGGGGCGAGGCAGATAGAGTCGGGAGAGGAGCAGATAGCGTCAGGACAGAGGCAGATAGAGTCAGGAGACAGGCAGATAGAGTCCGAGAAAGGTGAGAGGCATATAGTGTCAGGGGCGAGGAGATAATGTCCGTGTGGGGGCAGATAGAGTCAGTGGAGAGGCACACAGAGTCCAGGGACATGCAGGTAAAGTCGGGGGGAGGCAGATAGAGTCGAGAGAGAGGCAGAGGGAGTACGGAGAGAGGCAGATAGAGTCAGGCAGAGGCAGATAGACTCTGGAGAGAGACAGATAGAGTCGGGTGATAGATACTGGGGAAAGACAGATCAAGTCAGCGGAGAGGCAGATAGAGTTGGGGAGAGGCAGATTGAGTCAGGAGCTAGGCAGACATATTCAGGAGAAAGGCGCATAAAGTCTGGGGAGAGACAGATGGATTCAGGGGAGAGGCAGACAGAGACAGCTAGACTCAGGGGAGAGACAGATAGAGTTGGCGAGAGGCAGTTAGAGTTGGGGGAGAGGCAGATAGAGTCAGCAGAGATCCAGATACAGACCGGTGTGTAGCAGATAGAGTCTGGAGAGACGCAGATAGATTCTGGGGAAAGACAGATCAAGTCAGCAGAGAGGCAGATAGAGTTGGGGAGAGGCAGATTGAGTCAGGAGCTAGGCAAACATATTCAGGAGAAAGGCACATAGAGTCTGGGGAGAGACAGATGGAGTCAGGGGAGAGGCAGATAGAGTTGGCGAGAGGCAGTTGGAGTCTGGGGAGGGGCAGATAGAGTCAGCTGAGAGGTAGATAGAGTCAGTGGAGAGGCACATAGTGTCAGAGGGAGTTAGATAGAGTCGCGTGATAGGCAGATAGAGACGGGTGAGAGGCAATAGAGTGAGGGGAGGGGCAGTATGAGACAGAGCAGGGGCCGATAAATTCAGGAGAAAGGCAGCTAGATTCAAGAGAGATATAGTCACCCCTGACTCTATCAGCCTCTCCACTGACTCTATCTGCCACTCCCCGGTCTGTACCTGCCCCACCCCTGACTCCCTCTCCCTCTCTCCTGACTCTATCTGCCTCCCTCCCGACTCTATCTGCTGATCCACTGACTCTATCGGCTCTCCCCTGTAGTTTACCTGCCTCTCCCCAACTCTATCTGGACGTCCCCTGATACTATCTGCCTTTCTGCTGATTCTATCTGCCTCTCTCCTTTCTGTATCTTCCCATTCCCTGACTATATCTGCCCCTGCTCTGACTCTTACTGCCTCTATCCAGACTCTATCTGCCTCTATCCAGACTCTATCTGCCGCTCTCGGGACTCTGTCTGCCACACCCCTCACTCTATCTTCCTCCCCGATGACTCTATCTACCTCCCCACATTCTATCTGCCTCCGTCCCGACACTATCTTCCTCCTCCCGACTCTATCTGTCTCTCCCCTGACTCTATCTTCCTCTCCGCGGACTCTATCTGCCTCTCCCCTGACTCAATCTTCCTGTCCCTGAACTCTATCTGCCTCACTCCTGACTCTAACTGCCTATCCCCCGATTGTACCTGCCTCTCCCCTGACTTTATCTGCCTCTCCCCTGACTCTATCTGCCTCTCCCCTGACTCTATCTGCCCCTCCCCTGACTCTATCTGCCTCTCCCCTGACTCAATCTGCCTCTCCCCTGAATTTATCTGCCTCTTCCCTGACTATATCTGCCACTCTCCCGACACTATCTGCCTCTCCGCGGACTCTATCTGCCTGCTCCCTGACACAATCTGCCTGTCCCTGAACTCTGTCTGCCTTCCCCCTTATTTTAAGTTCCTCCCTCCCGACTCTATCTCTCTCTCCCCGCACTCTATCTGCCTCTCCCTTGACTCTATCTGCCTCCCTCGGGAATCTACCTGCCTCGCCAGGGACGCTATCTGCCTCTCCCCCGACTCTCTCTCCCACTCCCCAGACTCAATCTGCTTCTCTGCTGACTCCATCTGCCTCTCCCTTGACTCTATCTGCCTCTCCCATGACTCTATCTGCCTCTCCCACGACTCTATCTGCCTCTCCCTTGACTCTATCTGCCTCTCCCCTGACTCTCTCTGCCTCTCCCATGACACTATCTGCCTCTCCCCTGACTCTCTCTGCCTCAGCACGGACTCTATCTGCCTCTCCCTGGACTCTGTCTGCCACTACACTAATTCTATCTGCCTCTCCCCTGACTCTATCTGCCTCTCCCATGACTCTATCTGCCTCTCCCCTGACTCGACCTGCCTCTGTCTCGACTCTACCAGTCTCTCCACAGACTCTAACAGCCTCTCCCTTGACTCTATCTGCCTCTCCCCGTACACTATCTGTCTCCCCCGCAACTCTAGCTGCCTCTCTCCCGACTCTTTCTGCAGATCGAGTTTGGGCAGAGGCCATTAGAGAGTGCGGAGAGGCAGATAGAGTCTGGAGAGGGGCAGATGGGGTCATTTTAGAGGCAGATAGAGTCATTGAAGAGGCAGATAGTTTCGGATAGAGGCAGATATAATCGCGTGAGAGGCAGATAGAGTCAGGAGCGAGGCAGATAGAGTCAGGGGTGAAGCAGATAGAGTCGGGACAGAGGCAGATAGATTCTGTGGTGAGGCAGAAAGAGTCGGCGGGGAGGCTGATACAGTCGGGAGAGAGGCAGATTGATTCAGGAGAGAGGCAGATTGATTCAGGAAAGAGGCAGTTTGATTCAGGAAAGAGGCAGATAGCGTCGGGAGAGAGGCAGTTAGAGCCGGCAGAGAGGCAGCTAGAGTTAGGGGAGAGGCAGATAGAGTAAGGAGAGAGGCAGATACAGTCAGGTGTGTAGCAGTTAAAATCGGGAGGGAGACAGATAGATTCTGGGGAAAGACAGACAGAGTCCAGTGAGAGGCAGATGAAGTCCAGGGAGAGGCAGATGGAGTCTGGAGAGAGGCAGATAGAGTCAGCTGAGAGGTAGATAGTGTCAGGGAGGAGGCAGATAGAGTGAGGGGCGAGGCAGATAGAGTCGGGAGAGGAGCAGATAGCGTCAGGACAGAGGCAGATAGAGTCAGGAGACAGGCAGATAGAGTCCGAGAAAGGAGAGAGGCATATAGTGTCAGGGGCGAGGAGATAATGTCCGTGTGGAGGCAGATAGAGTCAGTGGAGAGGTAGAGGGAGTACGGGGGAGAGGCAGAGGGAGTATGGGGAGTGGCAGATAGAGTCGGGGGAGAGGCATATAAAGGAAGGAGTGAGGCAGATAGAGTCAGGGGAAAGGGTGATACTGTCAGGTTAGAAGTAGATAGAGTCATGGGTGAGGCAGATAAAGTCCAGGGGAGAGGCAGATAGAGTAGGGAGACAGGCAGTTAGAGTGCGGGGAGAAGCAGATAGAGTCAGGGGAGAGGTAGGTAGATTCCGGTTAGAGAGGCACATCGAGTCAGTGAAGAGGCAGATCGAGTCCGGGAAGAGGCCGATGGAGTCTGGGGACGGACAGATAGAGTCGATGAGAGGCAGATAGAGTCAGGAGAAAGGCAGATAGAGTCGGTGGAGAGGCAGAGAGAGTCATGGGAGAGGCAGATTGAGTCAGGGGAGAGGTAGGCAGATTGCATGGTGAGAGGCAGATAGAGTCTGGGGAGAGACTGATCGAGACCTGGGAGAGACGATAGAGTCTGAGGAGGGGCAGATGGAGTCGTTGGGAGGGATGTAGTTCAGGGGAGATGCAGATAGAGTCGGAGAGAGGCGGATAGATTTTGGGGAAAGAGAGATCAAGTCAGCAGAGAGGCAGATAGAGTCAGGGGAGAGGCATATTTAGTCAGGAGCTAGGCAGACATATATAGGACAGAGGCACATATAGTCGGGGGAGAGACAGATGGAGTTAGGGGAGAGGCAGATAGAGACAGCTGAGAGACAGACAGTCTCAGGAGAGAGGCAGCTAGAGTAGGGGGAGAGGCAGATAGACTAAGGAGAGTGGCAGATAGAGTCTGGAGAGAGGCAGATAGACTAAGGAGAGTGGCACAGAGTGTCAGGGGAGAGGCAGATAGAGTCCGGGGAGAGGCAGATAGAGTCCGGGGAGAGGCAGATAGAGTCCGGGGAGAGGCAGATAGAGTCCGGGGAGAGGCAGATAGAGTCCGGGGAGAGGCAGATAGAGTACGGGGAGAGGCAGATAGAATCCGGGGAGAGGCAGATAGAGTACGGGGAGAGGCAGATAGAGTCAGGAGAGAGGCAGATTGAGTACGGGGAGAGGCAGATAGAGTCGGGAGAGAGGCAGATAGAGTACGGGGAGAGGCAGATAGAGTACGGGGAGAGGCAGATAGAGTCAGGAGATAGGCAGATAGAGTCGGGACAGAGGCAGATAGAGTCAGGGGAGAGGCAGATAGAGTCAGGAGAGAGGCAGATAGAGTCAGGAGAGAGGCAGATAGAGTCAGGAGATAGGCAGATAGAGTCGGGACAGAGGCAGATAGAGTCAGGGGAGAGGCAGATAGAGTCAGGAGAGAGGCAGATAGAGTGGGGCGACAGGCAGTTGGAGTCAGTGGAGAGGCAGATAGAGTCATGGGAGAGGCAGTTCGAGTGAGGAGAGAGGCAGATAGAGTCACGTGAGAGGCTGATAGAGTCAGGGGAGAGGCAGTTCGAGTGAGGAGAGAGGCAGATAGAGACAGGGGAAAGGCAGATATTTTCAGGGGCGAGGCACATACAGTAAGGAGAGTGGCAAATAGAGTCAGGGGAGAGGGAGATAAATTTCGGTGGAGAGACAGCTAGAGTCGGGAGGGAGGCAGATAGAATCCGGCGAGTGGCAGATAGAGTCAGGGGAGAGGCAGATAGAGTCAGGCGAGAGGCAGATAGAGTCAGGGGAGAGGCAGATAGAGTCAGGGGAGAGGCAGATAGAGTCAGGGGAGAGGCAGATAGAGTCGTGGGAGAGGTACGTAGATTCCGGGCAGAGAGGCAGATCGATTCAGGCTGATCGAGTCCTCGACGAGGCCATTGGAGTCTTGTGAAGGGCAGATAGAGTCGGTGGAAAGGCAGATAGAGTCAGGGAAGAGGCAGATAGAGTCAGGGGAGAGGCAGATAGAGTCAGGGGAGAGGCAGATAGAGTCAGGGGAGAGGCAGATAGAGTCAGGGGAGAGGCAGATAGAGTGGATGAGCGACAGACACAGTCTGGTGAGAGGCAGATAGTGTCAGGAGTGAGGCAGATAGTCGCGGGGAGAGGCAGATAGAGTCAGTGGAGAGGCAGATTGAGAACGGGGAGAGAAGATAGAGTCTGGGGAGGGGCAGATGGAGTCAGTGGCGTGGCAGGTAGTTCAGGGGAGATGCAGACAGATTCGGATAAAGTGGGGAGAGAGGCAGATAGATTCTGGGGAAAGACAGATCAAGTCAGCGGAGAGGCAGATAGAGTCAGGGAGAGGCAGATTGAGTCAGGGGAGAGGCAGATATATTCAGGAGTAAGGCGCATATAGACTGTGGAGAGACGGATGGAGTCAGGGGAGAGGCAGCTAGATTCGGGAGAGAGGCAGATAGAATCGGGGAGAGGCACATAGTGTCAGGGGAGAGGCAGAAAGATTGAGGGGAGAGGCAGATAGATTGAGGGGAGAGGCAGATAGATTTGGGGAAAGACAGATAGAGTCGGGAGAGAAGTAGATCGAAAATGGGGCGAGTCAGATCGAATAATGTCTGTGGCAGAGAGAGCTAGGGAGAGGCAGATAGTGTTGGGACGGGGGCAGATAGAGTGCCGTGAGAGGCAGAGAGAATCGTGGGAGATGCAGATAGAGGCCGTGGCGAGGCAGATAGAGTCTGTGGAGAGGGAGATAGATTGTGGAGAGAGGCAGATGGAGTCAGGCGAGAGGCAGATAGAGTCAGGGAGGAAGCAGATAGAGTGAGGATTGAAAACAAAAACAGAATTACCTGGAAAAACTCAGCAGGTCTGGCAGCATCGGCGGAGAAGAAAAGAGTTGACGTTTCGAGTCCTCATGACCCTTCGACAGAACTTGAGTTCGAGTCCAAGAAATAGTTGAAATATAAGCTGGTTTAAGGTGTGTGTGTGGGGGGCGGAGAGAGAGAGAGAGAGAGAGAGAGGTGGAGGGGGGTGTGTGGTTGTAGGGACAAACAAGCAGTGATAGAAGCAGATCATCAAAAGATGTCAACAACAATGGTACAATAGAACACATAGGTGTTAAAGTTAAAGTTGGTGATATTATCTAAACGAATGTGCTAATTAAGAATGGATGGTAGGGCACTCAAGGTACAGCTCTAGTGAGGGTGTTTTTTTTTAAATAATGGAAATAGGTGGGAAAAGGAAAATCTTTATAATTTATTGGAAAAAAAAGGAAGGGGGAAACAGAAAGGGGGTGGGGATGGTGGAGGGAGCTCACGACCTAAAGTTGTTGAATTCAATATTCAGTCCGGAAGGCTGTAAGGTGCCTAGTCGGAAGATGAGGTGTTGTTCCTCCAGTTTGCGTTGGGCTTCACTGGAACAATGCAGCAAGCCAAGGACAGACATGTGGGCAAGAGAGCAGGGTGGAGTGTTAAAATGGCAAGCGACAGGGAGGTTTGGGACATTCTTGCGGACAGATCGCAGGTGTTCTGCAAAGCGGTCGCCCAGTTTACATTTGGTCTCTCCAATGTAGAGGAGACCACATTGGGAGCAACGAATGCAGTAGACTAAGTTGGGGGAAATGCAAGTGAAATGCTGCTTCACTTGAAAGGAGTGTTTGGGCCCTTGGACAGTGAGGAGAGAGGAAGTGAAGGGGCAGGTTTTGCATCTTTTGAGTGGGCATGGGGTGGTGCCACAGAAGGGGGTTGAGGAGTAGGGGGTGATGGAGGAGTGGACCAGGGTGTCCCGGAGGGAGCGATCCCTACGGAAGGCCGATAGGGGGGGTGAAGGGAAGATGTGTTTGGTGGTGGCATCATGCTGGAGTTGGCAGAAATGGCGGAGGATGATCCTTTGAATGCGGAGGCTGGTGGGGTGATAAGTGAGGACAAGGGGGACCCTATCATGTTTCTGGGAGGGAGGAGAAGGCGTGAGGGCGGATGTGCGGGAGATGGGCCAGACACGGTTGAGGGCCCTGTCAACGACCGTGGGTGGAAAACCTCGGTTAAGGAAGAAGGAGGACATGTCAGAGGAACTGTTTTTGAAGGTAGCATCATCGGAACAGATGCGACGGAGGCGAAGGAACTGAGAGAATGGGATGGAGTCCTTACAGGAAGCGGGGTGTGAGGAGCTGTAGTCGAAGTAGCTGTGGGAGTCGGTGGGTTTGTAATGGATATTGGTGGACAGTCTATCACCAGAGATTGAGACAGAGAGGTCAAGGAAGGGAAGGGAAGTGTCAGAGATGGACCACGTGAAAATGATGGAGGGGTGGAGATTGGAAGCAAAAGTACTAAATTATTCCAAGTCCCGACGAGAGCATGAAGCGGCACCGAAGTAATCATCGATGTACCGGAGAAAGAGTTGTGGACGGGGGCCGGAGTATGACTGGAACAAGGAATGTTCCACATACCCCATAAAGAGACAGGCATAGCTGGGGCCCATGCGGGTACCCATAGCCACACCTTTTATTTGGAGGAAGTGAGAGGAGTTGAAGGAGAAATTGTTCAGCGTGAGAACAAGTTCAGCCAGACGGAGGAGAGTAGTGGTGGATGGGGATTGTTCGGGCCTCTGTTCCAGGAAGAAGCTAAGGGCCCTCAGACCATCCTGGTGAGGGATGGAGGTGTAGAGGGATTGGACGTCCATGGTGAAGAGGAAGCGGTTGGGGCCAGGGAACTGGAAATTGTTGATGTGACGTAAGGTGTCAGAGGAATCACGGATGTAGGTGGGAAGGGACTGGACAAGGGGAGAGAGAAGGGAGTCAAGATAACGAGAAATGAGTTCTGTGGGGCAGGAGCAAGCTGAGACGATCGGTCTACCGGGGCAGTTCTGTT
This sequence comes from Isurus oxyrinchus, assembly GCA_026770705.1. Lineage (NCBI taxonomy): Eukaryota > Metazoa > Chordata > Chondrichthyes > Lamniformes > Lamnidae > Isurus > Isurus oxyrinchus. The sequence goes on along the minus strand of JANJGN010000265.1, from coordinate 710,361 downwards.
TGTGGATTTTGGGTAGGAGATAGAAGCGGGCCGTCCGAGGTTGGGCGACTATCAGGTTGGAAGCTGTGGGAGGGAGATCCCCAGAGGAGATGAGGTCAGTGACAGTCCTGGAAACAATGGCTTGATGTTCAGTGGTGGGGTCATGGTCCAGGGAGAGGTAGGAGGAAGTGTCTGCGAGTTGATGCTCAGCCTCCGCGAGGTAGAGGTCAGTGCGCCAGACAACAACAGCACCACCCTTGTCAGCGGGTTTGATGACAATGTCAGGGTTGGACCTGAGAGAATGGAGTGCAGTAAGTTCAGAGAGAGACAGGTTAGAATGGGTGAGAGGAGCAGAGAAATTGAGACGACTAATGTCGCGCCGACAGTTCTCAATGAAAAGATCAAGAGAAGGTAAGAATCCAGAGGGAGGGGTCCAGGTGGAGGGAGAATATTGGAGATGGGTAAAAGGATCCGTTGAACTGGGAGAGGACTCCTGCCCAAAGAAGTGAGCCCGGAGACGAAGACGGTGGAAGAAGAGTTCAGCATCATGCCGAGCCCGAAATTCACTGAGGTGAGGGCGTAAGGGTATGAAACTAAGTCCTTTGCTGAGCACTGAACGTTCAGCATCGGAGAGAGGAAGGTCAGGGGGTATAGTGAATACACGGCTGGGGCTGGGATTAGAAGATGGGGTGGGGACGGAGGGACAGGCAGGGGTGGAGGGTCCTAGATGGGTGTTGGTGTCGATGAGTTGTTGGAGCTGGCGTTCCTTAGCACTTGAGAGAAAGAGCAAAAGTTTCTTGTTGAGGCGTCAGATGAACCGAAGGATAAAATGAAACTGGGGCACGCGCAGCTTTGAAAAAGGGTACGGCGGTGCTGCTGGAGGGAGAGGTCGAGTGTGTTCATATGGCGGCGCATGGCACTGAGTGTGGATTTCAGGATGCGACGGGAACAGCAGTCTGAGATACGTTTTATGTCCCGGAGATACCGGTAATCCTGGGTGGGTTCGAAACGAGGGGTGGAATTTCAGTTGAAATTCACGTGGGGTAAGTCGGAGACGGAGACAGTCACTGAGAAAGGAGATATGGCCGTCACATCCTGAAATCCACTCTCAGTGCCATGCGCCACCATATGAACACACTCGACCTCTCCCTCCAGCAGCACCGCCGTACCCTTTTTCAAAGCTGCGCGTGCCCCCAGTTTCATTTTATCCTTCGGCTCATCCGATGCCTTAACAAGAAACTTTTTCTCTTTCTCTCAAGTGCTAAGTAGCGCAAGCTCCAACAGCTCATCGACACCAACGCCCATCTAGGACCCTCCACCCTTGCCTGTCCCTCCGTCCCCACCCTTTCTTCCAATCCCAACCCCAGCCGTGTATTCACTATACCCCCTGACCTTCCCCTCTCTGATGCTGAACGTTCAGTGCTCAGCAAAGGACTTAGTTTCATACCCTTACGCCCTCACCTCAATGAATTTCGGGCTCGGCATGATACTGAACTCTTCTTCCGCCGTCTTCGTCTCCGGGCCCACTTCTTTGGGCAGGAGTCCTCTCCCAGTTCAACGGATCCTTTTACCCATCTCCAATATTCTCCCTCCACCTGGACCCCTCCCTCTGGATTCTTACCTTCTCTTGATCTTTTCATTGAGAACTGTCGGCGTGACATTAGTCGTCTCAATTTCTCTGCTCCTCTCACACATTCTATCCTGTCTCTCTCTGAACATACTGCACTCCATTCTCTCAGGTCCAACCCTGACATTGTCATCAAACCCGCTGACAAGGGTGGTGCTGTTGTTGTCTGGCGCACTGACCTCTACCTCGCGGAGGCTGAGCGTCAACTCGCAGACACTTCCTCCTACCTCTCCCTGGACCATGACCCCACCACTGAACATCAAGCCATTGTTTCCAGGACTGTCACTGACCTCATCTCCTCTGGGGATCTCCCTCCCACAGCTTCCAACCTGATAGTCGCCCAACCTCGGACGGCCCGCTTCTATCTCCTACCCAAAATCCACAAACAGAACTGCCCCGGTAGACCGATCGTCTCAGCTTGCTCCTGCCCCACAGAACTCATTTCTCGATATCTTGACTCCCTTCTCTCTCCCCTTGTCCAGTCCCTTCCCACCTACATCCGTGATTCCTCTGACACCTTACGTCACATCAACAATTTCCAGTTCCCTGGCCCCAACCGCTTCCTCTTCACCATGGACGTCCAATCCCTCTACACCTCCATCCCCCACCAGGATGGTCTGAGGGCCCTTAGCTTCTTCCTGGAACAGAGGCCCGAACAATCCCCATCCACCACTACTCTCCTCCGTCTGGCTGAACTTGTTCTCACGCTGAACAATTTCTCCTTCAACTCCTCTCACTTCCTCCAAATAAAAGGTGTGGCTATGGGTACCCGCATGGGCCCCAGCTATGCCTGTCTCTTTATGGGGTATGTGGAACATTCCTTGTTCCAGTCCTACTCCGGCCCCCTTCCACAACTCTTTCTCCGGTACATCGATGATTACTTCGGTGCCGCTTCATGCTCTCGTCGGGACTTGGAAAAATTTATTAATTTTGCTTCCAATCTCCACCCCTCCATCATTTTCACGTGGTCCATCTCTGACACTTCCCTTCCCTTCCTTGACCTCTCTGTCTCAATCTCTGGTGATAGACTGTCCACCAATATCCATTACAAACCCACCGACTCCCACAGCTACCTCGACTACAGCTCCTCAAACCCCGCTTCCTGTAAGGACTCCATCCCATTCTCTCAGTTCCTTCGCCTCCGTCACATCTGTTCCGATGATGCTACCTTCAAAAACAGTTCCTCTGACATGTCCTCCTTCTTCCTTAACTGAGGTTTCCCATCCACGGTCGTTGACAGGGCCCTCAACCGAGTCCGGCCCATCTCCCGCGCATCCGCCCTCACGCCTTCTCCTCCCTCCCAGAAACATGATAGGGTCCCCCTCGTCCTCACTTATCACCACACCAGCCTCCGCATTCAAAGGATCATCCTCCGCCATTTCCGCCAACTCCAGCATGATGCCACCACCAAACACATCTTCCCTTCACCCCCCCTATCGGCATTCCGTAGGGATCGCTCCCTCCGGGACACCCTGGTCCACTCCTCCATCACCCCCTACTCCTCAACCCCCTCCTATGTCACCACCCCATGCCCACGCAAAAGATGCAACACCTGCCCCTTCACTTCCTCTCTCCTCACCGTCGAAGGACCCAAACACTCCTTTCAAGTGAAGCAGCATTTCACTTGCATTTCCCCCAATTTAGTCTACTGCATTCGTTGCTCCCAATGTGGTCTCCTCTACATTGGAGAGACCAAACGTAAACTGGGCGACCGCTTTGCAGAACACCTGCGGTCTGTCCGCAAGAATGACCCAAACCTCCCTGTCGCTTGCCATTTTAACACTCCACCCTGCTCTCTTGCCCACATGTCTGTCCTTGGCTTGCTGCATTGTTCCAGTGAAGCCCAACGCAAACTGGAGGAACAACAGCTCATCTTCCGACTAGGCACTTTACAGCCTTCCGGACTGAATATTGAATTCAACAACTTTAGGTCGTGAGCTCCCTCCCCCATCCCCACCCCCTTTCTGTTTCCCCCTTCCTTTTTTTTCCAATAAATTATAAAGATTTTCCTTCTCACACCTCTTTCCAATATATAAAAAACATCCCCACTAGTGCTATACCTTGAGTGTCCTACCATCCATTCTTAATTAGCACATTCGTTTAGATAATATCACCAACTTTAACTTCAACACCTATGTGTTCTTTTGTACCATTGTTGTTGACATCTTTTGATGATCTGCTTCTATCACTGCTTGTTTGTCCCTACAACCACACATCCCCCTCCACCTCTCTCTCTCTCTCTCTCTCTCCATCCCCCACACACACACCTTAAACCAGCTTATATTTCAACTCTTTCTTGGACTCGAACTCAAGTTCTGTCGAAGGGTCATGAGGACTCAAAACGTCAACTCTTTTCTTCTCCGCCGATGCTGCCAGACCTGCTGAGTTTTTCCAGGTAATTCTGTTTTTGCAGAAGCAGATAGAGTCGGGGGAGAGATAGATAGATATAGGAAAGAGGCAGATAGGGTCGGGGACGAGACTGATATAGTCGGGGGAGAGGCAGATAGAGTCAGGGGAGAGGCAGATACATTCACGAGAGAGTCAGATAGAATCATGCGCGATGCACATAGATTCGGATGAGAGGCAGATAGATTAGGGGGAGATGAAGATAAAGTCAGGCCAGAGGCAGATAGAGCCTGGGAGAGGTAGATAGATGCAGGAGAGAAGCAGAGAGAGTCGGGTGAGAGGTAGATAGAATTGGCGGAGAGGCAGATAGATTTTGGGGATAGGCAAATAGAGTCGGTGAGAGGCAAGTAGATTCTGGGGATAGACAATTCGAGTGAGAGAGAGGCAGATATTGTCAGGATCGAGGCAGACAGAGTCAAGGTTGAAGCAGATAGAGTGAGAGATGGGCAGATTGAGTCAGAGGAGGGGCAGATAAAGTCAGGGGAGAGGCAGCTAGAGTCAGGAGAGAGTCAGATACATTCAGGAGAGAGGCAGATAGAGTCAGAGGAGGGGCAGATAGAGTTGGGTGAGAGGCAGATAGAGTCAGGATTGAGGCAGATAGAGTCTGGGGAGAGGCAGATGGTGTCCAGGGAGAGGCAGTTAGAGCAGGGAGAGGCAGATAGATTCGGGGGAGACGCAGTTCGAGTGAGGGCAGAGGCAGATAGAGACGGGGGAGAGGCTGATTGAGTCGTGGAAGAGGCAGATAGAGTCAAGAGAGAGGCAGATAGAGTCAGGAGAGACGCAGATATAATCGGTGAGTGGCAAATAGGGTCGGGTGAGATGCGGATAGAGACACGAGAGAGGCAGATAGAGTCAGAGGAGGGGCAGATATAGGCAGATGGAGATGGGATGAGGCAGATAGTGTCAGTGGAGTGGCAGATAAATTCCAGAGGAGTAGCAGATAGAGTCGGGAGAGAGGCAGATAGATTCAGGGGAGAGGCAGATAGAGTCTGCGGAGAGGCATAAAGAGTCGGGAGAGAGGCCGATAGAATCAGGGGAGACGCAGATAGAGTCGGGGGAGAGGCGGATAGAGTCAGGGGAGAGGCAGATAGAGTCAGGGGAGAGGCAGAGGGAGTCAGGGGAGAGGCAGATAGAGTCGAGGGTGAGGCAGATAGAGTCGGGGGAGAGGCAGATAGAGTCATGGGAGAGGCAGTTCAAGTGAGGAGAGAGGCAGATAGAATCAGGGGAGAGGCGGATAGAGTCAGGAGAGAGGCAGATAGAGTCAGGGGTGAAGCAGATCGAGTGGGAGATGGGCAGAGAGTGTCAGGGGAGAGGCAGATAGAGTCAGGGGAGAGGCAGATTGAGTCGGCTGAGAGGCAGATGGAGTCAGGAGAGAGGCAGATATAATCGGTGAGAGGCAGATAGGGTCGGGTGAGATGTAGATAGAGACACGAGAGAGGCAGATAGAGTCGTAGGAGGGGCAGATATAGGCAGATAGAGTCAGAGGAGTGGCAGATATAGGCAGATAGAGTCGGGGATGAGGCCGATAGTGTCAGTGGAGTGGCAGATAAATTCCAGAGGAGTAGCAGATAGAGTCGGGAGAGAGGCAGAAAGATTCAGGGGAGAGGCAGATAGAGTCAGCTGAGAGGCAGAAAGAGTCAGGGGAGAGGCAGAAAGAGTCAGGGGAGTGGCAGGTAGATTCAGGGGAGAGGCAGATAGAGTCAGCTGAGAGGCAGAAAGAGTCAGGGGAGAGGCAGAAAGAGTCAGGGGAGAGGCAGGTAGAGTGAGGGGAGGGGCAGATAGATACGGAGGAGGGGCAGATACATTCAGCAGAAAGGCAGATAGATTCAGGAGAGATATAGGGTCCCCTGACCCTATCAGCCTCTCCAATGTCTGTATCTGCCTCTGCCCTGAATATATCTGCCTCTCCCCTGGACTTTAACTGCCTCTCCCCAGACTCTATCTACCTCTCCCCGCACTCTATCTCCCTTTCTCCCGACTGTATCTGCCTCTCCCCTGACACGATCTGCCTCTCCCCCGACTCTACCTGCCTCTCCCCTGACTCTATCTGCCGTTCCCCTGACTATACGTGCCCCACCCCTGACTATGTCTCCCTTTCTATTGACTATCAGCCTCTCTCCCAACTCTATCTGCCTCTCCTGGGACACTATCTGCCTCGCTCCCAACTCTATTTGCCTCTCCACTGACACTATCTGCCTCTCTCCTGTTCTATCTGCCTGTCCAGGGACTCTATCTGGCGCTTCCCCGACTCTACCTGCCTCTCCCCAGTACTTTATCTGCCTCTTCCCGACTCTATCTGGACCTATCCTGACGCCATCCGCCTCTCCGCTGATTCTATCTGCCTCTTTCGTTTCTGTATCTGCCTCTCCGCTGACTATGTCTGCCCCTTCTTTGACTCTATCTGCCTCTCACCTGACACTATCTGCCGCTCACTGGACTCTATCTGCCACACCCCTCACTCTATCTACCTCTCCCCGCAATCTATCGACCTCCGTCCCGACACTCTCTGCCTCCCACCGACTCTATCTGCCTCTTCCCCGACTCTATCTGCCTCTTCCCCAACTCTATCTGCCTCTTCCCCGACTCTATCTGCCTCTTCCCCGACTCTATCTGCCTCTTCCCCGACTCTATCGGACTCTCTACCGACTCTATCTAACACTCTCCCCTGACTGTATCTGCCTCTCCCCGTACACTATCTGTCTCCCATCCGAGTCTACCTTCCTCACTCCCGACTCTATCTGAAGATCGAGTTTGGGCAGAGGCCAATAGAGAGTGGGGAGGGGCAGATGGAGTCGGTGGAGAGGCAGATAGAGTCAGGGGAGAGACGAATAGAGTCAGAGAGAGGCAGGTAGAGTCGGGGGAGAGGCAAATAGAGTCACAGAGGAGGCAGATAGAGCGAGGGGAGAGGAAGATAGAATCAGGAGTGGAGGAGATAGAGTCAGGAGAGAGGCAGATAGAGTCAGGACAGAGTCAGACTGAGTCAGAGGAGGGGCAGATATACTCAGGGGAGAGACAGATAGATTGAGGGGAGAAGCAGATTGAGTCTGGGAAGTGGCCGATGGAGTCTCGGGAGAGGCAGATAGAGACATTGAGAGGCAGATAGAGTTGGGGGATAGGCAGATAGAGTCAGGAGAGAGGCACATAGAATCAGTGGAGCGGCAGATATAGTCAGTGGAGAGGCAGATATAGTCAGGGGAGATACAGATAAAGTCAGGGGAGAGGAAGATAGTGAATGGAGAGAGGCAGATAGAGTCACGGAAGAGGCAGATTGGGTCTGGGGAGGGGCAGATAGAGTCAGGAAAGAGGCAGGTAGAGTCTGGGGAGGGGCAGATGGAGTCATTGCAGAGGCAGATAGAGTCTGGGCAGAGGCAGATAGTGTCTGGGCAGAGGCAGATAGTGTCGGAGAGTGTTAGATAGAGTCACGTGAGAGGAAGATAGAGTCAGGAGAGACGCAGATAGAGTCAGGGGTAGAGGCAGAGAGAGTCAGGAGTGATCCAGATACAGTCAGGTGTGTAGCATATAGAGTCGGCAAAGAGGCAGATAGAGTCGGGTGAGAGGCAGATAAAGTCGTGATGGTGGAAGATAGTGTGCAGGGAGAGGCAGAGAGAGACGTGGGAAAGGCAGGTATAGTATGGGGAGAGGCAGATAGTGTCTGGGGAGAGGCAGGTAGAGTTCGGGGAAAGGCAGATAGAATCTGGAGACAGGCAGCTAGAGTCAGGTGAGAGGCAGATTGAGTCAGGAAAGAGGCGCATAGCGTTGGGAGAGAGGCAGATAGAGTCAGCGGGGAGGCAGATAGAGTCGGGTGAGAGGCAGATAGAGTCAGGAAAGAGGCGCATAGCGTTGGGAGAGAGGCAGATAGAGTCAGGGGGAGAGGCAGAGAGAGTCAGGCAGAGTCAGATAGAGTCCGGAGAGAGGCAAATGGAGTCGGGTGAGAGGCAGATAGATTCTGGGGAAAGACAGATAGAGTCAGGTGAGAGGCAGATAGATTCAGGGGAGAGGCAGATAGATTCAGGGGAGAGACAGATAGAGTCCGGTGAGAGGCAGATGAAGACCAGGTTGGGGCACATAGAGTCAAGGCAGTGGCAGAGAGAGTCCACGGAGAGGCAGATAGGGTTAGTGCAGAGAAAGATAAGGTCAGGTGCGAGGCAGATAGTGTCAGGAGACAGGCAGATAGTGTCAGGGGAGAAGGAGATATATTTGGGAGAGGGGCAGATAAAGTCCAGGGAGATGCAGGTAGAGTCTGGGGGGAGGAAGATAGAGTCAGTGGAGAGGCAGATAGAGTCAGGAGAGAGGCAGATATACGCTGTTGAAAGACACATCAAGTCAGCGGAGAGACAGATAGAGTCGGAGGAGAAGCAGATTGAGTCAGGAGCTCGGGGGAGTGGCAGATAGACTCAGCGGAGATGCAGATAGAGTGCAGGGAGAGGCAGATAGAGTAAGGGGAGAGGCCGATATTGTCATGGGAGAGGCAGATAAGGTCCAGGGGAGAGTAAGTTAGAGTGCGGGGAGAAGCAGATAGAGTAAGGGGAGAGGTAGGTAGATTTTGGGGTAGAGAGGCAGATCGAGTCAGTGGAGACGCAGATCGAGTCCAGGAAGAGGCCAATGGAATCTGAGGAGTGGCAGAAAGTGTCGGTGGAGCGGCAGATAGAGTCAGGGGAGAGGCAGATAGTGTCGATAGAGAGGCAGATAGAGTAAGGAGTGAGGCAGATATTGCTGGGGAGAGGCAGATAGGGTCAGTGGAGAGGCAGATTGACTCAGTGGAGAGGCAGATTGAGACCGGGGAGAGGACCGGGGAGAGACACTATCTGCCTTCCCCCGAATCTACCTGCCTCTTCCCCGACTCTATCTGACTCTCTACCGACACTATCTAACATTCTCCCCTGACTCTATCTGCCTCTCCCCATACACTATCTGTCTCACACCCGACTCTTATTTGCTCTCTCCCGATTCTATCAGCAGATCGAATTTGGGGAGAGGCCGATAGAGCCGGAGAGAGGCAGATACATTCACACGAGAGGCAGATAGATTCAGGAGAGAGGCAGATAGAGTCAGGGATGAAGCAGATAGGGTCAGGAGAGAGGGAAATAGATTCAGGAAAGAGGTGGATAGCGTCGGGATTGAGGCAGATAGGGTCGTGAGAGAGGCAACTAGAGTTCAGGGAGAGGCAGTAAGGAGGGAGAGAGGCAGATAGAGTCAGGGGGCAAGGCAGATAGAGTCATGGAGGAGGCAGGTAGAGTGAGGGGAGAGGAAGATAGAGTTAGCAGAGAGGCAGATAGAGTCAGAGGAGGTGCAGATATACTCAGTGGAGAGGCAGATAGAGTTGGGGGAGAGGCAGACAGAGTCAGAGGAAAAGCAGATTGAGTCCGGGAAGAGGCCGATGGAGTCTGGGGAGAGGCAGATAGAGTCGGGTAAGAGGCAGATAGAGTCAGGAGAGAGGCAGATAGAGTCAGGAGAGAGGCAGATAGAGTCAGGAGAGAGGCAGATAGAGTCAGGAGAGATGCAGATAGAGTCAGGTGAGATGCAGATAGAGTCAGGTGAGAGGAAGATAGAGTCGCGAAAGAGGCAGATAGAGTCAAGGGAGAGGCAGATAGAGTCAATGGAGAGGCATTTAGAGTCAGGAGTGAGGCAGATAGTGTCGGGGAGGGGCAGATATGGTCAGTTGCGAGGCAGATTGAGTCAGGGGAGAAGTATGCAGATTCCATGGTGAGAGACAGATAGAGTCAGGTGAGAGGCAGTTCGAGACCGGGGAGAGGCGATAGCGTCTGGGGAGGGGCAGATGGAGTCGGTGGAGTGGTATGTATTTCAGGGGAGATGCAGATAGAGTTCGAGTGAGGCAGATAGAGTCGGGTGAGAAGCAGATAAATTCTGGGGAAAGACACAACAAGACAGCGGAGAGGCAGATAGAGTCGGGGGAGAAGCAGATTGAGTCAGGAGCTCGGCGGACATATTCAGGAGAGGGGCAGATAGAGTCAGGGGAGAGGCAGATAGAGTCAGGGGAGAGGCAGATAGAGTCAGGGGAGAGGCAGATAGAGTCAGGGGAGAGGCAGATAGAGTCAGGAGAGAGGCAGATAGAGTCAGGGGAGAGGCAGATCGAGTGGGTGGAGAAGCAGATAGAGTCGGTGTGAGGCAGATAGAGTCAGGGGAGAGGTGGATAGAGTTAGGGGGGAGGCAGATAGAGTCGGGAGAGAGGCAGATGATGTCGAGGGAGAGGGAGATAGAGTCAGGGGAGAGGAAGTTCGTGTCAGGGCAGTGGCAGATAGATTCAGTGGAGGGGCAGATAGCGTTGGGGGAGAGGCAATAGAGTGAGGGGAGGGGCAGATAGAGATGGAGGAGGGGGAGATACATTCAGGAGAAAGGCAGATAAACTCAGGAGAGATATAATCTCCCCTAACTCTATCAGCCTCTCCATTGCCTCTATCTGCTTCTCCCCAGACTCTATCTGTCTCTCCCCTGGACTTTAACTGGTCTCCCCAGACTCTATCTGTCTCTCTCCTGACTGTATCTGCCTCACCCCTGATACAATCTGTCTCTCCCCTGACTCTATCTGGACCTCCCCTGACACTATCTGCCTCTCTCCTTTCTGTATCTGCCACTCCCCTGACTATATCTGCCCCTCCTCGAGGTCAGGGGAGAGGCAGATAGTGTCAGGGGACAGGCAGATAGAGTCCTTGGAGAGGCAGACAGAATCGGGGAGGGAGGCAAATGGAATCAGGAGAGGCAGATAGAGTCGGGGGAGAGGCAATAGAGTGAGGGGAGGGGCAGATAGATACGGAGGAGGTGCAGATACATTCAGCAGAAAGGCAGATAGATTCAGGAGAGATATAGTGTCCCCTGACTCTATCAGCCTCTCAAATGTCTCTATCTGCCTCTGCCCTGACTGTATCTGCCTCTCCCCTGGACTTTAACTGCCTCTCCCCAGACTCTATCTACCTCTCCCCGCACTCTATCTGCCTCTCACCTGACACAATCTGCCTCTCCCCCGACTCTATCTGCCACGCCCATGACTATACCTGCCCCACCCCTGACTTTATCTCCCTCTCTCCTGACTCTATCTGCCTCCCTCCCGACTCTATCTGCCTCTCCACTGACTCTATCTCCCTCTCCCCTGTTCTATCTGCCTCTCCACTGACTCTATCTCCCTCTCCCCTGACTCTATCTGCCTCTCCCCTGTTCTATCTGCCTCTCCACTGACTCTATCTCCCTCTCCCCTGACTCTATCTGCCTCCCTCCCGACTCTATCTGCCTCTCCACTGACTCTATCTCCCTCTCCCCTGTTCTATCTGCCTGTCCCCTGACTCTATCTGCCGCTTCCCCGACTCTATCTTCCTCTCCCCTGACTCTATCTGGACCTCCCCTGACACTAACTGCCTCTCCGCTGATTCTATCTGCTTCTCTGCTTTCTGTATCTGCCTCTCCCCTGACTATATCTGCCCTCCTCTGACTCTATCTGCCTCTCACCTTAGTCTGCCTCACCCCTCACTCTATCTTCCTCTCCCATGACTCTACCTACCTCTCCCCGCAATCTATCTCCCTACGTCCTGACACTATCTGCCTTCCCCCGAATCTACCTGACTCTTCCCCGACTCTATCTGACTCTCTACCGACACGATCTAACATTCTCCCCTGACTCTATCTGCCTCTCCCTGTACACTATCTCTCTCACACCCGACTCTATTTGCTCTCTCCCGATTCTGTCTGCAGATCGAGTTTGGGGAGAGGCCGAAAGAGCCGGAGAGAGGCAGATACATTCACATCAGAGGCAGATAGATTCAGGAGAGAGGCAGATAGAGTCAGGGATGAAGCAGATCGGGTCAGGAGAGAGGGAAATAGATTCAGGAAAGAGGTGGATAGCGTCGGGATTGAGGCAGATAGGGTCGTGAGAGAGGCAACTAGAGTTCAGGGAGAGGCAGAGAGAGTAAGGAGGGAGAGAGGCAGATAGAGTCAGGGGGCAAGGCAGATAGAGTCATGGAGGAGGCAGGTAGAGTGAGGGGAGAGGAAGATAGAGTTAGCAGAGAGGCAGATAGAGTCAGAGGAGGTGCAGATATAGTCAGTGGAGAGGCAGATGGAGTTGGGGGAGAGGTAGACAGAGTCAGAGGAGAAGCAGATTGAGTCCGGGAAGAGGCCGATGGAGTCTGGGAAGAGGCAGATAGAGTCGGGTAAGAGGCAGATAGAGTCAGGAGAGAGGCAGATAGGATCAGCTGAATGGCAGATATAGTCAGGTGAGAGGAAGATAGAGACAGGAGAGAGGCAGACAGAGTCGCGAAAGAGGCAGATAGATTCAAGGGATAGGCAGATAGAGTCTGGAGAGAGGCAGATTGGGTCTGGGGAGAGGCAGATAGAGTCAGGGGAGAGGGAGATAGAGTCAGTGGATAGGCAGATAGAGTCGCACCAGATGCATATAGAGTCAGGAGTGAGTCAGATAGATTCAGAGGTGAAGCAAATATAGTCGGGACAGAGGCAGATAGATTCTGTGGAGAGGCAGATAGAGTCAGCGGAGAGGCAGATAGAGTCGGGTGAGAGACAGATAGAGTCAGGTGAGAGGCAGAGAGTGTCAGGCAGAGATAGATAGAGTTGAAAACAAAGAAAACTGCGGATGCTGGAAATCTAAAACAAAAACAGAATTACCTGGAAAAACTCAGTAGGTCTGGCAGCATCGGCTGCCAGACCTACTGAGTTTTTCCAGGTAATTCTGTTTTTGGTTTAGAGATAGATAGAGTCGGGTGAGAGGCAGAGAGAGTCAGGAGAGATCCAGATACAGTCAGGTGTGTAGCAGATAGAGTCGGGAGAGAGGCAGATAGATTCTCGGGAAAGACAGATCGAGTCAGGGGAGAGGCAGATTGAGTCAGGGGAGAGGCACATAGTGTCAGAGGTGAGGGAGATTGAGTCAGGAGACAGGCAGATAGATTCAGAGGAGAGGCAGATAGAGTCAGGGGAGAGTCGGATGTTTTCGGGGAGAGGCAGATAGTGTCGGGGGGGACGCAGATACAGTAAGGAGAGAGGCTTATAGTGTCGGGGGAGTGGCAGATAGTGTCAATTTGGAGGCAGATAGATTCAGTGGAGAGGCACATAAAATTCAGGGGAGAGGCAGATAGAGTCCAGGGAGATGCAGGTTGAATCAGTGGGGAGGCAGATTGAGTCAGTGGAGAGGCAGATAGTGTCAGGAGAGATGCAGAGAGAATACGGGGAGAGGCAGATAGAGTCAGGGAAGAGGCAGATAGTGTCGGGGGAGATGCATATACAGGAAGGAGGGAGGCAGATAGAGTCAGGGGAGAGGCTGATACTGTCAGGGGTCAGGCAGATATAGTGGGGAGAGAGGCAGTTCGGGTGCAGGGAGAAGCAGATAGAGTCAGTGGAAAGGTAGGTAGATTCCGGGTAGAGAGGCAGATCGAGTCAGTGGAGATGCAGATTGAGTCAGGGGAGAGGCAGATAGAGTCAGGAGTGAGGCAGATAATGTTGGGGCGAGGCAGATAGAGTCAGTGGAGATGCAGATTGAGTCAGGGGAGAGGCAGATAGAGTCAAGGATAGGCAGATAGAGTCAGGTCATTAACAGATAGAGTCAGGAGAGAGAGGCATTTAGGGTCGGGAGAGGCAGATAGAGTCAGGAGAGAGATAGGTAGAGTCAAGGGAGTGGCAGATAGAGTATGGTAAGAGAGGCACATCGGGTCGGGGGAGATGCAGATAGAGTCAGGAGAGAGAGGCATATAGAATCCAGGGAGAAGCAGATAGAGTCGGGGAGGGAGGCAAATAGAGTCGGGAGAGGCAGATGGAGTAAAGGGAGAGGCAGTTCGAGTCAGGGGAGAGGCAGATAGAGATCGGGGAGAGGCAGATAGATTCAGCGGAGAGGCAGATAGGTTCGGGGGAGAGGCAATAGAGTGAGGGGAGGGGCAGATAGAGACGGAGGAGGGGCAGATCCATTCAGGAGAAAGGCAGATAGATTCAGGAGAGATATAGTCTCCTATGACTCTATCAGCCTCTCCACTGTCTCCATCTGCTTCTCCCCTAACTCTATCTGCCTCTCTCCCGACTGTTTTTTAATCTCTCCCGACTCTATCTGGCTCTCCCCTGACTCTATCAGCCTTTCTCCTTACTGTATCTGCCTCTCCCCTGACACGATCTGCCTCTCCACTGACTCTATCTGCCTCTCCCGACTCTATCTGCCTCTCCCCTGTACCTTATCTGCCTCTCTCCTGACTATATTTGGACCTCCCCTGACAGTATCTGCCTCACCGCTGATTGTATTTGCCTGTCTCGTTTCTCTATCTGCCTCTCTCCTGCCTATATCTGCCCCTCCTCTGACTCTATCTGCCACTCAACTGACTCTATGTGGCTCTATCCAGACTCTATCTGCCGCTCCCTGGACTCTATCTGCCTCACCCCTCACTATATCTTCCGCTCCCACAACTCCATCTACCTCTCCCTGCAATGGAGGAGGCAGATAGAGTGAGGGGAGTGGAAGATAGACTTGGGAGAGGAGCAGATAGAATCAGGAGAGAGGCAGATAGAGTTACCAGAGATGCAGATAGAGTCAGAGAAGCTGCAGTTATACTCAGTGGAGAGGCGGATAGAGTTGGGGGAGAGGCAGATAGAGTCATAGGAGAAGCAGATTGAGTCTGGGAAGAGGCCGATTGAGTCTGGGGAGAGGCAGATAGAGTCAGGAGAGAGGCAGATAGAATCAGGGGAGAGGCAGATAGAATCAGGGGAGCGGCAGATAGTGTCAGGGGAGAGGCAGATAGAGTCAGGGGAGAGGAAGATAGAGACAGGAGAGATTCAGATAGTGTCGCAAAAGAGGCAGATAGGGTCAGGGATAGGCAGATGGAGACTGGGGACAGGCAGATTGGGTCTGGGGAGAGGCAGCTAGAGTCAGGGGAGACGCAGATAGAATCAGGGGATAGGCAGTTAGAGTCGCGAGAGAACCAGATAGAGTCGGCAAGAGGCAGTTAGAGACTGGGGAGGGGCAGATGGAGGCATTGTAGAGGCAGATAGAGTCACGTGAGAGGCAGATAGAGTCAGGTGAGAGGCAAAAGCGTGAGGGGAGGGGCAGTATGAGACAGAGCAGGGGGAAATAAATTCAGGAGAAAGGCAGCTAGATTCAGGAGAGATATAGTCTCCCCTGACTATCAGCCTCTCCACTGACTTTATCTGCCACTCCCCTGACTATACCTGCCCCACCCCTGACTCCCTCTACCTCTCCCCTGACTCTATCTCCCTCTCCCCACACTCTACCTGCCTCCCTCCTGACTCTATCTGCCACTCCCCTGACTCTATCTCTCTCTCCCCGCACCCTATCTGCCTCTCCCTTGACTCTATCTGCCTCCCTCGGGAATCTACCTGCCTCTATCCAGACTCTATCTGCCTCTCCCTTGACTCTATCTGCCTCCCTCGGGAATCTACCTGCCACTCCAGGGACTCTATCTGCCTCTCCCCCGACTATCTCGACCACTCTCCAGACTCAATCTGCTTCTCTGCTGACTCCATCTGCCTCTCCCATGACTCTCTCTGCCTCTGCAAGGACTCTATCCACCTCTCCCTGGACTCGATCTGCCTCTCTCCCGACACATTCTGCCAGAGTCAGAAGTCAGAGTCAGGAGAGAGGCAGATAGAGTCAGGGGAGAGGCAGATAGAGTCAGGGGAGAGGCAGATAGAGTCAGGAGAGAGGCGGATAGAGTCAGGGGAGAGGCAGATAGAGTCGGGAGAGAGGCAGATAGAGTCAGGGGAGAGGCGGATAGAGTCAGGGGAGAGGCGGATAGAGTCAGGAGAGAGGCAGATAGAGTCAGGGGAGAGACAGATAGAGTCAGGAGAGAGGCAGATCGAGTCAGGGGAGAGGCAGATAGAGTCAGGAGAGAGGCAGATAGAGTCAGGGGAGAGGCAGATACAGTGAAGGGAGAGCCAGATATATGCAGGGGACAGGCAGATATTTTCGGGGAGAGGCAGATACAGTCAGGGGAGAGGGAGGGGAGAGAGAGATAAAGTCCAGTGGAGAGACAGATAGAGTCAGGAGAGAGGCATTTAGAGCGCGGAGAGAAGCTTATAGAGTCAGGGGAGAGGCAGGTAGAGTCGGGGTAGAGGCAGCGATTGTCAGGGGAGAGGCATTTACAGGAAGGAGAGAGGCATATAGAGTCAGGGGAGAGGCATATATTGTCAGTGGTGAGGCAGATCGAGTCCGGGAAGAGGCCGATGGAGTATGGGGAGGGGCAGATAGTGTCAGTGGAGAGGCAGATATAGTCGGTGAGAGGCAGGATAGAGTCGGTGAGAGGCAGATAGCGTCAGGGGAGAGGCAGATAGTGTCTGGTGAGAGGCAGATACAGTCCGGGAGAAGGCAGATAGAGTGAGAATTGAGGCAGTTAGAGTTGGGAAGAAGTGCTGATAGAGTCAGGGGATAGGCAAGTATATTCAGGAGTGTGGAAGATAGTTTCAGGGGAGAGGCAGATAGTGTTAGGAAGAGGCAGGTAGAGTCAGGGGATGTCAGTTTGAGTCATTGGAGTGGCAGATAGAGTCTGGAGAGAGTCAGGTGGAGTCAGAGGAGCGGCAGATATGGTCAGTAGAGAGGCAGATATATTCGGGAGAGAGGCCGATTGTGTCGGCAGAGAGGCAGATAGTGTTAGGGGAGAGGCAGACAAGGTCAGGGGAGAGGCAGGTAAAGTCCAGGGGAAAGGCAGATGGGGTCGGGAGAGAGGCAGATAGAGTCGGGAGAGAGGCAGATACAGTCAGGAGAGAGGCAGATAGAGACAGGGGAAAGGCAGATATTTTCGGGGGTGAGGCACATACAGTAAGGAGAGTGGCAAATAGAGTCAGGGGAGAGGGAGATAAAGTTCGATGGAGAGACAGCTAGAGTCGGGAGGGAGGCAGATAGAATCCAGCGAGTGGCAGATAGAGTCTGGGGAGAGGCAGATGGAGTCAGGGAGGAAGCAGATAGAGTGAGGATTGAAAACAAAAACAGAATTACCTGGAAAAACTCAGCAGGTCTGGCAGCATCGGCGGAGAAGAAAAGAGTTGACGTTTCGAGTCCTCATGACCCTTCGACAGAACTTGAGTTCGAGTCCAAGAAAGAGTTGAAATATAAGCTGGTTTATGGTGTGTGTGTGGGGGGCGGAGAGAGAGAGAGAGAGAGAGGTGGAGGGGGGGTGTGGTTGTAGGGACAAACAAGCAGTGATAGAGGCAGATCATCAAAAGATGTCAACAACAGTGGTACAATAGAACACATAGGTGTTAAAGTTAAAGTTGGTGATATTATCTAAACGAATGTGCTAATTAAGAATGGATGGTAGGGCACTCGAGGTATAGCTCTAGTGGGGGTGTTTTTTTTATTTTTGATTTAAATAATGGAAATAGGTGGGGAAAGGAAAATCTTTATAATTTATTGGAAAAAAAAGGAAGGGGGAAACAGAAAGGGGGTGGGGATGGAGGAGGGAGCTCACGAACTAAAGTTATTGAATTCAATATTCAGTCCGGAAGGCTGTAAGGTGCCTAGTCGGAAGATGAGGTGTTGTTCCTCCAGTTTGCGTTGGGCTTCACTGGAACAATGCAGCAAGCCAAGGACAGACATGTGGGCAAGAGAGCAGGGTGGAATGTTAAAATGGCAAGCGACAGGGAGGTTTGGGTCATTCTTGCGGACAGACCGCAGGTGTTCTGCAAAGCGTTCGCCCAGTTTACGTTTGGTCTCTCCAATGTAGAGGAGACCACATTGGGAGCAACGAATGCAGTAGACTAAGTTGGGGGAAATGCAAGTGAAATGCTGCTTCACTTGAAAGGAGTGTTTGGGCCCTTGGACGGTGAGGAGAGAGGAAGTGAAGGGGCAGGTGTTGCATCTTTTGCGTGGGCATGGGGTGGTGCCACAGGAGAGGGTTGAGGAGTAGGGGGTGATGGAGGAGTGGACCAGGGTGTCCTGGAGGGAGCGATCCCTACGGAATACCGATAAGGGGGGTGAAGGGAAGATGTGTTTGGTGGTGGCATCATGCTGGAGTTGGCGGAAATGGCGGAGGATGATCCTTTGAATGCGGAGGCTGGTGGGGTGATAAGTGAGGACAAGGGGGACCCTATCATGTTTCTGGGAGGGAGGAGAAGGCGTGAGGGCGGATGCTCAGGAGATGGGCCGGACACGGTTGAGAGCCCTGTCAACGACCGTGGGTGGAAAACCTCGGCTAAGGAAGAAGGAGGACATGTCAGAGGAAAAGTTTTTGAAGGTAGCATCATCGGAACAGATGTGACGGAGGTGAAGGAACTGAGAGAATGGGATGGAGTCCTTACAGGAAGCGGGGTGTGAGGAGCTGTAGTCGAGGTACTGTGGGAGTCGGTGGGTTTGTAATGGATATTGGTGGACAGTCTATCACCAGAGATTGAGACAGAGAGGTCAAGGAAGGGAAGGGAAGTGTCAGAGATGGACCACGTGGAAATGATGGAGGCGTGGAGATTGGAAGTAAAACTAATAAATTTTTCTTAGTCCCGACGAGAGCATGAAGCGGCACCGAAGTAATCATCGATGTACCGGAGAAAGAGTTGTGGAAGGGGGCCAGAGTAGGAAAGGAACAAGGAATGTTCCACATACCCCATAAAGAGACAGGCATAGCTGGGGCCCATGCGGGTACCCATAGCCACACCTTTTATTTGGAGGAAGTGAGAGGAGTTGAAGGAGAAATTGTTCAGTGTGAGAACAAGTTCAGCCAGACGGAGGAGAGCAGTGGTGGATGGGGATTGCTCGGGCCTCTGTTCGAGGAAGAAGCTAAGGGCCCTCAGACCATGCTGGTGGGGGATGGAGGTGTAGAGGGATTGGACGTCCATGGTGAAGAGGAAGCGGTTGGGGCCAGGGAACTGGAAATTGTTGATCTGACGTAAGGTGTCAGATGAATCTCAGATGTAGTGGGAAGGGACTGGACAAGGGGAGAGAGAAGGGTCTCAAGATAACGAGAAATGAGTTCTGTGGGGCAGGAGCAAGTTGAGACGATCGGTCTACCGGGGCAGTTCTGTTTGTGGATTTTGGGTAGGAGATAGAAGCGGGCCGTACGAGGTTGGGTGACTATCAGGTTGGAAGCTGTGGGAGGGAGATCCCCAGAGGAGATGAGGTCAGTGACAGTCCTGGAAACAATGGCTTGATGTTCAGTGGTGGGGTCATGGTCCAGGGAGAGGTAGGAGGAAGTGTCTGCGAGTTGACGCTCAGCCTCCGCGAGGTAGAGGTCAGTGAGCCAGACAACAACAGCACCACCCTTGTCAGCGGGTTTGATGACAATGTCAGGGTTGGAGCTGAGAGAATGGAGTGCAGTAAGTTCAGAGAGAGACAGGTTAGAATGGGTGAGAGGAGCAGAGAAATTGAGACGACTAATGTCGCGCCGACAGTTCTCAATGAAAAGATCAAGAGAAGTCAAGAATCCAGAGGGAGGGGTCCAGATGGAGGGAGAATATTGGAGATGGGTAAAAGGATCCGTTGAACTGGGAGAGGACTCCTGCCCAAAGAAGTGAGCCCGGAGACGAAGACGGCGGAAGAAGAGTTCAGCATCATGCCGAGCCCGAAATTCATTGAGGTGAGGGCGTAAAGGTATGAAACTAAGTCCTTTGCTGAGCACTGAACGTTCAGCATCGGAGAGGGGAAGGTCAGGGGGTATAGTGAATACACGGCTGGGGCTGGGATTGGAAGATGGGGTGGGGACGGAGGGACAGGCAGGGGTGGAGGGTCCTAGATGGATGCTGGTGTCGATGAGCTGTTGGAGCTTGCGTTCCTTAGCACTTGAGAGAAAGAGAAAAAGTTTCTTGTTGAGGTGTCGAATTAGCCGAAGAATAAAATGAAACTTGGGGCACGCGCAGCTTTGAAAAAGGGTACGGCGGTGCTGCTGTAGGGAGAGGTCGAGTGTGCGCATGGCACTGAGTGTGGATTTCAGGATGTGACGGCCATATCTCCTTTCTCAGTGACTGTCTCCATCTCCGACTCACCCCACGTGGATTTCAACTGAAATTCCACCCCTCATGTTTCGAACCCACCCAGGATTACCGGTATCTCCGGGAGATAAAACAATTCTCGGACTGCTGTTCCCGTCGCATCCTGAAATCCACACTCAGTGCCATGCGCCGCCATATGAACACACTCGACCTCTCCCTCCAGCAGCACCGCCGTACCCTTTTTCAAAGCTGCGCGTGCCCCCAGTTTCATTTTATACTTCAGCTCATCTGACGCCTCAACAAGAAACTTTTTCTCTTTCTCTCAAGTGCTAAGGAACGCAAGCTCCAACAACTCATCGACACCAACACCCATCTAAGACCCTCCAGCCCTGCCTGTCCCTCCGTCCCCACCCTTTCTTCCAATCCCAGCCCCAGCCGTGTATTCACTATACCCCCTGACCTTCCCCTCTCCGATGCTGAACGTTCAGTGCTCAGCAAAGGACATAGTTTCATACCCTTACGCCCTCACCTCAATGAATTTCGGGCTCGGCATGATGCTGAACTCTTCTTCCGCCGTCTTCGTCTCCGGGCTCACTTCTTTGGGCAGGAGTCCTCTCCCAGTACAACGGATCCTTTTACCCATCTCCAATATTCTCCCTCCTCCTGGACCCCTCCCTCTGGATTCTTACCTTCTCTCGATCTTTTCATTGAGAACTGTCGGCACGACATTAGTCGTCTCAATTTCTCTGCTCCTCTCACCCATTCTAACCTGTCTCTCTCTGAACCTACTGCACTCCATTCTCTCAGGTCCAACCCTGACATTATCATCAAACCCGCTGACAAGGGTGGTGCTGTTGTTGTCTGGCGCACTGACCTCTACCTCGCGGAGGCTGAGCGTCAACTCGCAGACACTTCCTCCTACCTCTCCCTGGACCATGACCCCACCACTGAACATCAAGCCATTGTTTCCAGGACTGTCACTGACCTCATCTCCTCTGGAGATCTCCCACCCACTGCTTCCAACATGATAGTCGCCCAACCTCGGACGGCTCGCTTCTATCTCCTACGCAAAATCCACAAACAGAACTGCCCCGGTAGACCGATCGTCTCAGCTTGCTCCTGCCCCACAGAACTCATTTCTCGATGTCTTGACTCCCTTCTCTCTCCCCTTGTCCAGTCCCTTCCCACCTACATCCATGATTCCTCTGACACCTTACGTCACATCAACAATTTCCAGTTCCCTGGCCCCAACCGCTTCCTCTTCACCATGGACGTCCAATCCCCCTCCACACCTCCATCCCCCACCAGGATGGTCTGAGGGCCCTTAGCTTCTTCCTCGAACAGAGGCCCGAACAATCCCCATCCACCACTACTCTCCTCCGTCTGGCTGAACTTGTTCTCACGTTGAACAATTTCTCCTTCAACTCCTCTCACTTCCTCCAAATAAAAGGTGTGGCTATGGGTACCCGCATGGGCCCCAGCTATGCCTGTCTCTTTATGGGGTATGTGGAACATTCCTTGTTCCAGTCCTACTCCGGCCCCCTTCCACAACTCTTTCTCCGGTACATCGATGATTACTTCGTGCTCTCGTCGG
Organism: Isurus oxyrinchus; assembly: GCA_026770705.1. Taxonomy (NCBI): domain Eukaryota; kingdom Metazoa; phylum Chordata; class Chondrichthyes; order Lamniformes; family Lamnidae; genus Isurus; species Isurus oxyrinchus. The sequence continues at coordinate 688,891 of JANJGN010000265.1, read as the reverse complement.
GACTTGGAAAAATTTATTAATTTTGCTTCCAATCTCCACCCCTCCATCATTTTCACGTGGTCCATCTCTGACACTTCCCTTCCCTTCCTTGACCTCTCTGTCTCAATCTCTGGTGATAGACTGTCCACCAATATCCATTAAAAACCCACCGACTCCCACAGCTACCTCGACTACAGCTCCTCACACCCCGCTTCCTGTAAGGACTCCATCCCATTCTCTCAGTTCCTTCACCTCCGTCGCATCTGTTCCGATGATGCTACCTTCAAAATCAGTTCCTCTGACATGTCCTCCTTCTTCCGTAACTGAGGTTTTCCACCCATGGTCGTTGACAGGGTCCTCAACCGAGTCCGGCCCATCTCCCGCGCATCCGCCATCACGCCGTCTCCTCCCTCCCAGAAACATGATAGGGTCCCCCGTGTCCTCACTTATCACCCCACCAGCCTCCGCATTCAAATGATCATCCTCCGCCATTTCTGCCAACTCCAGCATGATGCCACCACCAAACACATCTTCCCTTCACCGCCCCATCGGCATTCCGTAGGGATCGCTCCCTCCGGGACTCCCTGGTCCACTCCTTCATCACCCCCTACTCCTCAACCCCCACCTATGGCACCACCCCATGCCCACGCAAAAGATGCTACACCTGCCCCTTCACTTCCTCTCTCCTCACCGTCCAAGGGCCCAAACACTCCTTTCAAGTGAAGCAGCATTTCACTTGCATCTCCCCCAACTTAGTCTACTGCTTTTGTTGCTCCCAATGTGGTCTCCTCTACATTGGAGAGACCAAACGTAAACTGGGCGACCGCTTTGCAGAACACCTGCGGTCTGTCCGCAAGAATGACCCAGACCTCCCTGTCGCTTGCCATTTTAACACTCCACCCTGCTCTCTTGCCCACATGTCTGTCCTTGGCTTGCTGCATTGTTCCAGTGAAGCCCAACGCAAACTGGAGGAACAACACCTCATCTTCCGACTAGGCACTTTACAGCCTTCCAGACTGAATATTGAATTCAACAACTTTAGGTCGTGAGCTCCCTCCCCCATTCCCACCCCCTTTCTGTTTCCCCCTTCCTTTTGTTTCCATTAAATTATAAAGATTTTCCTTCTCACACCTATTTCCAATATATAAAAAACACCCCCACTAGAGCTATACCTTGAGTGCCCTACCATCCATTCTTAATTATTACATTCGTTTAGATAATATCACCAACTTTAACTTTAACACCTATGTGTTCTTTTGTACCATTGTTGTTGACATCTTTTGATGATCTGCTTCTATCACTGCTTGTTTGTCCCTACAACCACACCCCCCTCCACCTCTCTCTCTCTCTCTCTCTCCGCCCCCCACACACACACCTTAAACCAGCTCATATTTCAACTCTTTCTTGGACTCGAACTCAAGTTCTGTCGAAGGGTCATGAGGACTCGAAACGTCAACTCTTTTCTTCTCCGCCGATGCTGCCAGACCTGCTGAGTTTTTCCAGGTAATTCTGTTTTTGCAGAGGCAGATAGATAGAGGAAAAAAGCAGAGAGAGTCGGGTGAGAGGTAGATAGAATCGGCGGAGAGGCAGATAAATTTTGGGGATAGGCAAATAGAGTCGGTGAGAGGCAGGTCGATTCTGGGGATAGACAGTTCGAGTGAGAGAGAGGCAGATAGTGTCAGGATCGAGGCAGACAGAGTCAAGGTTGAAGCAGATAGAATGGGAGATGGGCAGATAGATTCAGTGGAGAGGCAGATAAAGTCCAGGGGAGAGGCAGATTGTGTCAGAGGAGGGGCAGATAAAGTCAGGGGAGAGGCAGATAGAGTCAGGAGAGAGTCAGATACATTCAGGAGAGAGGCAGATAGAGTCAGAGGAGGGTCAGATAGAGTTGGGTGAGAGGCAGAGAGAGTCAGGAGAGAGGTAGATAGAGTCTGGGGAGAGGCAGATGGAGTCCAGGGAGAGGCAGCCAGAGCAGGGAGATGCAGATAGAGTCAGAGGAGAGGCAGATGGAGTGAGGGAGGAGAGAGGCAGATAGAATCAGGGGAGAGGCGGATTGAGTCGTGGAAGAGGCAGATAGAGTCAGAGGAGAGGCAGATGGAGTGAGGGAGGAGAGAGGCAGATAGAATCAGGGGAGAGGCGGATAGAGTCAGGGGAGAGGCAGATAGTGTCACGTGTGAGGAATATATAGTCAGGAGAGAGGCAGATAGAGTCAGGGGTGAAGCAGATCGAGTGGGAGATGGGCAGATAGAGTCAGGGGAGAGGCAGATAGAGTCAGGGGAGAGGCAGATTGAGTCGGCTGAGAGGCAGATGGAGTCAGGAGAGCGGCAGATATAATCGGTGAGAGGCAGATAGGGTCGGGTGAGATGTAGAAAGAGACACGAGAGAGGCAGATAGAGTCGTAGGAGGGGCAGATATAGGCAGATAGAGTCAGAGGAGGGGCAGATATAGGCAGATAGAGTCGGGGATGAGGCAGATATTGTCAGTGGAGTGACAGATAAATTCCAGAGGAGTAGCAGATAGAGTCGGGAGAGAGGCAGATAGATTCAGCGGAGAGGCAGATAGAGTTGGGGGAGAGGCGGATAGAGTCAGCTGAGAGGCAGAAAGAGTCAGGGGAGAGGCAGATAGAGTGAGGGAGGAGGCAGATAGCGTGAGAGGGAGGGCAGATAGTGTCAGGAGAAAGCAGATAAACTCAGGAGAGAGGCAGATAGAATCAGCGGTCAGGCAGATTTCGTCAGGGGAGAGGCAGTAAAAGTTCAGGGGAGAGGCAGATAGATACGGAGAAGAGGCAGATAGAGTCGGGGGAAGAGCAGATAGAGTCAGGGGAGAGGCAGATAGAGTCGGGTAAGAGGCAGATAGAGTCAGGAGAGAGGCAGATAGGATCAGCTGAATGGCAGATATAGTCAGGTGAGAGGAAGATCGAGACAGGAGAGAGGCAGACAGAGTCGCGAAAGAGGCAGATAGATTCAAGGGATAGGCAGATAGAGTCTGGAGAGAGGCAGATTGGGTCTGTGGAGAGGCAGATAGAGTCAGGGGAGAGGGAGATAGAGTCAGTGGATAGGCAGATAGAGTCGGGAGAGAGGTAGATAGAGTCAGAGAGAGGTAGATAGAGTCGCACCAGATGCATATAGAGTCAGGAGTGAGTCAGATAGATTCAGAGGTGAAGCAAATATAGTCGGGACAGAGGCAGATAGATTCTGTGGAGAGGCAGATAGAGTCAGCGGAGAGGCAGATAGAGTCGGGTGAGAGACAGATAGAGTCAGGTGAGAGGCAGAGAGTGTCAGGCAGAGATAGATAGAGTTGGGTGAGAGGCAGAGAGAGTCAGGAGAGATCCAGATACAGTCAGGTGTGTAGCAGATAGAGTCGGGTGAGAGGCAGATAGAGTCGGGTAAGAGGCAGATAGAGTCAGGAGAGAGGCAGATAGGATCAGCTGAATGGCAGATATAGTCAGGTGAGAGGAAGATCGAGACAGGAGAGAGGCAGACAGAGTCGCGAAAGAGGCAGATAGATTCAAGGGATAGGCAGATAGAGTCTGGAGAGAGGCAGATTGGGTCTGTGGAGAGGCAGATAGAGTCAGGGGAGAGGGAGATAGAGTCAGTGGATAGGCAGATAGAGTCGGGAGAGAGGTAGATAGAGTCAGAGAGAGGTAGATAGAGTCGCACCAGATGCATATAGAGTCAGGAGTGAGTCAGATAGATTCAGAGGTGAAGCAAATATAGTCGGGACAGAGGCAGATAGATTCTGTGGAGAGGCAGATAGAGTCAGCGGAGAGGCAGATAGAGTCGGGTGAGAGACAGATAGAGTCAGGTGAGAGGCAGAGAGTGTCAGGCAGAGATAGATAGAGTCGGGTGAGAGGCAGAGAGAGTCAGGAGAGATCCAGATACAGTCAGGTGTGTAGCAGATAGAGTCGGGAGAGAGGCAGATAGATTCTCGGGAAAGACAGATCGAGTCAGGGGAGAGGCAGATTGAGTCAGGTGAGAGGCACATAGTGTCAGAGGTGAGGGAGATTGAGTCAGGAGACAGGCAGATAGATTCAGAGGAGAGGCAGATAGAGTCAGGGGAGAGTCGGATGTTTTCGGGGAGAGGCAGATAGTGTCGGGGGGGACGCAGATACAGTAAGGAGAGAGGCTTATAGTGTCGGGGGAGTGGCAGATAGTGTCAATTTGGAGGCAGATAGATTCAGTGGAGAGGCACATAAAATTCAGGGGAGAGGCAGATAGAGTCCAGGGAGATGCAGGTTGAATCAGTGGGGAGGCAGATTGAGTCAGTGGAGAGGCAGATAGTGTCAGGAGAGATGCAGAGAGAATACGGGGAGAGGCAGATAGAGTCAGGGAAGAGGCAGATAGTGTCGGGGGAGATGCATATACAGGAAGGAGGGAGGCAGATAGAGTCAGGGGAGAGGCTGATACTGTCAGGGGTCAGGCAGATATAGTGGGGAGAGAGGCAGTTCGGGTGCAGGGAGAAGCAGATAGAGTCAGTGGAAAGGTAGGTAGATTCCGGGTAGAGAGGCAGATCGAGTCAGTGGAGATGCAGATTGAGTCAGGGGAGAGGCAGATAGAGTCAGGAGTGAGGCAGATAATGTTGGGGCGAGGCAGATAGAGTCAGTGGAGATGCAGATTGAGTCAGGGGAGAGGCAGATAGAGTCAAGGATAGGCAGATAGAGTCAGGTCATTAACAGATAGAGTCAGGAGAGAGAGGCATTTAGGGTCGGGAGAGGCAGATAGAGTCAGGAGAGAGATAGGTAGAGTCAAGGGAGTGGTAGATAGAGTATGGTAAGAGAGGCACATCGGGTCGGGGGAGATGCAGATAGAGTCAGGAGAGAGAGGCATATAGAATCCAGGGAGAAGCAGATAGAGTCGGGGAGGGAGGCAAATAGAGTCGGGAGAGGCAGATGGAGTAAAGGGAGAGGCAGTTCGAGTCAGGGGAGAGGCAGATAGAGATCGGGGAGAGGCAGATAGATTCAGCGGAGAGGCAGATAGGTTCGGGGGAGAGGCAATAGAGTGAGGGGAGGGGCAGATAGAGACGGAGGAGGGGCAGATCCATTCAGGAGAAAGGCAGATAGATTCAGGAGAGATATAGTCTCCTATGACTCTATCAGCCTCTCCACTGTCTCCATCTGCTTCTCCCCTAACTCTATCTGCCTCTCTCCCGACTGTTTTTTAATCTCTCCCGACTCTATCTGGCTCTCCCCTGACTCTATCAGCCTTTCTCCTTACTGTATCTGCCTCTCCCCTGACACGATCTGCCTCTCCACTGACTCTATCTGCCTCTCCCGACTCTATCTGCCTCTCCCCTGTACCTTATCTGCCTCTCTCCTGACTATATTTGGACCTCCCCTGACAGTATCTGCCTCACCGCTGATTGTATTTGCCTGTCTCGTTTCTCTATCTGCCTCTCTCCTGCCTATATCTGCCCCTCCTCTGACTCTATCTGCCACTCAACTGACTCTATGTGGCTCTATCCAGACTCTATCTGCCGCTCCCTGGACTCTATCTGCCTCACCCCTCACTATATCTTCCGCTCCCACAACTCCATCTACCTCTCCCTGCAATGGAGGAGGCAGATAGAGTGAGGGGAGTGGAAGATAGACTTGGGAGAGGAGCAGATAGAATCAGGAGAGAGGCAGATAGAGTTACCAGAGATGCAGATAGAGTCAGAGAAGCTGCAGTTATACTCAGTGGAGAGGCGGATAGAGTTGGGGGAGAGGCAGATAGAGTCATAGGAGAAGCAGATTGAGTCTGGGAAGAGGCCGAATGAGTCTGGGGAGAGGCAGATAGAGTCAGGAGAGAGGCAGATAGAATCAGGGGAGAGGCAGATAGAATCAGGGGAGCGGCAGATAGTGTCAGGGGAGAGGCAGATAGAGTCAGGGGAGAGGCAGATAGAGTCAGGGGAGAGGAAGATAGAGACAGGAGAGATTCAGATAGTGTCGCAAAAGAGGCAGATAGGGTCAGGGATAGGCAGATGGAGACTGGGGACAGGCAGATTGGGTCTGGGGAGAGGCAGCTAGAGTCAGGGGAGACGCAGATAGAATCAGGGGATAGGCAGTTAGAGTCGCGAGAGAACCAGATAGAGTCGGCAAGAGGCAGTTAGAGTCTGGGGAGGGGCAGATGGAGGCATTGTAGAGGCAGATAGAGTCACGTGAGAGGCAGATAGAGTCAGGTGAGAGGCAAAAGCGTGAGGGGAGGGGCAGTATGAGACAGAGCAGGGGGAAATAAATTCAGGAGAAAGGCAGCTAGATTCAGGAGAGATATAGTCTCCCCTGACTATCAGCCTCTCCACTGACTCTATCTGCCACTCCCCTGACTATAGCTGTCCCACCCCTGACTCCCTCTACCTCTCCCCTGACTCTATCTCCCTCTCCCCACACTCTACCTGCCTCCCTCCTGACTCTATCTGCCACTCCCCTGACTCTATCTCTCTCTCCCCGCACTCTATCTGCCTCTCCCTTGACTCTATCTGCCTCCCTCGGGAATCTACCTGCCTCTCCAGGGACTCTATCTGCCTCTCCCCCGACTATCTCGACCACTCTCCAGACTCAATCTGCTTCTCTGTTGACTCCATCTGCCTCTCCCATGACTCTCTCTGCCTCTGCAAGGACTCTATCCACCTCTCCCTGGACTCGATCTGCCTCTCTACCGACACATTCTGCCAGAGTCAGAAGTCAGAGTCAGGAGAGAGGCAGATAGAGTCAGGGGAGAGGCAGATAGAGTCAGGGGAGAGGCAGATAGAGTCAGGAGAGAGGCGGATAGAGTCAGGGGAGAGGCAGATAGAGTCAGGGGAGAGGCGGATAGAGTCAGGGGAGAGGCGGATAGAGTCAGGAGAGAGGCAGATAGAGTCAGGGGAGAGACAGATAGAGTCAGGGGAGAGGCAGATAGAGTCAGGAGAGAGGCAGATAGAGTCAGGGGAGAGGCAGATACAGTGAAGGGAGAGCCAGATATATGCAGGGGACAGGCAGATATTTTCGGGGAGAGGCAGATACAGTCAGGGGAGAGGGAGGGGAGAGAGAGATAAAGTCCAGTGGAGAGACAGATAGAGTCAGGAGAGAGGCATTTAGAGTGCGGAGAGAAGCTTATAGAGTCAGGGGAGAGGCAGGTAGAGTTGGGGTAGAGGCAGCGATTGTCAGGGGAGAGGCATTTACAGGAAGGAGAGAGGCATATAGAGTCAGGGGAGAGGCATATATTGTCAGTGGTGAGGCAGATCGAGTCCGGGAAGAGGCCGATGGAGTATGGGGAGGGGCAGATAGTGTCAGTGGAGAGGCAGATATAGTCGGTGAGAGGCAGGATAGAGTCGGTGAGAGGCAGATAGCGTCAGGGGAGAGGCAGATAGTGTCTGGTGAGAGGCAGATACAGTCCGGGAGAAGGCAGATAGAGTGAGAATTGAGGCAGTTAGAGTTGGGAGAAGTGCTGATAGAGTCAGGGGATAGGCAGGTATATTCAGGAGTGTGGAAGATAGTTTCAGGGGAGAGGCAGATAGTGTTAGGAAGAGGCAGGTAGAGTCAGGGGATGTCAGTTTGAGTCATTGGAGTGGCAGATAGAGTCTGGAGAGAGTCAGGTGGAGTCAGAGGAGCGGCAGATATGGTCAGTAGAGAGGCAGATATATTCGGGAGAGAGGCCGATTGTGTCGGCAGAGAGGCAGATAGTGTTAGGGGAGAGGCAGACAAGGTCAGGGGAGAGGCAGGTAAAGTCCAGGGGAAAGGCAGATGGGGTCGGGAGAGAGGCAGATAGAGTCGGGAGAGAGGCAGATACAGTCAGGAGAGAGGCAGATAGAGACAGGGGAAAGGCAGATATTTTCGGGCGTGAGGCACATACAGTAAGGAGAGTGGCAAATAGAGTCAGGGGAGAGGGAGATAAAGTTCGATGGAGAGACAGCTAGAGTCGGGAGGGAGGCAGATAGAATCCAGCGAGTGGCAGATAGAGTCTGGGGAGAGGCAGATGGAGTCAGGGAGGAAGCAGATAGAGTGAGGATTGAAAACAAAAACAGAATTACCTGGAAAAACTCAGCAGGTCTGGCAGCATCGGCGGAGAAGAAGAGAGTTGACGTTTCGAGTCCTCATGACCCTTAGACAGAACTTGAGTTCGAGTCCAAGAAAGAGTTGAAATATAAGCTGGTTTATGGTGTGTGTGTGGGGGGCGGAGAGAGAGAGAGAGAGAGAGAGAGAGAGAGAGGTGGGTGGGGCTGTGGTTGTAGGGACAAACAAGCAGTGATAGAGGCAGATCATCATAAGATGTCAACAACAGTGGTACAAAAGAACACATAGGTGTTAAAGTTAAAGTTGGTGATATTATCTAAACGAATGTGCTAATTAAGAATGGATGGTAGGGCACTCAAGGTATAGCTCTAGTGGGGGTGTTTTTTTTTATTTTTGATTTAAATAATGGAAATAGGTGGGAAGAGGAAAATCTTTATAATTTATTGGAAAAAAAAGGAAGGGGGAAACAGAAAGGGGGTGGGGATGGGGGAGGGAGCTCACGACCTAAAGTTGTTGAATTCAATATTCAGACCGGAAGGCTGTAAGGTGCCTAGTCGGAAGATGAGGTGCTGTTCCTCCAGTTTGCGTTGGGCTTCACTGGAACAATGCAGCAAGCCAAGGACAGACATGTGGGCAAGAGAGCAGGGTGGAGTGTTAAAATGGCAAGCGACAGGGAGGTTTGGGTCATTCTTGCGGACAGACCGCAGGTGTTCTGCAAAGCGGTCGCCCAGTTTACGTTTGGTCTCTCCAATGTAGAGGAGACCACATTGGGAGCAACGAATGCAGTAGACTAAGTTGGGGGAAATGCAAGTGAAATGCTGCTTCACTTGAAAGGAGTGTTTGGGCCCTTGGACGGTGAGGAGAGAGGAAGTGAAGGGGCAGAGGTGTTGCATCTTTTGCGTGGGCATGGGGTGGTGCCACAGGAGAGGGTTGAGGAGTAGGGGGTGATGGAGGAGTGGACCAGGGTGTCCTGGAGGGAGCGATCCCTACGGAATACCGATAAGGTGGGTGAAGGGAAGATGTCTTTGGTGGTGGCATCATGCTGGAGTTGGTGGAAATGGCGGAGGATGATCCTTTGAATGCGGAGGCTGGTGGGGTGATAAGTGAGGACAAGGGGGACCCTATCATGTTTCTGGGAGGGAGGAGAAGGCGTGAGGGCGGATGCTCAGGAGATGGGCCGGACACGGTTGAGAGCCCTGTCAACGACCGTGGGTGGAAAACCTCGGCTAAGGAAGAAGGAGGACATGTCAGAGGAACAGTTTTTGAAGGTAGCATCATCGGAACAGATGTGACGGGGGTGAAAGAACTGAGAGAATGGGATGGAGTCCTTACAGGAAGCGGGGTGTGAGGAGCTGTAGTCGAGGTACTGTGGGAGTCGGTGGGTTTGTAATGGATATTGGTGGACAGTCTATCACCAGAGATTGAGACAGAGAGGTCAAGGAAGGGAAGGGAAGTGTCAGAGATGGACCACGTGAAAATGATGGAGGGCTGGAGATTGGAAGCAAAACAAATAAATTTATCTTAGTCCCGACGAGAGCATGAAGCGGCACCGAAGTAATCATCGATGTACCGGAGAAAGAGTTGTGGAAGGGGGCCAGAGTAGGACTGGAACAAGGAATGTTCCACATACCCCATAAAGAGACAGGCATAGCTGGGGCCCATGCGGGTACCCATAGCCACACCTTTTATTTGCAGGAAGTGAGAGGAGTTGAAGGAGAATTTATTCAGTGTGAGAACAAGTTCAGCCAGACGGAGGAGAGTAGTGGTGGATGGGGATTGTTCGGGCCTCTGTTCGAGGAAGAAGCTAAGGGCCCTCAGACCATCCTGGTGGGGGATGGAGATGTAGAGGGATTGGACGTCCATGGTGAAGAGGAAGCGGTTGGGGCCAGGGAACTGGAAATTGTTGATCTGACGTAAGGTGTCAGATGAATCATGGATGTAGGTGGGAAGGGACTGGACAAGGGGAGAGAGAAGGGTCTCAAGATAACGAGAAATGAGTTCTGTGGGGCAGGAGCAAGCTGAGATGATCGGTCTACCGGGGCAGTTCTGTTTGTGGATTTTGGGTAGGAGATAGAAGCGGGCCGTCCGAGGTTGTGCGACTATCAGGTTGGAAGCTGAGGGAGGGAGATCCCCAGAGGAGATGAGGTCAGTGACAGTCCTGGAAACAATGGCTTGATGTTCAGTGGTGGGGTCATGGTCCAGGGAGAGGTAGGAGGAAGTGTCTGCGAGTTGACGCTCAGCCTCCGCGAGGTAGAGGTCAGTGCGCCAGACAACAACAGCACCACCCTTGTCAGCGGGTTTGATGACAATGTCAGGGTTGGACCTGAGAGAATGGAGTGCAGTAAGTTCAGAGAGAGACAGGTTAGAATGGGTGAGAGGAGCAGAGAAATTGAGACGACTAATGTCGCGCCGACAGTTCTCAATGAAAAGATCAAGAGAAGTTAAGAATCCAGAGGGAGGGGTCCTGGTGGAGGGAGAATATTGGAGATGGGTAGAAGGATCCGTTGAACTGGGAGAGGACTCCTGCCCAAAGAAGTGAGCCCGGAGATGAAGACGGTGGAAGAAGAGTTCAGCATCATGCCGAGCCCGAAATTCATTGAGGTGAGGGCGTAAGGGTATGAAACTAAGTCCTTTGCTGAGCACTGAACGTTCAGCATCGGAGAGGGGAAGGTCAGGGGGTATAGTGAATACACGGCTGGGGCTGGGATTGGAAGAAAGGGTGGGGACGGAGGGACAGGCAGGGTTGGAGGGTCCTAGATGGGTGTTGGTGTCGATGAGTTGTTGGAGCTTGCGTTCCTTAGCACTTGATAGAAAGAGAAAAAGTTTCTTGTTGAGGCGTCGGATGAGCCGAAGAATAAAATGAAACTTGGTGCACGCGCAGCTTTGAAAAAGGGTACGGCGGTGCTGCTGGAGGGAGAGGTCGAGTGTGTTCATATGGCGGCGCATGGCACTGAGTGTGGATTTCAGGATGTGACGGCCATATCTCCTTTCTCAGTGACTGTCTCCATCTCCGACTCACCCCACATGGATTTCAACTGAATTTCCACCCCTCATGTTTCGAACCCACCCAGGATTACCGGTATCTCCGGGACATAAAACAATTCTTGGACTGCTGTTCCCGTCGCATCCTGAAATCCACACTCAGTGCCATGCGCCGCCATATGAACACACTCGACCTCTCCCTCCAGCAGCACCGCCGTACCCTTTTTCAAAGCTGCGCGTGCCCCCAGTTTCATTTTATACTTCAGCTCATCTGACGCCTCAACAAGAAACTTTTTCTCTTTCTCTCAAGTGCTAAGGAACGCAAGCTCCAACAACTCATCGACACCAACACCCATCTAGGACCCTCCACCCCTGCCTGTCCCTCCGTCCCAACCCTTTCTTCCAATCCCAGCCCCAGCCGTGTATTCACTATGCCCCCTGACCTTCCCCTCTCCAATGCTGAACGTTCAGTGCTCAGCAAAGGACTTAGTTTCATACCCTTACGCCCTCACCTCAATGAATTTCGGGCTCGGCATGATGCTGAACTCTTCTTCCGCCGTCTTCGTCTCCGGGCTCACTTCTTTGGGCAGGAGTCCTCTCCCAGTACAACGGATCCTTTTACCCATCTCCAATATTCTCCCTCCACCTGGACCCCTCCCTCTGGATTCTTACCTTCTCTCGATCTTTTCATTGAGAACTGTCGGCACGACATTAGTCGTCTCAATTTCTCTGCTCCTCTCACCCATTCTAACCTGTCTCTCTCTGAACCTACTGCACTCCATTCTCTCAGGTCCAACCCTGACATTATCATCAAACCCGCTGACAAGGGTGGTGCTGTTGTTGTCTGAGCAACTGACCTCTACCTCGCGGAGGCTGAGCGTCAACTCGCAGACACTTCCTCCTACCTCTCCCTGGACCATGACCCCACCACTGAACATCAAGCCATTGTTTCCAGGACTGTCACTGACCTCATCTCCTCTGGAGATCTCCCACCCACTGCTTCCAACCTGATAGTCGCCCAACCTCGGACGGCCCGCTTCTATCTCCTACGCAAAATCCACAAACAGAACTGCCCCGGTAGACCGATCGTCTCAGCTTGCTCCTGCCCCACAGAACTCATTTCTCGATGTCTTGACTCCCTTCTCTCTCCCCTTGTCCAGTCCCTTCCCACCTACATCCGTGATTCCTCTGACACCTTACGTCACATCAACAATTTCCAGTTCCCTGGCCCTAACCGCTTCCTCTTCACCATGGACATCCAATCCCTCTACACCTCCATCCCCCACCAGGATGGTCTGAGGGCCCTTAGCTTCTTCCTCGAACAGAGGCCCGAACAATCCCCATCCACCACTACACTCCTCCGTCTGGCTGAACTTGTTCTCACACTGAACAATTTCTCCTTCAACTCCTCTCACTTCCTCCAAATAAAAGGTGTGGCTATGGGTACCCGCATGGGTCCCAGCTATGCCTGTCTCTTTATGGGGTATGTGGAACATTCCTTGTTCCTTTCCGACTCCGGCACCCTTCCACAACTCTTTCTCCGGTACATCGATGATTACTTCGTGCTCTCGTCGGGACTTGGAAAAATTTATTAATTTTGCTTCCAATCTCCACCCCTCCATCATTTTCACGTGGTCCATCTCTGACACTTCCCTTCCCTTCCTTGACCTCTCTGTCTCAATCTCTGGTGATAGACTGTCCACCAATATCCATTACAAACCCACCGACTCCCACAGCTACCTCGACTACAGCTCCTCACACCCCGCTTCCTGTAAGGACTCCATCCCATTCTCTCAGTTCCTTCACCTCCGTCACATCTGTTCCGATGATGCTACCTTCAAAATCAGTTCCTCTGACATGTCCTCCTTCTTCCTTAACCGAGGTTTTCCACCCACGGTCGTTGACAGGGTCCTCAACCGAGTCCGGCCCATCTCCCGTGCATCCGCCATCACGCCGTCTCCTCCCTCCCAGAAACATGATAGGGTCCCCCGTGTCCTCACTTATCACCCCACCAGCCTCCGCATTCAAATGATCATCCTCCGCCATTTCCGCCAACTCCAGCATGATGCCACCACCAAACACATCTTCCCTTCACCGCCCCATCGGCATTCCGTAGGGATCGCTCCCTCCGGGACTCCCTGGTCCACTCCTTCATTACTCCCTACTCCTCAACCCCCACCTATGGCACCACCCCATGCCCACGCAAAAGATGCTACACCTGCCCCTTCACTTCCTCTCTCCTCACCGTCCAAGGGCCCAAACACTCCTTTCAAGTGAAGCAGCATTTCACTTGCATCTCCCCCAACTTAGACTACTGCTTTTGTTGCTCCCAATGTGGTCTCCTCTACATTGGAGAGACCAAACGTAAACTGGGCGACCGCTTTGCAGAACACCTGCGGTCTGTCCGCAAGAATGACCCAGACCTCCCTGTCGCTTGCCATTTTAACACTCCACCCTGCTCTCTTGCCCACATGTCTGTCCTTGGCTTGCTGCATTGTTCCAGTGAAGCCCAACGCAAACTGGAGGAACAACACCTCATCTTCCGACTAGGCACTTTACAGCCTTCCGGACTGAATGTTGAATTCAACAACTTTAGGTCTTGATCTCCCTCCTCCATCCCCACCCCCTTTCTGTTTCCCCCTTCCTTTTGTTTCCATTAAATTATAAAGATTTTCCTTCTCACACCTATTTCCAATATATAAAAAACACCCCCACTAGAGCTATACCTTGAGTGACCTACCATCCATTCTTAATTATTACATTCGTTTAGATAATATCACCAACTTTAACTTTAACACCTATGTGTTCTTTTGTACCATTGTTGTTGACATCTTTTGATGATCTGCTTCTATCACTGCTTGTTTGTCCCTACAACCACACCCCCCTCCACCTCTCTCTCTCTCTCTCTCTCCGCCCCCCACACACACACCTTAAACCAGCTCATATTTCAACTCTTTCTTGGACTCGAACTCAAGTTCTGTCGAAGGGTCATGAGGACTCGAAACGTCAACTCTTTTCTTCTCCGCCGATGCTGCCAGACCTGCTGAGTTTTTCCAGGTAATTCTGTTTTTGCAGAGGCAGATAGATAGAGGAAAAAAGCAGAGAGAGTCGGTTCAGAGGTAGATAGAATCGGCGGAGAGGCAGATAAATTTTGGGGATAGGCAAATAGAGTCGGTGAGAGGCAGGTCGATTCTGGGGATAGACAGTTCGAGTGAGAGAGAGGCAGATAGTGTCAGGATCGAGGCAGACAGAGTCAAGGTTGAAGCAGATAGAGTGGGAGATGGGCAGATAGATTCAGTGGAGAGGCAGATAAAGTCCAGGGGAGAGGCAGATTGTGTCAGAGGAGGGGCAGATAAAGTCAGGGGAGAGGCAGATAGAGTCAGGAGAGAGGCAGATAGAGTCAGAGGAGGGTCAGATAGAGTTGGGTGAGAGGCAGAGAGAGTCAGGAGAGAGGCAGATAGAGTTGGTGAGAGGCAGATAGAGTCAGGAGAGAGGTAGATAGAGTCTGGGGAGAGGCAGATGGAGTCCAGGGAGAGGCAGTCAGAGCAGGGAGATGCAGATAGAGTCAGAGGAGAGGCAGATGGAGTGAGGGAGGAGAGAGGCAGATAGAATCAGGGGAGAGGCGGATTGAGTCGTGGAAGAGGCAGATAGAATCAGAGGAGAGGCAGATGGAGTGAGGGAGGAGAGAGGCACATAGAATCAGGGGAGAGGCGGATAGAGTCAGGGGAGAGGCAGATAGTGTCACGTGTGAGGAATATATAGTCAGGAGAGAGGCAGATAGAGTCAGGGGTGAAGCAGATCGAGTGGGAGATGGGCAGATAGAGTCAGGGGAGAGGCAGATAGAGTCAGGGGAGAGGCAGATAGAGTCAGGGGAGAGGCAGATTGAGTCGGCTGAGAGGCAGATGGAGTCAGGAGAGCGGCAGATATAATCGGTGAGAGGCAGATAGGGTCGGGTGAGATGTAGAAAGAGACACGAGAGAGGCAGATAGAGTCGTAGGAGGGGCAGATATAGGCAGATAGAGTCAGAGGAGGGGCAGATATAGGCAGATAGAGTCGGGGATGAGGCAGATATTGTCAGTGGAGTGACAGATAAATTCCAGAGGAGTAGCAGATAGAGTCGGGAGAGAGGCAGATAGATTCAGGGGAGAGGCAGATAGAGTTGGGGGAGAGGCGGATAGAGTCAGCTGAGAGGCAGAAAGAGTCAGGGGAGAGGCAGGTAGAGTGAGGGAGGAGGCAGATAGCGTGAGAGGGAGGGCAGATAGTGTCAGGAGAAAGCAGATAAACTCAGGAGAGAGGCAGATAGAATCAGCGGTCAGGCAGATTTCGTCAGGGGAGAGGCAGTAAAAGTTCAGGGGAGAGGCAGATAGATACGGAGAAGAGGCAGATAGAGTCGGGGGAAGAGCAGATAGAGTCAGGGGAGAGGCAGATAGAGTCCAGAGAGAGGCAGATAGAGTTGGGGGAGAGGCGGATAGAGTCAGCTGAGAGGCAGATAGAGTCAGTGGAGAGGCAGATAGACTCAGGAGAGAGGCAGTATAGGGAGAGGCGAATAGAGTCGGGAGAGAGGCAGATAGTGTCGGGTGAGAGGCATATAAAGGAATGAGAGAGACAGATAGAGTCACGGGAATGACTGATACTGTCAGGGGAGAGGCACATAGAGTCAGGGGAGAGGCACATAAAGTCCGGTGAGAGGCAGATAGAGTGGGAAAGAGGCAGATAAAGTCGGGTGAGAGGCAGAGAGAGTCAGGAGAGATCCAGGTACAGTCAGGTTGTCGCAGTTAGAGTCGGAAGAGAGGCAGATATAGTCAGTGGAGAGGCTGATAGAGTTGAGGGAGAGGGAGATAGAGTCACAGGAGAGGCAGATAGAGTTAGGGGAGAGGAAAAACACAAAAAAACTGCGGATGATGGAAATCCAAAACAAAAACAGAATTACCTGGAAAAACTCAGCAGGTCTGGCAGCATCGGCGGAGAAGAAAAGAGTTGACGTTTCGAGTCCTCATGACCCTTCGACAGAACTTGAGTTCGAGTCCAAGAAAGAGTTGAAATATAAGCTGGTTAAAGGTGTGAGTGTGGGGGGCGGAGAGAGAGAGAGAGAGAGAGAGAGGTGGAGGGGGGGTGTGGTTGTAGGGACAAACAAGCAGTGATAGAAGCAGATCATCAAAAGATGTCAACAACAGTAGAGCAATAGAACACATAGGTGTTAAAGATGGTGATATTATCTAAAAGAATGTGCTAATTAAGAATGGATGGTCGGGCACTCAAGGTACAGCTCTAGTGGGGGTGGAGAGAGCATAAAAGATTTTAAAATATTTAAAAATAATGGAAATAGGTGGGAAAAGAAAAATCTATGTAATTTATTGGAAAATAAAGGAAGGGGGAAACAGAAAGGGGGTGGGGATGGGGGAGGGAGCTCACGACCTAAAGTTGTTGAATTCAATATTCAGTCCGGAAGGCTGTAAGGTGCCTAGTCGGAAGATGAGGTGTTGTTCCTCCAGTTTGCGTTGGGCTTCACTGGAACAATGCAGTAAGCCAAGGACAGACATGTGGGCAAGAGAGCAGGGTGGAGTGTTAAAATGGCAAGCGACAGGGAGGTTTGGGTCATTCTTGCGGACAGACCGCAGGTGTTCTGCAAAGCGTTCACCCAGTTTACGTTTGGTCTCTCCAATGTAGAGGCGACCACATTGGGAGCAACGAATGCAGTAGACTAAGATGGGGGAAATGCAAGTGAAATGCTGCTTCACTTGAAAGGAGTGTTTGGGCCCTTGGACGGTGCGGAGAGAGGAAGAGAAGGGGCAGGTGTTGCATCTTTTGCGTGGGCATGGGGTGGATCCCCAGGAGGGGGTTGAGGAGTAGGGGGTGATGGAGGAGTGGACCAGGATGTCCCGGAGGACCTCATCTCCTCTGGGAATCTCCCTCCCACAGCTTCCAACCTGATAGTCGCCCAACGTCGGACGGCCCGCTTCTATCTCCTACCCAAAATCCACAAACAGAACTGCCCCGGTAGACTGATCGTCTCAGCTTGCTCCTGCCCCACAGAACTCATTTCTGGTTATCTTGACTCCCTTCTCTCTCCCCTTGTCCAGTCCCTTCGCACCTACATCCGTGTTTCTTCTGACACATTACGTCACATCAACAAATTCCAGTTCCCTGGCCCCAACCGCTTCCTCATCACCATGGACGTCCAATCCCTCTACACCTCCATCCCCCACCAGGATGGTCTGAGGGCCCTTAGCTTCTTCCTCGAACAGAGGCCTGAACAATCCCCATCCACCACTACTCTCCTCCGTCTGGCTGAACTTGTTCTCACGCTGAACAATTTCTCCTTCAACTCCTCTCACTTCCTCCAAATAAAAGGTGTGGCTATGGGTACCCGCATGGGCCCCAGCTATGCCTGTCTCTTTATGGGGTATGTGGAACATTCCTTGTTCCTTTCCTACTCCGGCCTCCTTCCACAACTCTTTCTCCGGTACATCGATGATTACTTCGGTGCCGCTTCATGCTCTCGTCGGGACTTGGAAAAATTTATTAATTTTGCTTCCAATCTCCACCCCTCCATCATTTCCACGTGGTCCATCTCTGACACTTCCCTTCCCTTCCTTGACCTCTCTGTCTCAATCTCTGGTGATAGACTGTCCACCAATATCCATTAAAAACCCACTGACTCCCACAGCTACCTAGACTACAGCTCCTCACACCCCGCTTCCTGTAAGGACTCCATCCCATTCTCTCAGTTCCTTCGCCTCCGTCACATCTGTTCCGATGATGCTACCTTCAAAAACAGTTCCTCTGACATGTCCTCCTTCTTCCTTAACCGAGGTTTTCCACCCACGGTCGTTGACAGGGCCCTCAACCATGTCCGGCCCATCTCCCGCGCATCCGCCCTCACGCCTTCTCCTCCCTCCCAGAAACATGATAGGGTCACCCTTGTCCTCACTTATCACCCCACCAGCCTCCGCTTTCAAAGGATCATCCTCCGCCATTTCCGCCTACTCCAGCATGAGGCCACCACCAAACACATCTTCCCTTCACCACCCCTATCGGCATTCCGTAGGGATCACTCCCTCCGGGACACCCTGGTCCACTCCTCCATCACCCCCTACTCCTGAATCACTCCTATGGCACCACCCCATGCCCACGCAAAAGATGTAACACCTGCCCCTTCACTTCCTCTCTCCTCACCGTCCAAGGACCCAAACACTCCTTTCAAGTGAAGCAGCATTTCACTTGCATTTCCCCCAACTTAGTCTACTGCATTCGTTGCTCCCAATGTGGTCTCCTCTACATTGGAGAGACCAAACGTAAACTGGGCGACCGCTTTGCAGAACACCTGCGGTCTGTCCGCAAGAATGACCCAAACCTCCCTGTCGCTTGCCATTTTAACACTCCACCCTGCTCTCTTGCCCACATGTCTGTCCTTGGCTTGCTGCATTGTTCCAGTGAAGCCCAACGCAAACTGGAGGAACAACACCTCATCTTCCGACTAGGCACCTTACAGCCTTCCGGTCTGAATATTGAATTCAACAACTTTAGGTCGTGAGCTCCCTCCCCCATCCCCACCCCCTTTCTGTTTCCCCCTTCCTTTTTTTTCCAATAAATTATATAGATTTTTCTTTTCCCACCTCTTTCCATTATTTTTAAATATTTGAGAATCTTTTATGCTCCCTCCACCCCCACTAGAGCTGTACCTTGAGTGCCCTACCATCCATTCTTAATTAGCACATTCGTTTAGATAATATCACCAACTTTAACTTTAACACCTATGTGTTCTTTTGTACCATTGTCGTTGACATCTTTTGATGATCTGCTTCTATCACTGCTTGTTTGTCCCTACAACCACACCCCCCCTCCACCTCTCTCTCTCTCTCTCCGCCCCCCACACACACACCTTAAACCAGCTTATATTTCAACTCTTTCTTGGACTCGAACTCAAGTTCTGTCGAAGGGTCATGAGGACTCGAAACGTCAACTCGTTTCTTCTCCGCCGATGTTGCCAGACCTGCTGAGTTTTTCTTGGTAATTCTGTTTTTGTTTAGGGGAGAGGAAGATAGATTCCGGGCGGAGACAGATAGATTCATGGGAGAGGCAGATAGGATCGGAAGAGGGGCAGATCGACTCAGGAGAGAGATAGATAGAGTCAAGGCAGAGGCAGATCAAGTCAGGTGGTTGACAGATAGGGTCAGGTGGGAAAGGCATATAGAATCGGGGAGAGGCAGGTATTGTCGGGAGAGAGGCAGTTAGAGTCCAGGGAGAGGCAGATAGAGTCGGGGAGGGAGGCAAAATTAGTCGGGAGAGGCAGATAGTGTCGGAGGAGAGGCAGTTCGAGTCAGTGGTGGGGCATATAGATTTAGCGGAGTGGCAGATAGAGTCGGGGGAGAGGCAATAGAATGAGGGGAGGGGCAGATAGAGATGGAGGTGGGGCAGATAAATTCAGGAGAACGGCAGCTAGATACAGCAGAGATATAGTCTCCAAGGACTCTATCAGGCTCTCCACTGACTCTGTTTGCCTCTCCCCGCACTCTATCTGCCTCTCTCCCGACTGTATCTGCCTCTCCACTGGACTATAACTGCCTCTACCCAGACACTATCTGCCTCTCCCCCGACACTATCTGCCTCTCTCCCGTCTCTATCTGCCTCTCTCCTGACTCTATCTGCCTCCCTCCCGACTCTATCTGCCTCCCTCCCGACTCTATCTGCTTCTCTCCTGACTCTATCTCCCTCTCCCCTGACCTTATCTGCCTCTCCCCCGTCTCTATCTGCCTCTCACCTGTCTCTATCTCCCTCTCTCCTGATTCTATCTCCCTCTCTCCTGATTCTATCTGCCTCTCTCCTGATTCTATCTGCCTCTCACCTGCCTCTATGTGCCTCTCTCCCGTCTCTAGCTGCTGCTCCACTGACTCTAGTTGCCTGTCACTTGTTCTAAAACAAGAACAGAATTACCTGGAAAAACTCAGCAGGTCTGGCAGCATCAGCGGAGAAGAAAAGAGTTGACGTTTCGAGTCCTCATGACCCTTCGACACAACTTGAGTGAATCCAAGAAAGGGGTAAAATATAAGCTGGTTTAAGGTGTGTGTGGGAGAGAGGGGGGTGGTGGTGGGAGTGGGGGTGGGGCGGGATTTGGGTGGGGGGAGAGAGAGAGAAGTGGAGTGGGGGTGTGGTTGTAGGGACAAACAAGCAGTGATAGAAGCAGATCATCAAAAGATGTCACAAACAACAGAACAAAAGAACACATAGGTGTTAAAGATGGTAATGTTATCTAAACGAATGTGCTAATTAAGAATGGATGGTCGGGCACTCAAGGTACAGCTCTAGTGGGGGTGGAGAGAGCATAAAAGATTTTAAAATATTTAAAAGTAATGGAAATAGGTGGGAAAAGAAAAATCTATATAATTTATTGGAAAAAACAAAAGGAAGGGGGAAACAGAAAGGGGGTGGGGATGGGGGAGGGAGCTCACGACCTAAAGTTGTTGAATTCAATATTCAGACCGGAAGGCTGTAAAGTGCCTAGTCGGAAGATGAGGTGTTGTTCCTCCAGTTTGCGTTGGGCTTCACTGGAACAATGCAGCAAGCCAAGGACAGACATGTGGGCAAGAGAGCAGGGTGGAGTGTTAAAATGGCAAGCGACAGGGAGGTTTGAGTCATTCTTGCGGACAGACCGCAGGTGTTCTGCAAAGCGGTCGCCCAGTTTACGTTTGGTCTCTCCAATGTAGAGGAGACCACATTGGGAGCAGTGAATGCAGTAGACTAAGTTGGAGGAAATGCAAGTGAAATGCTGCTTCACTTGAAAGGAGTGTTTGGGCCCTTGGACGGTGAGGAGAGAGGAAGTGAAGGGGCAGGTGTTGCATCTTTTGCGTGGGCATGGGGTGGTGCCACAGGAGGGGGTTGAGGAGTAGGGGGTGATGGAGGAGTGGACCAGGGTGTCCCGGAGGGAACGATCCTTACGGAATGCCGAGAGAGGGGTGGTGAAGGCACTGAGAGAATGGGATGGAGTCCTTACAGGAAGCGGGGTGTGAGGAGCTGTTCTCGAAGTAGCTGTGGGAGTCGGTGGGTTTGTAATGGATATTGGTGGACAGTCTATCACCAGAGATTGAGACAGAGAGGTCAAGGAAGGGAAGGGAAGTGTCAGAGATGGACCACGTGAAAATGATGGAGGGGTGGAGATTGGAAGCAAAATAACTCCAGCATGATGCCACCACCAAACACATCTTCCCTTCACCCCCCCTATTGGCATTCCGTAGGTATCGTTCCCTCCGGGACACACTGGTCCACTCCTCCATCACCCTCTGCACCTCAAACCCTTCCAAGACACCTGCTCTTGCAACCGCAGAAGGTGCAACACCTGCCCCTTCACTTCCTCTCTCCTCACCGTCCAAGGGCCCAAACACTCCTTTCAAGTGAAGTAGCATTTCACTTGCATTTCCCCCAACTTAGTCTACTGCATTCACTGCTCCCAATGTGGTCTCCTCTACATTGGAGAGACCAAACTTTAATTTCTTCTTGTATCTGCCAGTCCCCTGAATTTATCTGCCCCTCCTCTGACGCTATCTGCCTCTCACCTGAATCTATCTGCCACTCCCTGGGGTCTATCTGCCACCCCTCACTCTATCTTCTTCTCCCACGACTCAACTTCTCCCTGCAATCTATCTACCTCTGTCCCGACATCGATCTACCTCCCCAAAACTCTATCTGCCTCTTCCACGACTCTACCTGACTCTCTCGCGACTCTATCTAATACTCTCCCGGCTGTATCTGCCTCTCCACTGACTCTGTCTTTCTCTCCCCCGTCTCTATCTCCTCTATCTCGACTCTATCAGCCTAAACCCGATTGTACCTGTCTCTCCCCTGACTCTATCTGCCTCTCTCCCTGGACTCTGCCTCACTCCAGACTCTCTCTGCCTCTCTCCTGACTCCACCTGCCTCACCCCCGACTCTATCTGTCTCTCCACTGACTATTTGCCTCTCTCCTGAATCTATATTGCTGTCCCCGACTCTATCTGCCCCTCATCCGACTCTATCTGCTTCTCCCCAGACATTTTCTGCCTCTCCCCAGACTCTATCTACCTCTCTCCCGAATCTCTGGGCCCCTCCGCTGACTCTATCTGCCTCAGACCCGACTCTATCTGCCACTCTCATGACTCTACCTGCCTCTCCGCTGACTCTTTCTGCCTCCCTCCTGACACTTTCTGCCACTCCCCTGAATCTATCTGCCTCTCCCCGACCCTATCTGCTTTTCTCCCGACTCCATCTGTCTAATCCCTGGACTTTATCTGCCTCTCCGCCAACTCAATCTGCCTCTCCCTGAACTCTATCTGCATCCCCCCTGATTTTATGTGCCACTCCCTGACTCTATCTCTCTCTCCCCGCACTCTATCTGCCTCTCCCTTGACTCTATCTTCCTCTCTCCGGAATCTACCTGCCTCTCCAGGGACTCTATCTGCCTCTCCCCCGACTATCTCTACCACTCTCCAGACTCAATCTGCTTCTCTGCTGACTCCATCTGCCTCTCCCCTGACCCTATCTGCCTCTTTCCCGACTTTCTCTGTCTCTCCCCTGACTCTATCTGCCTCTGCTCGGACTCTCTCCGCCTCTCCCTGGACTCTATCTGCCACTACACTGACTCTATCTGCCCAGCCCCAGACTCTACCTGACTCTATTTGTTTCTGCCCTGACTCTATCTGCCTCTACCCTGACTCAACCTGCCTCTGTCTCGACTCTAGCTGTCTCTCCACGGACTCTAACTTCCTCTCCCTTGACTCTATCTGCCTCTCCCCGTACACTATCTGTTTCCCACCCGACTCTATCTGTCTCTCTCCCGACTCTATCTCCAGATTAAGTTTGGGGAGAGGCCGATAGAGAGTCGGGAGTGGCAGATGGAGTCGGTGGAGAGCCAGATAGAGTCGGAGAGAGGCAGATAGAGTCGGATGAGAGGCAGATAGAGTCGGGTGAGAGGCAGATAGAGTCAGGAGAGAGGCAGATAGAGTCGGGTAGAGGCAGTTAGAGTCAGCAGAGTGTCAGAAAGCATCAGGGGTGAAGCAGATAGAGTCGGGACAGAGGCAGATAGATTCTTTGGAGAGGCGGATAGAGTTCAGGGAGAGGCAGATAGAGTCGGGGGAGAGGCAGATAGAGTCAGGGGGAGAGGCAGATAGAGTCAGGGGAGATGCAGATAGAGTCAGGGGGAGAGGCAGATAGAGTCAGGGGAGATGCAGATAGAGTCATGGAGGAGGCAGATAGAGTGAGGGGAGAGGCAGATTGAGTCTGGGAAGAGGCCGATGGAGTCTTGGGAGAGGCAGCGAGAGTCAGGAGACAGGCAGATAGAATCAGGGGAGCGGCAGATAGTGTCAGGGAGAGGCAGATAGAGTCAGGGGAGAGGAAGATAGAGACAGGAGAGTTGCAGATAGTGTCGCAAAAGAGGCAGATAGGGTCAGGGATAGGCAGTTGGAGTCTGGGGACAGGCAGATTGGGTATGGGGAGAGGCAGCTAGAGTCAGGGGAGACGCAGATAGAGTCAGGCGATAGGGAGTTAGAGTCTGGGGAGGGGCAGATGGAGTCATTGTAGAGGCAGATAGAGTCAGGGGAGAGGCAAATAGTGTCGAAGAGAGTTAGATAGAGTCAGGTGAGAGGCAGATAGAGTCAGGTGAGAGGCAAAAGCATGAGGGGAGGGGCAGTATGAGACAGAGCAGGGTGAAATAAATTCAGGAGAAAGGCCGCTAGATTCAGGAGAGATATAGTCTCCCCTGACTATCAGCCTCTCCACTGACTCTATCTGTCACTCCCCTGTCTATAGCTGTCCCACTTCTGACTCTCTCCCTCTCCCCTGACTCTATCTGCCTCTCCCCTGACTCTATCTGCCTCCCTCCTGACTCTATCTGCCGCTCCACTGACTCTATCTGGACGTCCATGGACACTATCTGCCATTCTGCTGATTCTATCTACCTCTCTCCATTCTGTATCTGCCACTCCCCTGACTATATCTGCCCCTGCTCTGACTCTATCTCCCTCTCACCTGACTCTATCTGCCTCTCTCCAGACTCTATCTGCCACTCCCTGGACTCAGGCTGCCACACCCCTCACTCAATCTTGCTCTCCCATGACTCTATCTGCATCTCCCCGCAATCTATGTGCCTCCGTCCTGACTCTATCTGCCTGCCTCCTGACACAATCTGCCTGACCCTGAACTCTATCTGCCTACCCCCTGATTTTAAGTGCCTCTCCCCCGACTCTATCTCTCTCTCCCTGCACTCTATCTGCCTCTCCCTTGACTCGATCTGCCTCTCTCCAGAATCTACCTGCCTCTCCAGGGACTCTATCTGCCTCTCCCCCGACTATCTCTACCACTCTCCAGACTCACTCTGCTTCTCTGCTGACTCCATCTGCCTCTCCCATGACTCTATCTCCCTCTCCCTGGACTCTATCTGCCTCTTTCCTGACTGTATCTGCCTCTCCCCTGACTCTCTCTGCCTCTGCGAAGACTCTATCTGCCTCTCCCTGGACTCTATCTGCCACTACAATTACTCTATCTGGCTCTCCCCTGACTTGACCTGCCTCTGTCTCGACTCTACCTGTCTCTCCACGGACTCTAACAGCCTCTCCCTTGACTCTATCTGCCTCTCCCCGTACACTATCTGTCTCCCCCCCGACTCTATCTGCCTCACTCCCGACACTATCTGCCTCTCCGCGGACTCTATCTGCCTGCCCCCTGACTCAATCTGCCTGTCCCTGAACTCTATCTGCCACAATCCCGACTCTAACTGCAGATCGAGTTTGTGGAGAGGCCGATAGAGAGTGGGGAGGGGCAGATGGAGTCGGTGGAGAGGCAGGAAGAGTCAGGGGAGAGGCAGATAGAGTCAGGGGAGAGGCAGATTGTCAGGAGAGAGGCAGATGGAGTCTGGGGTGAAGCAGATTGAGTCAGGAGAGAGGGAGATCGATTAAGGAAAGAGGTGGATAGCGTCGGGAGTGAGGCAGATAGAGTCGGGAGAGAGGCAGCTAAAGTTGTGGGAGAGGCAGATAGAGGCGGGGGAGAGGCAGATAGAGTCCGAGGGAAAGGCAGATAGAGTCAGGTGAGAGGCAGATAGAGTCAGAGAGGAGGCAGATAGAGTGTGGGGTGAGGAATCTAGACTCGGCAGAGGAGCAGTTAGAGACAGGAGAGAGGCAGATAGAGTTAGGAGAGACGCAGATAGAGTTTGAGGAGAGGCAGATATACTCAGGGGAGGTGCAGATATACTTGGGGGAGAGGCAGATAGAGTCAGGGGGAGTGGCAGATAGAGTCAGGGAAGAAGCAGATCGAGTCCAGAAAGAGGCCGATGGAGTCTGGGGAGAGGCAGATAGAGATGCTGAGAGTCAGGTGAGATTCTGATAGTGTCAGCAGAGAGGCAGATAGAGTCTGGAGAGAGGAAGATTGGGTATGGGGAGAGACAGATAGAGTCAGGGGAGAGGCAGATAGAGTCAGGGGAGAGGCAGATAGATTCGGGAGAGAGGCAGATAGAGTCAGGGGAGAGGCAGATAGAGTCAGGGGAGAGGCAGATAGAGTCAGGGGATAGGCAGATAGATTCGGGAGAGAGGCACATAGAGTCAGGGGGAGAGGCAGATAGTCAGGCAGAGGCAGATAGACTCAGGCAGAGACAGATAGAGTCGGGTGAGAGGCAGAGAGTGTCAGGAGAGATCCAGATACAGTCAGGTGTGAGGGAGGGAGGGAGGAAGATAGATTCTGGGGAATGACAGATGGTGTCAGGGAAGAGGCAGATAGATTCAGGGGAGAGACAGATAGAGTCAGCGAGAGGCAGTTGGATTCTGGGGAGAGGCAGATAGAGTCAGGTGAGAGGTAGATAGAGTCAGTGGAGAGGCAGATATTGTCAGACAGAGTTAGAGTCACGTGATAGGCAGATAGAGACGGGTGAGAGGCAATAGAGTGAGGGGAGGGGCAGTACGAGACGGAGCAGCGGCCGATAAATTCAGGAGAAAGGCAGCTAGATTCAAGAGAGATATAGTCACCCCTGACTCTATCAGCCTCTCCACTGACTCTATCTGCCAATCCCCTGTCTATACCTGCCCCACCACTGACTCCCTCTCCCTCTCTCCTGACTCTATCTGCCTCCCTCCCGACTCTATCTGCTGATCCACTGACTCTATCTGCTCTCCCCTGTACTTAACCTGCCTCTCCACTGACTCTATCTGGACGTCCCCTGACACTATCTGCCTTTCCGCTGATTCTATCTGCCTCTCTGCTTTCTGTATCTGCCACTCCCCTGACTATATCTGCCCCTGCTCTGACTCCATCTGCCCCTGCTCTGACTCTATCTGCCTCTCACCTGACTCTATCTGCCTCTCACCTGACTCTATCTGCCTCTGTCCAGACTCTATCTGCCTCTGTCCAGACTCTATCTGCCGCTCTCAGGACTCTGTCTGCCACACCCCTCACTCTATCTTCCTCCCCAACGACTCTATCTACCTCCCCACATTCTATCTGCCTCCGTCCCGACACTATCTTCCTCCTCCCGACTCTGTCTGCCTCTTCCCCTGCCTCTCCCCTGACTATATCTGCCACTCTCCCGACACTATCTGCCTCTCCGCGGACTCTATCTGCCTCTCTCCCGACTCCATCTGTGTCTCCCGTGACTTTTCCTGACTCTCCACTGATTCTATCTGCCTGCCCCCTGACACAATCGGCCTGTCCCTGAACTCTATCTGTCTACCCGATTTTATGTGCCTCTCCCCCGACTCTATCTCTCTCTCCCCGCACTCTATCTGCCTCTCCCTTGACTCTATCTGCCTCCCTCCGGAATCCACCTGCCTCTCCAGAGACTATATCTGCCTCTCCCCCGACTATCTCTCCCACTCTCCAGACTCAATCTGCTTCTCTGCTGACTCCATCTGCCTCTCCCATGACTCTATCTGCCTCTCCCATGACTCCATCTGCCTCTCCCATGACTCTATCTGCCTCTGCAAGGACTCTATCCGCCTCTCCTCGGACTCCATCTGCTTCTCCACTGAGGCAGATAGAGTCCGAGGGACCGGCGGATAGAGTCAGGTAGGAGGCAGATAGAGTCAGTGAGGAGGCAGATAGAGTGAGGGGTGAGGAAGATAGACTTGGCAGAGGAGCAGATAGAGTCAGGAGAGAGACCGATAGATTTAGAGGAGGGGCAGATATATTCAGGGGAGAGGCAGATAGAGATGGTGAGAGTCGGATAGAGTCAGGAGTGAGGCAGATAGAATAAGCGGAGAGGCAAAGAGAGTCCGGAGAGAGGCAGATAGGGTCAGGGGAGAGGCAGATAGGGTCAGGGGAGAGGCAGATAGAGTCAGGGGAAAGGCAGATACAGTCAGCGGAGAGCGAGGGGAAAGGGAGATAAAGTCCAGTGGAGAGACAGATAGAGTCGGGAGAGAGGCATTTAGAGTGCAGAGAGAAGCTTATAAAGTCAGGGGAGAGGCAGATAGAGTCAGGAGAGAGGCAGATACAGTGGAGAGAGAGGCAGATATATACAGGGGACAGGCAGATATTTTCGGGGGAGAGGCACATACATTCAGGGGAGAGCGAGGGGAAAGGGAGATAACGTCCAGTGGAGAGACAGATAGAGTCGGGAGAGAGGCATTTAGAGTGCGGAGAGATGCTTATAGAGTCAGGGGAGAGGCAGATATGGTCAGTGAAGAGGCAGATAGACTCAGGGGCGTGGCATATATAGTCAGGTGTGAGGCAGATAGAGTCGGGGTAGACGCAGATAGAGTCGGGGTAGAGGCAGAGATTGTCGTGGGAGAGGCATATACAGGAAGGAGAGAGTCAGATAGAGTCAGGCGAAAGGCTGATACTGTCAGGGGAGAGGCAGATAAAGTCCAGGGGAGAGGCAGATAGAGTTGGGAGAGAGGCAGTTAAGAGTGCAGTGAGGAGCATATAGAGTCAGGGGACAGGCAGATATAGTCAGTGGAGAGGCAGATAGAGTCAGGGGCGAGGTAGGTAGATTCCGGGTAGTGAGGGAGATCCAGTCAGTGCAGAGACAGATCGAGTCCGGGAAGAGGTTGATGGAGTCTGGGGAGGGGCAGATAGTGTCAGTGGAGAGGCAGATATAGTCGGTGAGAGGCAGACAGAGTCTGGGGCGAGGCAGATAGAGTAATCTCTGTGGCAGAGAGAGTTAGGGAGAGGCAGAGTGAGTTAGGGCAGAGACAGATAGAGTCAGGGGCGAGACAGATAGAGTCAAGAGAGAGGCAGATAGCGTCCAGGGAGAGGCAGATAGAGTCAGGGAGAAGGCAGATAGAGTGAGGGTTGAGACAGTTGGAGTTGGGAGAAGGGCTGATAGAGTCAGGAGATAGGCATGTATATTCGGGAGACTGGAAGATAGTTTTCGGGGAGAGGCAGATAGTGTTAGGGAAGAGGCAGATGGTGTCAGGGGAGAGGCAGATAGTGTTAGGGGAGAGGCAGACAAGGTCAGGGGAGAGGCAGGTAAAGTCCAGGAGAAAGGCAGATAGAGTCGGGGGAGAGGCAGATAGAGTTAGGTGCGAGGCAGATAGTTTCAGGGAGGAATCAGATAGAGCGAGGGTGATGGCAGACAGAGTCGGTAGAGGGGCAGATAGAGTCAGGAGAGAGGCAGATAGAATCAGCAGAGAGGCAGATAGAGTTGGGGAGGAGCAGCTACAGTCAAGGAAGAGGCAGATAGAGACAGGGGGGAGGCAGATAATTTCGGGGGAGAGGCACATACAGTAAGGAGAGAGGCAAATAGAGTCAGGGGAGAGGGAGATAAAGTCCATTGGGGAGACAGTTAGAGTCGGGAGGAAGGCAGATAGAATCGGGGGCGAGGCAGATAGAGTCAGTGGAGAGGCAGATAGAATGAACGGTAGATTCCAGGGAGAGAGCCAGATAGAGTCAGGGGAGAGACAGAGAGAGAACGGTGAAAGGCAGATAGTGTCGGGGGAGAGGGATATACAGGAAAGAGAGAGGCAGATAGAGTCTGGGGAGAGGCTGATACTGTCAAGGGAGAGGCAGATAACGTCCAGGGGAGAGGCAGATAGAGTCAGGAGTGAGGCACATAGTGTCAGGGGAGAGGGAGATAGATTGAGGGGAGAGACAGATCGAGCCTTGGCGAGGCAGATAGAGTAATGCCTGTGGCAGAGAGAGCTAGGGAGAGGCAGGTAGAGTTAGGGGAGAGGCAGATAGAGTCAGGAGAGAGGCACATAGAGTCGTGATGGAGGCAGATAGAGTGCAGGGAGAGGCAGATAGAGTCGGGAGAGAGGCAGTTACAGTCAGGGGAGACGTAGGTAGAATCGAGGGAGATGCAGATAGAGGCCGTGGCGAGGCAGATAGAGTCCAGGGAGAGGCAGATAGTTTGTGGAGAGAGGCAGATAGAGTCAGGGAGGAGGCAGATAGAGTGAGGATTGAGGCAGATAGAGTCGGGAGAATCGCAGATAGAGTCAGGAGATAGGCAGTAAATTCGGGAGAGAGGATGATAGTTTCGGGGGAGAGATAGTTAAAGTAAGGAGAGAGGCAGATGGTGTCAGAAGAGAGGCAGATGGTGTCAGGAGAGAGCCAGATGGTGTCAGGGGAGTGGCAGATAACGTCAGGGCAGAGGCAGGCAAAGTCCAGGGGAGAGGCAGATAGAGTCGGGAGAGAGGCAGATAGTGTCCACGGAGATGAAGGTAGAGTCAGGGTGGAAGCAGATAGAGTCAGTGGAGAGGCAGATAAAGTCCAGGGGAGAGGCAGATAGAGTCGGGAGAGAGGCAGTTACAGTCAGGGGAGACGTTGGTAGATTCCGGGCAGAGAGGCAGATCGTGTCAGTGATGAGGCAGATCGAGTCCAGGAAGAGGCCGATGGAGTCTCGGGAGGGGCAGATAGTGTCAGGGAGAGGCAGATAGAGTCAGGGGAGAGGCTGATACTGTCAGGGGAGAGGCAGATAAAGTCTAGGGGAGAGGCAGATAGAGTCGGGAGAGAGCTGATACTGTCAGGGGAGAGGCAGATAAAGTCCAGGGGAGAGGCAGATAGAGTCGGGAGAGAGGCAGTTACAGTCAGGGGAGACGTAGGTAGATTCCGGGCAGAGACGCAGATCGTGTCAGTGATGAGGCAGATCGAGTCCAGGAAGAGGCCGATGGAATCTCGGGATGGGCAGATAGAGTTGGTGGAGAGGCAGATAGAGTCAGGTGAGAGGTAGATAGAGACAGCTGAGAGACAGATAGATTCAGGAGAGAGGTAGCAAGAGTCGGGGGAGAGGCAGATAGAGTCAGGGGGGAGGCAGATAAAGTGATGATTGAGGCAGTTAGAGTCGGGGGAAGGGCAGATAGAGTCAGGGGATAGGCAGGTATATTCGGGAGAGAGGAAGATAGTTTCGTGGGAGAGGCAGATGCAGTAAGGAGAGAGGCAGATGGTGTCAGGGGAGAGGCAGATAGTGTTAGGGGAGAGGCAGGTATTGTCAGGGGAGTGGCATATTCAGTCATTTGGAGAGGCAGACAGAGTCTGGAGAGACGCACATAGAGTCAGAGGAGGGGCCGATATGGTCAGTGGAGAGGCAGATATATTCGGGAGAGAGGCAGATAGTGTTAGGGGAGAGGCAGATAAGGTTAGGGGAGAGGCAGGTAAAGTCCAGAGGTGAGCCAGATAGACTCGGGAGAGAGGCAGAGAGAGTACAGGGAGAGGCAGATAGATCAGGGTAGAGGCAGATAGTGTCCGGGGAGAGGCATAATTAGGAAGGAGAGAGGCAGATAGAGTCAGGGGAGACAAAAACAGAATTACCTGGAAAAACTCAGCAGGTCTGGCAGCATCGGCGGAGAAGAAAAGAGTTGACGTTTCGAGTCCTCATGACCCTTCGACAGAACTGTCGAAGGGTCATGAGGACTCGAAACGTCAACTCTTTTCTTCTCCGCCGATGCTGCCAGACCTGCTGAGTTTTTCCAGGTAATTCTGTTTTTGTTTTGGATTTCCAGCATCCGCAGTTTTCTTTGTTTTTATTTAGAGTCAGGGGAGAGGCTGATACTGTCAGGGGAGAGGCAGATAGAGTCCAGGGAGGAGGCAGATAGAGTCGGGAGAGAGGCAGTTAGAGTGCGGTGAGAAGCATATAGAGTCAGGGGAGAGGCAGATAGTGTCAGGGGAGAGATAGGGAGATTCCGAGTAGAGAGGCAGATCGAGTCAGTGGGGAGGCTGTTCCTTTCTGGGAAGAGGCCGATGGATTCTGGTGAGGTGCAGATAGTGTCAGTGGAGAGGCAGATAGAGTCGGTGAGAGGCAGATAGAGTCGGTGAGAGGAGATAGAGTCAGGAGTGTGGCACAAAGTGTCAGGGGAGAGGGAGATAAGAGTCAGGGAGGAAGCAGATAGAGTGAGGATTGAGGCAGATAGAGGCGGGAGAAGGGCACATAGAGTCAGGAGATAGGCAGGTATATTCCGGAGAGAGAGGCAGATAGTTTCACGGGAGAGAAAGTTAAAGTAAGGAGAGAGGCAGATGGTGTCAGGAGAGAGGCAGATAGTTTTAGGTTTGAGGCAGGTAGAGTCAGGGGTGTGGCGGATTGAGTCATTGGAGAGGCAGATAGAGTCAGGAGAGAAGCAGATAGAGTGAGATGAGGGGCCAATATGGTCCGGGGAGAGGCAGATATATTCGGGAGAGAGGCAGATAATGTCGGCGCAGAGTCAGATAGTGTTGGGGAGAGGCAGATAACGTCAGTGGAGAGCCAGATAGAGTCAGGAGAGAGGCAGATTGAGTCCGGGGAGAGTGAGATAGAGTCGGGAGACAGGCAGCTAGAGTCTGGGGAGAGGCAGATAGATTCAGGGGTGAGGCAGATATAGTCAGGGGAGATGCAGATAGAGTCAGGCAGAGGCAGATAGAGTCGGGAGAGAGGCAGATAGAATCAGTGGAGAGGCATATAGTGTCAGGGGAGAGGCAGATAGATTGAGGGATGAGAAAGATAGAGACGGGAGAGAGGCTGATCGAGTCTGGGCTGAGACAGATTGAATAATGTCTGTGGCAGAGAGAGGTAGGGCGAGGCAGATAGATTCGGGACAGAGGCAGATAGAGTGCAGGGAGAGGCAGACAGAATCGAGGGAGATGCAGATAGAGGCCGTGGCGAGGCAGATAGAGTCCAGGGAGAGGCAGGTAGAGTCAGGGAATAGGCAGGTATATTCGGGAGAGAGGAAGATAGTTTCGGGGCGAGGCAGTTGCATTAAGGAGAGAGGCAGATGGTGTCGGGGAGAGGCAGATAGTGTTGGGGAGAGGCAGGTATAGTCAGGGGAGTGGCAGATTCAGTCATTTGGAGAGGCAGACAGAGTCTGGAGAGAGGCAGATAGAGTCAGAGGAGGGGCCGATATGGTCAGTGGAGAGGCAGATATATTCGGGAGAGAGGCAGATAGTGTTAGGGGAGAGGCAGATAAGGTCAGGGGAGAGGCAGGTAAAGTCCAGGGGTGAGGCAGATAGACTCGGGAGAGAGGCAGATAGTGTCCGGGGAGAGGCATATATAGGAAGGAGAGAGGCAGATAGAGTGCAAGGAGAGGCAGATAGAATCAAGGGAGATGCAGATAGAGGCCGTGGCGAGGCAGATAGAGTCCAGGGAGAGGCAGATAGTTTGTGGAGAGAGTCAGATAGAGTCAGGGAGGAGGCAGATAGAGTGAGGATTGAGGCAGTTAGAGTCGGGAGAAGGGCAGATAGAGTCAGGGAATAGGCAGGTATATTCGGGGGGGAAGAAGATAGTTTCGGGGGAGAGGCAGATACAGTAAGGAGAGAGGCAGATGGTGTCAGGGGAGAGACAGATAGTTTTAGGTTTGAGGCAGGTAGAGTCAGGGGCATGGCAGATTGAGTCATTGGAGAGGCAGATAGAGTCAGCAGAGAAGCAGATAGAGTCAGATGAGGGTCCGATATGGTCCGGGGAGAGGCAGATATATTCGGGAGAGAGGCAGATCGTGTCGGCGCAGAGACAGATAGTGTTGGGGAGAGGCAGATAACGTCAGTGAAGAGGCAGGTAAAGTCCAGGGGAGAGGCAGATAGAGTTGGAGAGAGGCAGATAGAGTCAGGAGAGAGGCAGATTACGTCCGGGGAGCGGCAGATAGAGTCAGTGGAGAGGCAGATAGAGTCAGTGGAGAGGCGG
This sequence comes from Isurus oxyrinchus, assembly GCA_026770705.1. Taxonomy (NCBI): domain Eukaryota; kingdom Metazoa; phylum Chordata; class Chondrichthyes; order Lamniformes; family Lamnidae; genus Isurus; species Isurus oxyrinchus. The sequence continues at coordinate 655,934 of JANJGN010000265.1, read as the reverse complement.
ATAGAGTTGGTATGGTGACAGATTGAGTCCGGGGACAGTCAGATAGAGTCGGGAGACAGGCAGCTGGAGTCGGGGGAGAGGCAGATAGATTCAGGAGAGAAGCAGATAGAGTCAGGAGTGAGGCAGCTAGAGTCGTGGGAGATGCAGGTAGATTGTGGAGAGAGGCAGATAGAGACTGGCAAGAGGCAGATAGAGTCAGGGAGGAGGCAGATAGAGTGATGATTGAGGCAGTTAGAGTCGAGGGAAGGGCAGATAGAGTCAGGGAGGAGGCAGATAGAGTGATGATTGAGGCAGTTAGAGTCGAGGGAAGGGCAGATAGAGTCAGGGGATTGGCAGGTATATTCGGGAGAGAGGCAGATAGTTTTGGGGGAGAGAAAGTTAAAGTATGGAGAGAGACAGATGGTGTCAGCGGAGGGGCAGATAGTGTTAGGGGAGATGCAGGTAGAGTCAGGGGCGTGGCAGATTGAGTCATTGGAGAGGCAGATAGAGTCAGGAGAGAAGCAGATAGAATCAGATGAGGCGCCGATATGGTCCGGGGAGAGGCAGATATATTTGAGAGAGAGGCAGATAGTGTCGGCGCAGAGACAGATAGTGTTGGGGAGAGGCAGATAATGTCAGTGGAGAGGCAGGTAAAGTCAAGGGGAGAGGCAGATAGAGTCGGGAGACAGGCAGCTAGAGTCCGGGGAGACGCATATAATGTCAGGGGAGAGGCAGATAGATTGAAGGGAGAGACAGATAGAGTCAGGAGAGAGGGAGATAGAGTCAGGATGGAGGCAGATAGAGTCGGGATGGAGGCAGATAGAGTGTGGGGAGAGGCAGATAGAGTCTGTGGCGAGGCAGAGTCAGGGGAGAGGCAGATAGATTGTGCAGAGAGGCAGATAGAGTCTGGCGAGAGGCAGATAGAGTCAGGGAGGAGGTAGATTGAGTGAGGATTGAGGCAGTTAGAGTCGGGAGAAGGGCAGATAGAGTCAGGGGATAGGCAGGTATATTCGGGGTGGGGAAGAAGATAGTTTCGGGGGAGAGGCAGATAAAGTAAGGAGAGAGGCAGATGGTGTCAGGGGAGAGGAATAGTTTTAGGTTTGAGGCAGGTAGAGCAAGGGGAGTGGCAGATTGAGTCATTGGAGAGGCAGATAGAGTCTGGAGAGAGGCAGATAGAGTCAGAGGAGGGGCCGATATGGTCAGTGGTGAGGTAGATATATTCAGGAGAGAAGCAGATTGTGTCGGCGGAGAGGCAGATATTGTTAGGGGAGAGACAGATAAGGTCAGGGGAGAGGCAGATAAAGTCCAGGGGAGAGGAAGATAGAGTCCGGAGAGAGGCAGATAGAGTCAGGGGAGAGGCAGATACAGTCAAGGGAGAGGCAGATACAGTCAAGGGAGAGGCAGATAGATACAGGGGACAGGCAGATATTTTCGGGGGAGAAGCGCATACAGTCAGGGGAGAGGGAGGGGAGAGGGAGATAAATTCCAGTGGAGAGACAGAAAGAGTTGGGAGAGAGGCATTTAGAGTGCGGAGAGAAGCTTATGGAGACAGGGGAGAGGCAGATATAGTCAGTGGAGAGGCAGATAGAGTCAGGGGAGAAGCAGATAGAGTCGAGGTAGAGGCAGTGTGAGTGCGGTGAGAAGCATATAGAGACAGGGGAGAGGCAGATATAGTCAGTGGAGAGGCAGATAGAGTCAGGGGTGAGGCTGATGGAGTCTGGGGAGGGGCAGATGGATTCAGTGGAGAGGCAGATAAAGTAAGGAGAGAGGCAGATAGAGTCAGGGTGAAAGGCAGACAGAGTCTAAGGAGAGGCAGATAGAGTCAGGTGAGAGGCAGGTAGAGTCATACAGGAGGCAGATAGAGTGAGGGGAGAGGAAGATAGAGTTACCAGAGATGCAGATAGAGTCAGAGGAGGTGCAGACATACTCAGTGAAGAGGCAGATAGAGTTGGGGGAGAGGCAGATAGAGTCAGAGGAGAAGCAGATTGAGTCCAGGAAGAGGCCGATGGAGTCTGGGGAGAGGCAGATAGAGTCGGGTGAGAGGCAGAGAGAGTCAGGAGAGAGGCAGATAGAATCGGGGGAGCGGCAGGGAAAGTCAGGGGAGATGCAGATAGAGTCAGGGCAGAAGAAGATAGAGACAGGAGAGAGGCAGATAGAGTCGCGTGAGAGGCAGATAGAATCGGGTGAGAGGCAATAAGGTGAGGGGAGGGACAGTATGAGACGTAGCAGGGGCAGATAAATTCAGGAGAAAGGCAGCTAGATTCAGGAGAGATATAGTCTCCCCTGACTATCAGCCTCTCAACTGACTCTATCTGCCACTCCCCTGACTATACCTGTCCCACCCCTGACTCTCTCTCCCTCTCCCCGACTCTATCTGCCTCCCTCCTGAATCCATCTGCCTCTCCCCTGACTCTATCTGGACGTCCATGAACACTATCTGCCTTTCTGCTGATTCTATCTACCTCTCTCCATTCTGTATCTGACACGCCCCTGACTATATCTGCCCCTGCTCTGTCTCTATCTGCCTCTCACCTGACTCTATCTGCCTCTCTCCAGACACTATCTGCTGCTCCCTGGACTCAGGCTGCCACACCCCTCACTCTATCTACATCTCCCATGACTCTATCTACATCTCCCCGCAATCTATCTGCTTCCGTCCCGACACTATCTTCTTCCCCCAACTCTATCTGCCTTTTCCCCTACTCTATCTGCCTCTCTACCAACTCTATCTAACACTTTCGTGACTCTATCTGCCTCTCCACTGACTCTGTCTTTCTCTCCCCCCATGTCTATCTGCCTCCCTCATGACTCTATCAGCCTATCCCCCGATTGTACCTGCCTCTCCCCTGACTCTATCTGTCTCCCCTGACTCTATCTGTCTCTCCCCTGACTCTATCTGCCTCTGTCCTGACTCTATCTGTCTCTCCACTGACTCTATCTGCCTCTCCCCTGACTCTATCTGCCACTCTCCCTGGACTATATCTGCCTCTCCACTGACTCTACCTGCCTCTGTCCTGAATCTATACGCCTGTCCCCTGACTCTATCTGCCTCTCATCCGACACCATCTGCTTCTCCCCAGACAATTTCTGCCTCTCCCCAGACAATTTCTGCCTCTCCCCAGACTATATCTACCTCGGCCCCAACTCTATCTGCCTCTCACCCGACACTATCTGCCTCTCCCTGACTCTATCTGCCTGTCCCCTGACTCAACCTGCCTGTCCCTGAACTCTATCTGCCTTCCCCCTTATTTTAAGTGCCTCCCTCCCAACTCTATCTCTCTCTCCCCGCACTCTATCTGCCTCTCCCTTGACTCTATCTGCCTCCCTCGGGAATCTACCTGCCTTTCCAGGGACTCTATCTGCCTCTCCCCCGACTATCTCTACCACTCTCCAGACTCACTCTGCTTCTCTGCTGACTCCATCTGCCTCGCCCCTGACTCTATCTGCCTCTCCCATGACTCTATCTGCCTCGCCCCTGACTCACTCTGCCTCTCCCTTGACTCTATCCACCTCTCCCTGGACTCTGTCTGCCACTACACTAATTCTATCTGCCCCTCCCCTGACTCGACCTGCCTCTGTCTCAACTCTTCCTGTCTCTCCCCGTACACTATCTGTCTCCCCCCCGACTCGAGCTGCCTCACTCCTGACTCTATCTGTAGATCAAGTTTGGGGAGAGGCCATTAGAGAGTGGGGAGAGGCAGATAGAGTCGGAGAGAGGCAGTTACAGTCCCGTTAGAGTCTGGAGAGAGGCAGATAGAGTCAGGGGTGAAGCAGATAGAGTCAGGAGTGAGGCAGATAGAGTCAGGGGTGAAGCAGATTGAGTCAGGAGAGAGGGAGATCGATTCAGGAAAGAGGTGGATAGCGCCGGGAGAGAGGCAGATAGAGTCTGGAGAGAGGCAGCTAGAGTTGTGGGAGAGGCAGATAGAGTCAGGGGAAGAGGCAGATAGAGTCCGAGGGAAAGGCAGATAGAGTGAGGGGTGAGGAAGATAGACTTGGCAGAGGAGCAGGTAGAGTCACGAGAGAGGCAGATAGAGTTAGGAGAGAGGCAGATAGAGTCAGGAGAGAGGCAGATAGAGTTAGGAGAGAGGCAGATAGAGTTAGGAGAGAGGCAGATAGAGTCAGGATAGAGGCAGATAGAGTTAGGAGAGAGGCAGATAGAGTCAGGATAGAGGCAGATAGAGTCAGTATAGAGGCAGATAGAGTCAGGAGAGAGGCAGATAGAGTTAGGAGAGAGGCAGATAGAGTCAGGAGAGAGGCAGATAGAGTTAGGAGAGAGGCAGATAGAGTCAGGAGAGAGGCAGATAGAGTTAGAGAAGGGGCAGATATACTCAGGGGAGAGGCAGATAGAGTCGGGGGAGAAGCAGTTCGAGTCCGGAAAGAGGCCGATGGAATCTGGGGAGAGGCAGATAGAGTCAGGCGAGAGGCAGATTGGGTATGGAGAGAGGCAGATAGAGTATGGGGAGAGGAAGATAGAGTCCGGAGAGAAGCAGATAGAGTCTGGAGAGGGGCAGATGGGGTCATTGTAGAGGCAGATAGAGTCATCAAAGAGGCAGAAAGTTTCGGATAGAGGCAGATATAATCGCATGAGAGGCAGATAGATTCGGGAGAGAGGCAGATATATTCGGGAGAGAGGCAGATAGATTCGGGAGAGAGGCAGATAGATTCGGGAGAGAGGCAGATAGTTTCGGGGAGAGGCAGATAGAGTCTGGAGAGGGGCAGATGGAGTCATTGTAGAGGCAGATAGAGTCAGGGAAGAGGCAGATAGTTTCGGACAGAGACAGATATAATCGTGTGAGAGGCAGATAGACTCAGGAGCGAGGCAGATAGACTCAGGGGTGAAGCAGATATAGTCGGGATAGAGGCAGATTGATTCAGGAAAGAGGCAGATTGATTCAGGAAAGAGGCAGATAGCGTCGGGAGAAGGCAGTTAGAGCCAGCAGAGAGGCAGCTAGAGTTGGGGGAGAGGCAGATAGAGTAAGGAGAGAGGCAGATAGAGTCGGGTGAGAGGCAGAGAGAGTCAGGAGAGATACAGATACAGTCAGGTGTGTAGCAGTTAGAATCGGGAGGGAGACAGATAGATTCTGGGGAAAGACAGATAGAGTCCAGTGAGAGGCAGATGGAGTCTGGGGAGAGGCAGATGGAGTCTGGAGAGAGGCAGATGGAGTCTGGAGAGAGGCAGATAGAGTCTGGTGAGAGGTAGATAGTGTCAGGGAGGAGGCAGATAGAGTGAAGGGTGAGGCAGATAGAGTCGGGAGAGGAGCAGATAGAGTCAGGACCGAGGCAGATAGAGTCAGGAGACAGGCAGACAGAGTCCGAGAAAGGAGAGAGGCATATAGTGTCAGGGGCGAGGAGATAATGTCCGTATGGAGGCAGATAGAGTCAGTGGAGTGGCACACAGAGTCCAGGGACATGCAGGTAGAGTCAGGGGAGAGGCATTTAGATTCGAGAGAGAGGCAGAGGGAGTATGGGGAGAGGCAGATAGAGTCAGGGCAGAGGCATATAAAGGAAGGAGCGAGGCAGATAGAGTCAGGGGAGAGACTGATACTGTCAGGGTAGAGGCAGATAGAGTCAGGGCTGAGGCAGATAAAGTCCAGGCGATAAGAGGATAGAGTAGGGAGGAAGGCAGTTAGAGTGCGGGGAGAAGCAGATAGAGTCAGGGGAGAGGTAGGTAGATTCCGGTTAGAGAGGGACATCGAGTCAGTTATGAGGCAGATCGAGTCCGGGAAGAGGCCGATGGAGTCTGGGGATGGACAGATAGAGTCGATGAGAGGCAGATAGAGTCAGGAGAGAGGCAGATAGAGTCAGGAGAGAGGCAGATAGAGTCAGGAGAGAGGCAGATACAGTGACGGGAGAGGCAGATAGATATAGGGGACAGGCAGATATTTTCGGGCGAGAGGCACATACATTCAGGGGAGAGGGAGGGGAGAGGCAGATAAAGTCCAGTGGAGAGACAGATAGAGTAGGGAGAGAGGCTTTTAGAGCGCGGAGGGAAGCTTATAGAGTCAGGGGAGAGGCAGATAGAGTTGGAATAGAGGCAGCGATTGTCGGGGGAGAGGCATTTACAGGAAGGATAGAGGCAGATAGAGTCAGGGGAAAGGCTGATACTATCAGGGCAGAGGCAGATAAAGTCCAGGGAAGAGGCAGATAGAGTCGGGAGAGAGGCAGATAGAGTGCAGTGATAAGCATATAGAGTCACGGCAGAGGCAGATATAGTCAGTGGAGAGGCAGATCGAGTCCGGGAAGAGGCCGATGGAGTCTGGGGAGGGGCAGATAGTGTCAGTGGAGAGGCAGATATAGTCTGTGAGAGGCAGGATAGAGTCGGTGAGAGGCAGATAGAGTCAGAAGTGAGGCACATAGTGTCAGGGGAGAGGGAGATAGATTGACTGGAGAGACAGGTAGAGTCAGGAGAGAGGCAGATCGAGTCTGGTGCGAGGCAGATAGAGTAATGTCTGTGGCAGAGAGAGTTAGGGAGAGGCAGAGTGAGTTAGGGGAGAGGCAGATAGAGTCCGTGGCGAGGCAGATAGCGTCAGGGAGAGGCAGAGAGAGTCTGGTGAGAGGCAGATACAGTCCAGGAGAAGGCAGATAGTGAGGATTGAGGCAGGAAGAGTTGGGAAAAGTGCTGATAGAGGCAGGGGATAGGCAGGTATATTCGGGAGTGTGGAAGATAGTTTCGGGGGAGAGGCAGACACAGTAAGAAGTGAGGCAGATGGTGTTAGGGAAGAGGCAGGTATAGTCAGGGGATGTCAGTTTGAGTCATTGGAGTGGCAGATAGAGTCTGGAGAGAGTCAGATAGAGTCAGAGGAGTGGCAGATATGGTCAGTAGAGAGGCAGATATATTCGGGAGAGAGGCAGATTGTGTCGGCAGAGAGGCAGATAGTGTTAGGGGAGAGGCAGATAAGGTCAGGGGAGAGGCAGATAGAGACAGGTGAGAGGCAGATAGAGTCAGGAGAGAGGCAGATAGAGTCAGGAGAGAGGCAGATAGAGACAGGGGAAAGGCAGATATTTTCGGGGGCAAGGCACATACAGTAAGGAGAGTGGCAAATAGAGTCAGGGGAGAGGGAGATAAAGTTCGGTGGAGAGACAGCTAGAGTCGGGAGGGAGGCAGATAGAATCCGGCGAGTGGCAGATAGAGTCAGGGGAGAGGCAGATAGAGTCAGTGGAAAGGCACATAGAATGAACGGAGAGGTTGGTGGATTACGGGGAGAGTGGCAGATAGAGTCAGGGGAGAGGCAGATAGAGTCGGGAGAGAGGCAGTTACAGTCAGGGGAGACGTACGCAGATTCCGGGCAGAGAGGCAGATCGAGTCCTTGAAGAGGCCATTGGAGTCTGGTGAGGGGCAGATAGAGTCGGTGGAAAGGCAGATAGAGTGGATGAGAGGCAGACACAGTCTGGTGAGAGGCAGATAGAGTCAGGAGTGAGGCAGATAGTCACGGGGAGAGGCAGAAAGAGTCAAGGGAGAGGCAGATCGAGAATGGGGAGAGAAGATAGAGTTAGGGGAGAGGCTGATAGAGTCAGGAAGAGGCAGACAGATTCGGGAGAGAGGCAGATAGAATTGAGGAGAGGCACATAGTGTCAGGGGAGAGGCAGATAGATTGAGGGGAGAGACAGATAGAGTCGGGAGAGAAGTAGATCGAATACGGGGCGAGTCAGATTGAATAATACCTGTGGCAGCGAGAACTAGGGAGAGGTAAATATAGTTGGGGAGAGGCAGATGGAGTAACGTCTGTGGCAGAGACAGCTAGGGAGAGGCAGATAGAGTTGGGACGGGGGCAGATAGAGTGCGGTGAGAGACAGAGAGAATCTTGGGAGATGCCATTGTGAGGCAGATAAAGTCGGTGGAGAGGGAGATAGATTGTGGAGAGAGGCAGATGGAGTCAGGCGAGAGGCAGATAGAGTCAGGGAGGAAGCAGATAGAGTGAGGATTGAAAACAAAAACAGAATTACCTGGAAAAACTCAGCAGGTCTGGCAGCATCGGCGGAGAAGAAAAGAGTTGACGTTTCGAGTCATCATGACCCTTCGACAGAATTTGAGTTCGAAGCCAAGAAAGAGTTGAAATATAAGCTGGATTAAGGTGTGTGAGTGGGGGGCGGAGAGAGAGAGAGAGAGAGAGAGAGGTGGAGGGGGGTGTGGTTGTAGGGACAAACAAGCAGTGATAGAAGCAGATCATCAAAAGATGTCAACAACAATGGTACAAAAGAACACATAGGTGTTAAAGTTAAAGTTGGTGATATTATCTAAACGAATGTGCTAATTAAGAATGGATGGTAGGGCACTCAAGGTATAGCTCTAGTGGGGATGTTTTTTTTACATTTTTTTTTAAATAATGGAAATAGGTGGGAAAAGGAAAATCTATATAATTTATTGGAAACAAAAAGAAGGGGAAACAGAAAGGGGGTGGGGATGGGGGAGGGAGCTCAAGACCTAAAATTGTTGAACTCAATATTCAGTCCGGAAGGCTGTAAAGTGCCTAGTCGGAAGATGAGGTGTTGTTCCTCCAGTTTGCGTTGGGCTTCACTGGAACAATGCAGCAAGCCAAGGACAGACATGTGGGCAAGAGAGCAGGGTGGAGTGTTAAAATGGCAAGCGACAGGGAGGTTTGGGTCATTCTTGCAGACAGATCGCAGGTGTTCTGCAAAGCGGTCGACCAGTTTACGTTTGGTCTCTCCAATGTAGAGGAGACCACATTGGGAGCAACGAATGCAGTAGACTAAGTTGGGGGAAATGCAAGTGAAATGCTGCTTCACTTGAAAGGAGTGTTTGGGCCCTTGGACGGTGAGGAGAGAGGAAGTGAAGGGGCAGGTGTTGCATCTTTTGCGTGGGCATGGTTTGGTGCCATAGGAGGGAGTTGAGGAGTAGGGGGTGATGGAGGAGTGGACCAGGGTGTCCCGGAGGGAGCGATCCCTACGGAATGCCGATAAGGGGGGTGAAGGGAAGATGTGTTTGGTGGTGGCATCATGCTGGAGTTGGCGGAAATGGCGGAGGATGATCCTTTGAATGCGGAGGCTGGTGGGGTGATAAGTGAGGACAAGGGGGACCCTTTCATGTTTCTGGGAGGGAGGAGAAGGCGTGAGGGCGGATGCGCGGGAGATGGGCCGGACACGGTTGAGGGCCCTGTCAACGACCGTGGGTGGAAAACCTCGGTTAAGGAAGAAGGAGGACATGTCAGAGGAACTGTTTTTGAAGGTAGCATCATCGGAACAGATGCGACGGAGGTGAAGGAACTGAGAGAATGGGATGGAGTCCTTACAGGAAGCGGGGTGTGAGGAGCTGTAGTCGAGGTAGCTGTGGGAGTCGGTGGGTTTGTAATGGATATTGGTGGACAGTCTATCACCAGAGATTGAGACAGAGAGGTCAAGGAAGGGAAGGGAAGTGTCAGAGATGGACCACGTGAAAATGATGGAGGGGTGGAGATTGGAAGCAAAATTAATAAATTTTTCCAAGTCCCGACGAGAGCATGAAGCGGCACCGAAGTAATCATCGATGTACCGGAGAAAGAGTTGTGGAAGGGGGCCGGAGTAGGACTGGAACAAGGAATGTTCCACATACCCCATAAAGAGACAGGCATAGCTGGGGCCCATGCGGGTACCCATAGCCACACCTTTTATTTGGAGGAAGTGAGAGGAGTTGAAGGAGAAATTGTTCAGCGTGAGAACAAGTTCAGCCAGACGGAGGAGAGTAGTGGTGGATGGGGATTGTTCGGGCCTCTGTTCGAGGAAGAAGCTAAGGGCCCTCAGACCATCCTGGTGGGGGATGGAGGTGTGGAGGGATTGGACGTCCATGGTGAAGAGGAAGCGGTTGGGGCCAGGGAACTGGAAATTGTTGATGTGACGTAAGGTGTCAGAGGAATCTCGGATGTAGGTGGGAAGGGACTGGACAAGGGGAGAGAGAAGGGAGTCAAGATAACAAGAAATGAGTTCTGTGGGGCAGGAGCAAGCTGAGACGATAGGTCTACTGGGGCAGTTCTGTTTGTGGAGTTTGGGTAGGAGATAGAAGCGAGCCGTCCGAGGTTGGGCGACTATCAGATTGGAAGCTGTGGGAGGGAGATCCCCAGAGGAGATGAGGTCAGTGACAGTCCTGGAAACAATGGCTTGATGTTCAGTGGTGGGGTCATGGTCCAGGGAGAGGTAGGAGGAAGTGTCTGCGAGTTGACGCTCAGCCTCCGCGAGGTAGAGGTCAGTGCGCCAGACAACAACAGCACCACCCTTGTCAGCGGGTTTGATGACAATGTCAGGGTTGGACCTGAGAGAATGGAGTGCAGTAGGTTCAGAGAGAGACAGGTTAGAATGGGTGAGAGGAGCAGAGAAATTGAGACGACTAATGTCGTGCCGACAGTTCTCAATGAAAAGATCAAGAGAAGATACGAATCCAGAGGGAGGGGTCCAGGTGGAGGGAGAATATTGGAGATGGGTAAAAGGATCCGTTGAACTGGGAGAGGACTCCTGCCCAAAGAAGTGAGCCCGGAGACGAAGACGGCGGAAGAAGAGTTCAGCATCATGCCGAGCCCGAAATTCACTGAGGTGAGGGCGTAAGGGTATGAAACTAAGTCCTTTGCTGAGCACTGAACGTTCAGCATCGGAGAGGGGAAGGTCAGGGGGTATAGTGAATACACGGCTGGGGCTGGGATTGGAAGAAAGGGTGGGGACGGAGGGACAGGCAGGGGTGGAGGGTCCTAGATGGGTGTTGGTGTCGATGAGTTGTTGGAGCTTGCGTTCCTTAGCACTTGAGAGAAAGAGAAAAAGTTTCTTGTTGAGGCGTCGGATGAGATGAAGAATAAAATGAAACTGGGGGCACGCGCAGCTTTGAAAAAGGGTACGGCGGTGCTGCTGGAGGGAGAGGTCGAGTGTGTTCATATGGCGGCGCATGGCACTGAGTGTGGATTTCAGGATGTGACGGCCATATCTCCTTTCTCAGTGACTGTCTCCATCTCCGACTCACCCCACATGGATTTCAACTGAAATTCCACCCCTCGTTTCGAACCCACCCAGGATTACCGGTATCTCCGGGACATAAAACGTATCTCTGACTGCTGTTCCCATTGCATCCTGAAATCCACACTCAGTGCCACGCGCCGCCATATGAACACACTCGACCTCTCCCTCCAGCAGCACCGCCGTACCCTTTTTCAAAGCTGCGCGTGCCCCCAGTTTCATTTTACCCTTCAGCTCATCCGACGCCTCAACAAGAAACTTTTTCTCTTTCTCTCAACTGCTAAGGAACGCAAGCTCCAACAACTCATCGACACCAACACCCATCTAGGACCCTCCACCCCTGCCTGTCCCTCCGTCCCCACCCTTTCTTCCAATCCCAGCCCCAGCCGTGTATTCACTATACCCCCTGACCTTCCCCTCTCCGATGCTGAACGTTCAGTGCTCAGCAAAGGACTTAGTTTCATACCCTTACGCCCTCACCTCAGTGAATTTCGGGATCGGCATGATACTGAACTCTTCTTTCGCCGTCTTCGTCTCCGGGCTCACTTCTTTGGGCAGGAGTCCTCTCCCAGTTCAACGGATCCTTTTACCCATCTCCAATATTCTCCCTCCACCTGGACCCCTCCCTCTGGATTCTTACCTTCTCTTGATCTTTTCATTGAGAACTGTCGGCGCGACATTAGTCGTCTCAATTTCTCTGCTCCTCTCACCCATTCTAACCTGTCTCTCTCTGAACTTACTGCACTCCATTCTCTCAGGTCCAACCCTGACATTGTCATCAAACCCGCTGACAAGGGTGGTGCTGTTGTTGTCTGGCGCACTGACCTCTGCCTCGCGGAGGCTGAGCGTCAACTCGCAGACACTTCCTCCTACCTTTCCCTGGACCATGACCCCACCACTGAACATCAAGCCATTGTTTCCAGGACTGTCACTGACCTCATCTCCTCTGGGGATCTCCCACCCACTGCTTCCAAGCTGATAGTCGCCCAACCTCGGACAGCTCGCTTCTATCTCCTACGCAAAATCCACAAACAGAACAGCCCCGGTAGACCGATCGTCTCAGCTTACTCCTGCCCCACAGAACTCATTTCTCGATATCTTGACTCCCTTCTCTCTCCCCTTGTCCAGTCCCTTCCCACCTACATCCGTGTTTCCTCTGACACCTTACGTCACATCAACAATTTCCAGTTCCCTGGCCCCAACCGCTTCCTCTTCACCATGGACGTCCAATCCCTCTACACCTCCATCCCCCACCAGGATGGTCTGAGGGCCCTTAGCTTCTTCCTCGAACAGAGGCCCGAACAATCCCCATCCACCACTACTCTCCTCCGTCTGGCTGAACTTGTTCTCACGCTGAACAATTTCTCCTTCAACTCCTCTCACTTCCTCCAAATAAAAGGTGTGGCTATGGGTACCCGCATGGGCCCCAGCTATGCCTGTCTCTTTATGGGGTATGTGGAACATTCCTTGTTCCAGTCCTACTCCGGCCCCCTTCCACAACTCTTTCTCCGGTACATCGATGATTACTTCGGTGCCGCTTCATGCTCTCGTCGGGACTTGGAAAAATTTATTAATTTTGCTTCCAATCTCCACCCCTCCATCATTTTCACGTGGTCCATCTCTGACACTTCCCTTCCCTTCCTTGACCTCTCTGTCTCAATCTCTGGTGATAGACTGTCCACCAATATCCATTACAAACCCACCGACTCCCACAGCTACCTCGACTTCAGCTCCTCACACCCAGCTTCCTGTAAGGACTCCATCCCATTCTCTCAATTCCTTCACCTCCGTCGCATCTGTTCCGATGATGCTACCTTCAAAAACAGTTCCTCTGACATGTCCTCCTTCTTCCTAAACCGAGGTTTTCCACCCACGGTCGTTGACAGGGCCCTCAACCGTGTCCGGCCCATCTCCCGCGCATCCGCCCTCACGCCTTCTCCTCCCTCCCAGAAACATGATAGGGTCCCCCTTGTCCTCACTTATCACCCCACCAGCCTCCGCATTCAAAGGATCATCCTCCGCCATTTCCGCCAACTCCAGTATGATGCCACCACCAAACACATCTTCCCTTCACCCCCCTTATCGGCATTCCGTAGGGATCGCTCCCTCTGGGACACCCTGGTCCACTCCTCCATCACCCCCTACTCCTCAACCCCCTCCTATGGCACCAAACCATGCCCACACAAAAGATGCAACATCTGCCCCTTCACTTCCTCTCTCCTCACCGTCCAAGGGCCCAAACACTCCTTTCAAGTGAAGCAGCATTTCACTTGCATTTCCCCCAACTTAGTCTACTGCATTCGTTGCTCCCAGTGTGGTCTCCTCTACATTGGAGAGACCAAACGTAAACTGGGTGAACGCTTTGCAGAACACCTGTGGTCTGTCCGCAAGAATGACCCAAACCTCCCTGTCGCTTGCCATTTTAACACTCCACCCTGCTCTCTTGCCCACATGTCTGTCCTTGGCTTGCTGCATTGTTCCAGTGAAGCCCAACGCAAACTGGAGGAACAACACCTCATCTTCCGACTAGGCACCTTACAGCCTTCCGGACTGAATATTGAATTCAACAACTTTATGTCGTGAGCTCCCTCCCCCATCCCCATCCCCTTTCTGTTTCCCCCTTCCTTTTTTTTCCAATAAATTATAAAGATTTTCCTTCTCCCACCCATTTCCAATATATAAAAAACACCCCCACTAGAGCTGTACCTTGAGTGCCCTACCATCCATTCTTAATTAGCACATTCGTTTAGATAATATCACCAACTTTAACACCTATGTGTTCTTTTGTACCATTGTTGTTGACATCTTTTGATGATCTGCTTCTATCACTGCTTGTTTTTCCCTGCAACCACACCAACCCCTCCACCTCTCTCTCTCTCTCTCTCTCTCCGCCCCCCACACACACACCTTAAACCAGCTTATATTTCAACTCTTTCTTGGACTCGAACTCAAGTTCTGTCGAAGGGTCATGAGGACTCGAAACGTCAACTCTTTTCTTCTCCGCCGATGCTGCCAGACCTGCTGAGTTTTTCCAGGTAATTCTGTTTTTGCAGAGGCAGATTGAGCCTGGGAGAGGTAGATAGATACAGGAGAGAAGCAGAGAGAGTCGGGTGAGAGGTAGATAGAATCGGCGGAGAGGCAGATAAATTTTGGGGATAGGCAGATAGAGTCGGTGAGAGGCAGGTAGATTCTGTGGATAGACAGTTCGAGTGAGAGAGAGGCAGATAGTGTCAGGATCGAGGCAGACAGAGTCAAGGTTGAAGCAGATCAAGTGGGAGATGGGCAGATTGAGTCAGAGGAGGGGCAGATTAAGTCAGGGGAGAGGCAGATACATTCAGGAGAGAGGCAGATAGAGTCAGAGGAGGGTCAGATAGAGTTGGGTGAGAGGCAGATAGAGTCAGGATTGAGGCAGATAGAGTTGGTGAGAGGCAGATATAGTCAGGAGAGAGGCAGATAGAGTCTGGGGAGAGGCAGATGGTGTCCAGGGAGAGGCAGTTAGAGCAGGGAGAGGCAGATAGATTCGGGGGAGAGGCAGTTCGAGTGATGGCAGAGGCAGATAGAGACGGGGGAGAGGCTGATTGAGTCGTGGAAGAGGCAGATAGAGTCAAGAGAGAGGCAGATAGAGTCAGGAGAGACGCAGATATAATTGGTGAGAGGCAGATAGGGTCGGGTGAGATGCGGATAGAGACACGAGAGAGGCAGATAGAGTCAGAGGAGGGGCAGATATAGGCAGATAGAGTTGGGATGAGGCAGATAGTGTCAGTGGAGTGGCAGATAAATTCCAGAGGAGTAGCAGATAGAGTCGGGAGAGAGGCAGATAGATTCAGGGGAGAGGCAGATAGAATCTGCGGAGAGGCATAAAGAGTCGGGAGAGAGGCATAAAGAGTCGGGAGAGAGGCCAATAGAGTCGGGGAGAGGCAGATAGAGTCGGGGGAGAGGCAGATAGAGTCAGGGGAGAGACAGATAGAGTCGGGAGAGAGGCAGAGGGAGTCAGGGGAGTGGCAGAGGGAGTCAGGGGAGGGGCAGATAGAGTCGGGGGTGAGGCAGATAGAGTTGGGGGAGAGGCAGAAAGATTCAGGGGAGAGGCAGATAGAGTGAGGGAGGAGAGAGGCAGATAGAGTCAGGGGTGAAGCAGATCGAGTGGGAGATGGGCAGAGTGTCAGGGGAGAGGCAGATAGAGTCAGGGGAGAGGCAGATAGAGTCGGTGAGAGGCAGATAGTGTCACGTGTGAGGCATATATAGTCAGGAGAGAGGCAGATAGAGTCAGGGGTGAAGCAGATTGAGTGGGAGATGGGCAGAGAGTGTCAGGGGAGAGGCAGATAGAGTCAGGGGAGAGGCAGATTGAGTCGGCTGAGAGGCAGATGGAGTCAGGAGAGAGGCAGATATAATCGGTGAGAGGCTGATAGGGTCGGGTGAGATGTAGATAAAGACACGAGAGAGGCAGATAGAGTCGTAGGAGGGGCAGATATAGGCAGATAGAGTCAGAGGAGGGGCAGATATAGGCAGATAGAGTCGGGGATGAGGCAGATAGTGTCATTGGAGTGGCAGATAAATTCCAGAGGAGTAACAGATAGAGTCGGGAGAGAGGCAGATAGATTCAGGGGAGAGGCAGATAGAGTTGGGGGAGAGGCGGATAGAGTCAGCTGAGAGGCAGAAAGAGTCAGGGGAGAGGCAGAAAGAGTCAGGGGAGAGGCAGGTAGAGTGAGGGAGGAGGCAGATAGCGTGAGAGGGAGGGCAGATAGTGTCAGGAGAGAGCAGATAAACTCAGGACAGAGGCAGATAGAATCAGCGGTCAGGCAGATTTCGTCAGGGGAGAGGCAGTAAAAGTTCAGGGGAGAGGCAGATAGATTGGGAGAAGAGGCAGAGAGAGTCAGGGCAGAGGCAGATAGAGTAAGGAGAGAGGCAGATTGAGTCAGGGGAGAGGCAGATAGAGTCAGGAGAGAGGCAGATTGAGTCGGGGGAGAGGCACATAATGTCAGGGGAGAGACAAATAGAGTCTGGTGAGAGGCAGATGGAGTCTGGGGTGGGGCAGATAGATTAATGGGAGTGGCAGAGAGTACACGGAGAGGCAGATAGGGTTAGTGCAGAGGCAGATAAAGTCAGGTGCAAGGCAGATAGAGTCAGGATTGAGACAGATAGTGTAGGGGGAGACGCATATACAGGAAGCAGAGAGGCTGATACTGTCAGGGGAGAGGCTGATACTGTCGGTGGAGAGGCAGATAGAGTCAGGGGAGAGGCAGATAAAGTCCAAGGGAGAGGCAGATAGAGTCAGGAGAGAGGCAGTTAGAGTGCGGGGAGAAGCAGATAGAATCAGGGGAGAGGTAGGTAGATTTCGGGTAGAGAGGCAGATCGAGTGAGTGGAGAGGCAGATCGAGTCCGGGAAGATGCCAACGGAGTTTGGGGAGGGGCAGATATAGTCGGTGGAGAGGCAGATAGAGTCGGGAGAGAGACAGATAGAGTCGGGAGTGAGGCAGATAGTGTTGGGGGGAGGCAGATAGATTCAGTGGAGAGGCAGATAGAGTCAGTGAGAGGCAGATAGAGTCAGGGCAGAGGCAGATCGAGAGCGGGGAGAGGCGATAGAGTCTGGGGAGGGGCAGATGGAGTCGGTGGAGAGGCAGGTCGTTCAGGGGAGATGCAGATAGAGTCGGAGAGAGGGGGATAGAGTCGGGAGAGAGGCAGAGAGAGTCAGGGGTGGTGCAGATAGATTCACCGGGGAGGCAGATAGAGTCGGGGGAGAGGCAATAGAGTGAGGGAAGGGGCAGATAGAGACAGAGGAGGGGCAGATACATTCAGGAGAAAGTCAGATAGATTCCGGAGAGTTTTAGTCTCCCCTGACTCTATCAGCATCTCCATTGTCTCTATCTGCCTCTCCCCAGACAGTATCTGCCTCTCCCCTGGACTTTAACCGCCTGTCCCAAGACTCTATCTTCCTCTCCCAGCACTCTATCTGCTTCTCTCCCAACTGTATCTACCTCTCCCCTGATTCAATCTGCCTCTCGCCTGACTCTATCTTCCTTTCTCCTTACTGTATCTGCCTCTCCCCAGACACTTTATGCCACTCTCCCAACTCGAACTGTCTCTCCCCCTGACTCTATCTGCCTCTCCCTGAACTCCAGCTGCCTCTCTCCCGACTCTATCTTCCTCTCTCCCACCTCTATCTGCTGATCGAGTTTGGGGAAAGGCAGATAGAGAGTGGGGAGAGGCAGATGGAGTCAGGGGAGAGGCAAATAGAGTCGGAGAGAGGCAGATACAGTCACGTGAGATGCAGATAGAGTCAGGAGAGAGGCAGCTAGAGATCAGGGAGAGGCAGATAGATTCAGGAAAGAGGCGGAGAGCATCGGGAGAGAGGCAGATAGAGTCGGGAGAGAGGCAGCTAGAGTTCAGAGAGAGGCAGATAGAGTCGGGAGAGAGGCAGCTAGAATTCAGGGAGAGGCAGATAATGAGTGGGGTGAGGTAGATAGACATAGCAGAGGAGCAGATAGAGTCAGGGGAGAGGCAGATAGTGTTAGGGGAGAGGCAGATAGAGTTAGAGGAGTGGCAGATACACTCAGGGGAGAGGCAGATAGAGTTAGGAGAGAGGCAGATAGAGTCAGGAGAGAGGCAGATAGAGTCAGGAGAGAGGCAGATAGAGTCAGGGAGAGGCAGGTAGAGTCTGGGGAGGGGCAGTTGGAGTCATTGTAGAGGAAGTTAGAGTCAGGGGAGTGGCAGATCGTGTCGGAGAGAGTTAGATAGAGTCGCCTGAGAGACAGATAGAGTCAGGAGAGAGACAGATAGAGTCAGGGGTGAAGCAGACATAGTCGGGAGAGAGGCAAATAGATTCTGTGGAGAGGCAGATAGAGTCGGGGTAGAGGCAGATAGAGTCGGGGTAGAGGCAGATTGAGTCAGGAGAGAGGCAGATTGATTCAGGAAAGAGGTGGATAGCGCTGGGAGAGAGGCAGATAGAGTCAGGCACAGGCAGATAGATTGGGGACAGAGGCAGATAGAGTCAGGTGAGAGGCAGAGAGAGTCAGGAGAGATCCAGGTACAGTCAGGTGTGTAGCACTTAGAGTCGGAAGAGAGGCACATATAGTCAGTGGAGAGGCTGATAGAGTCGAGGGAGAGGGAGAGAGAGTCACGGGAGAGGCAGAAAGAGTTAGGGGAGAGGAAAAAAACAAAAAAACTGCGGATGCTGGAAATCCAAAACAAAAACAGAATTACCTGGAAAAACTCAGCAGGTCTGGCAGCATCGGCGGAGAAGAAAAGAGTTGACGTTTCGAGTCCTCATGACCCTTCGACAGAACTTGAGTTCGAGACAAAGAAAGAGTTGAAATCTAAGCTGGTTTAAGGTTTGTGGAGGGGGGGGCGGAGAGAGAGAGAGAGAAGTGGAGTGGGGGTGTGGTTGTAGGGACAAACAAGCAGTGATAGAAGGAGATCATCAAAGGATGTCAACAAAAGTAGAACAATAGAACACATAGGTGTTAAAGTTAAAGTTGGTGATATTATCTAAACGAATGTGCTAATTAAGAATGGATGGTAGGGCACTCAAGGTACAGCTCTAGTGGGGGTGGAGAGAACATAAAAGATTTTAAAATATTTAAAAATAGTGGAAATAGGTGGGAATTGAAAAATCTACATAATTTATTGGAAAAAAAAGGAAGGGGGAAACAGAAAGGGGGTGGGGATGGGGGAGGGAGCTCACGACCTAAAGTTGTTGAATTCAATATTCAGTCCGGAAGGCTGTAAGGTGCCTAGTCGGAAGATGAGGTGCTGTTCCTCCAGTTTGCATTGGGCTTCACTGGAACAATGCAGCAAGCCAAGGACAGACAGGTGGGCAAGAGAGCAGGGTGTAGTGTTAAAATGGCAAGCGACAGGGAGGTTTGGGTCATTCTTGCGGACAGACCGCAGGTGTTCTGCAAAGCGGTCGCCCAGTTTACGTTTGGTCTCTCCAGTGTAGAGGAGACCACATTGGGAGCAGTGAATGCAGTAGACTAAGTTGGGGGAAATGCAAGTGAAATGCTCCTTCACTTGAAAGGAGTGTTTGTGTCCTTGGACAGTGAGGAGAGAGGAAGTGAAGGGGCAGGTGTTGCATCTTTTGCGTGGGCATGGGATGGTGCCACAGGAGGGGGTTGAGGAGTAGGGGGTGATGGAGGAGTGGACCAGGGTGTCCCGGAGGGAGCGATCCCTACGGAATGCCGATACGGGGGGTGAAGGGAAGATGCAACACCTGCCCCTTCACTTCCTCTCTCCTCACTGTCCAAGGACCCAAACACTCCTTTCAAGTGAAGCAGCATTTCACTTGCATTTCCCCCAACTTAGACTACTGCATTCACTGCTCCCAATGTGGTCTCCTCTACATTGGAGAGACCAAACGTTAACTTATTCCTGTATCTGCCAGTCCCCTGAATTTATCTGCCCCTCCTCTGACTCTATCTGCCTCTCACCTGACTCTATCTGCTGCTCCCTGGGGTCTATCTGCCACCCCTCACTCTCTCTTCCTCTCCCATGACTCTACTTCTCCCTGCAATCTATCTACCTCTGTCCCGACATCGATCTACCTCCCCAAAACTCTATCTGCCTCTTCCACGACTCTACCTGACTCTCTAGCGACTCTATCTAATACTCTCCCGGCTGTATCTGCCTCTCCACTGACTCTGTCTTTCTCTCCCCCGTCTCTATCTCCTCTATCTCGACTCTATCTGCCTATCCCCCGATTGTACCTTGACTCTATCTGCCTCTCTCCGGAATCTACCTGCCTCTCCAGGGACTCTATCTGCCTCTCCCCCGACTATCTCTACCACTCTCCAGACTCAATCTGCTTCTCTGCTGACTCCATCTGCCTCTCCCCTGACCCTATCTGCCTCTTTCCCGACTTTCTCTGTCTCTCCCCTGAAACTATCTGCCTCTGCACGGACTCTCTCCGCCTCTCCCTGGACTCTATCTGCCACTACACTGACTCTATCTGCCCAGCCCCAGACTCTACCTGACTCTATTTGTCTCTGCCCTGACTCTATCTGCCTCTCCCTGTACACTATCTGTTTCCCACCCGACTCTATCTGTCTCTCTCCCGACTCTATCTCCAGATTAAGTTTGGGGAGAGGCCGATAGAGAGTCGGGAGTGGCAGATGGAGTCGGTGGAGAGCCAGATAGAGTCGGAGAGAGGCAGATAGAGTCGGGTGAGAGGCAGATAGAGTCGGGTGAGAGGCAGCTAGAGTCGGGTGAGAGGCAGATAGAGTCGGGTGAGAGGCAGATAGAGTCAGGGGAGAGGAAGATAGAGACAGGAGAGTTGCAGATAGTGTCGCAAAAGAGGCAGACAGGGTCAGGGATAGGCAGTTAGAGTCTGGGGACAGGCAGATTGGGTCTGGGGTGAGGCAGCTAGAGTCAGGGGAGACGCAGATAGAGTCAGGCGATAGGGAGTTAGAGTCTGGGGAGGGGCAGATGGAGTCATTGTAGAGGCAGATAGAGTCAGGGGAGAGGCAAATAGTGTCGAAGAGAGTTAGATAGAGTCAGGTGAGAGGCAGATAGAGTCAGGTGAGAGGCAAAAGCGTGAGGGGAGGGGCAGTATGAGACGGAGCAGGGTGAAATAAATTCAGGAGAAAGGCTGCTAGATTCAGGAGAGATATAGTCTCCCCTGACTATCAGCCTCTCCACTGACTCTATCTGCCTGCCCCCTGACTCTATCTGCCTCACTCCCGACACTATCTGCCTCTCCCGTGACTCTATCTGCCTCTTCCCTGACACCATCTGTCATTCCCCAGAATCTATCTTCCTCCCTCCCTCCCTCACACCTGACTGTATCTGGATCTCTCCTGACTCTCTCTGCCTCTCACCCGACTCTATCTGTCTCTGCCTGAGTCTATCTGCCTCTGCCTGACTATCTGCCTCTCCCCCTGACTCTATCTGCCTCTCTCCCGAATCTATCTGCCTATCCCCTGACTCTATCTGCCTCTCCCCTGACTCTATCTGCCTCTCTCCCGAATCTATCTGCCTATCCCCTGACTCTATCTGCCTCTCCCCTGACTCTATCTGCCTCTCCCCTGACTCTATCTGCCTCTCTCCCGAATCTATCTGCCTATCCCCTGACTCTATCTGCCTCTCCCCTAACTCTATCTGTCTCTCCCCATACCCAATCTTCCTCTCTCCAGACTCTATCTGCCTCTCTGCTGACAATATCTGCATCTCACCTGACTCTCAGCATCTCTATCTGCCTCTCCCCAGACTCCATCGGCCTCTTTCTGGACTCGATCTGCTTCTCCCCTGACTCTATCTGCCACTCCCCCTGACTCTATCTGCCTCTCCCCCAAGTATATCTGCACCTCCCCTGAGTATATCTGCCTCTCTTCAAACTCTATCTGCGTCTCTCCTAACTCTATCTGCCTCTCTCCTGTCTCTAACTGCTCCTCCGCCGAGTCTAGATTCCTCACCCCTCACTCTATCTGCCTCCTCTCTGACTCTATCTGCCTCTCACCTGACTATCTGTCTTTCCCTCGGACTCTATCTGCCTCTCCCCCACCTCTATCTGCCTCTCCCACAACTCTAGCTGCCTCTCTCCCGACTCTATCTGCCTCACTCCCGACGCTATCCACATCTTTCCTTAATCGATCTCCCTCTCTCCTGACTCAATCTGCTTCACCCCAGACTCTATCTGCCTCCCTCCTGACTCTATCTGCCTCTCACGCAACTGTATCTGAATCTCTCCGACTCTATCTGCCTCTCCCCTGACTCTTCCTGCCTCTCCACCGACTCCATCTGCCCCTCCCCACTCGCTATCGGCCTCTCCACAAACTCGATCTGCAGTTAGAGTCGGGAGTGAGGCAAATAGAGTTCAGGGACAGGCAGATTGAGTCAGGGGGCAGGCAGATAGATTCAGGGAAGAGGCAGATAGAGTCACGGGAGAGGCAGATAGAGTCAGGGGTGAGGCAGATAGAGTCAGGGGAGAGACAGATAGAGTCCGCGAGAGGCAGTTGGATTCTGGGGAGAGGCAGATAGAGTCAGTGGAGAGGCAGATATTGTCGGACAGAGTTAGATAGAGTCGCGTGATAGGCAGATAGAGACGGGTGAGAGGCAATAGAGTGAGGGGAGGGGCAGTATGAGACGGAGCAGCGGCCGATAAATTCAGGAGAAAGGCAGCTCGATTCAAGAGAGATATAGTCACCCCTGACTCTATCAGCCTCTCCACTGACTCTATCTGCCAATCCCCTGTCTATACCTGCCCCACCACTGACTCCCTCTCCCTCTCTCCTGACTCTATCTGCCTCCCTCCCGACTCTATCTGCTGATCCACTGACTCTATCTGCTCTCCCCTGTACTTAACCTGCCTCTCCCCTGACTCTATCTGGACGTCCCCTGATACTTTCTGCCTTTCCGCTGATTCTATCTGCCTCTCTCCTTTCTGTATCTGCCACTCCCCTGTCTATATCTGCCCCTGCTCTGACTCTATCTGCCCCTGCTCTGACTCTATCTGCCTCTCACCTGATTCTATCTGCCTCTTACCTGATTCTATCTGCCTCTGTCCAGACTCTATCTGCCGCTCTCGGGACTCTGTCTGCCACACCCCTCACTCTATCTTCCTCCCCAACGACTCTATCTACCTCCCCACATTCTATCTGCCTCCGTCCCGACACTATCTTCCTCCTCCCGACTCTGTCTGCCTCTTCCCCTGCCTCTCCCCTGACTATATCTGCCACTCTCCCGACACTATCTGCCTCTCCGCGGACTCTATCTGCCTCTCTCCCGACTCCATCTGTGTCTCCCGTGACTTTTCCTGACTCTCCACTGATTCTATCTGCCTGCCCCCTGACACAATCGGCCTGTCCCTGAACTCTATCTGTCTACCCCCGATTTTATGTGCCTCTCCCCCGACTCTATCTCTCTCTCCCCGCACTCTATCTGCCTCTCCCTTGACTCTATCTGCCTCCCTCCGGAATCCACCTGCCTCTCCAGAGACTATATCTGCCTCTCCCCCGACTATCTCTCCCACTCTCCAGACTCAATCTGCTTCTCTGCTGACTCCATCTGCCTCTCCCCTGACTCTATCTGCCTCTGCAAGGACTCTATCCGCCTCTCCCTGGACTCCATCTGCTTCTCCACTGAGGCAGATAGAGTCTGAGGGACCGGCGGATAGAGTCAGGTAGGAGGCAGATAGAGTCAGTGAGGAGGCAGATAGAGTGAGGGGTGAGGAAGATAGACTTGGCAGAGGAGCAGATAGAGTCAGGAGAGAGACCGATAGATATAGAGGAGGGGCAGATATATTCAGGGGAGAGGCAGATAGAGATGGTGAGAGTCGGATAGAGTCAGGAGTGAGGCAGATAGAATAAGCGGAGAGGCAAAGAGAGTCCGGAGAGAGGCAGATAGGGTCAGGGGAGAGGCAGATAGGGTCAGGGGAGAGGCAGATAGAGTCAGGGGAAAGGCAGATACAGTCAGCGGAGAGCGAGGGGAAAGGGAGATAAAGTCCAGTGGAGAGACAGATAGAGTCGGGAGAGAGGCATTTAGAGTGCAGAGAGAAGCTTATAAAGTCAGGGGAGAGGCAGATAGAGTCAGGAGAGAGGCAGATACAGTGGAGAGAGAGGCAGATATATACAGGGGACAGGCAGATATTTTCGGGGGAGAGGCACATACATTCAGGGGAGAGCGAGGGGAAAGGGAGATAACGTCCAGTGGAGAGACAGATAGAGTCGGGAGAGAGGCATTTAGAGTGCGGAGAGACGCTTATAGAGTCAGGGGAGAGGCAGATATGGTCAGTGAAGAGGCAGATAGACTCAGGGGCGTGGCATATATAGTCAGGTGTGAGGCAGATAGAGTCGGGGTAGACGCAGATAGAGTCGGGGTAGAGGCAGAGATTGTCGTGGGAGAGGCATATACAGGAAGGAGAGAGTCAGATAGAGTCAGGCGAAAGGCTGATACTGTCAGGGGAGAGGCAGATAAAGTCCAGGGGAGAGGCAGATAGAGCCGGGAGAGAGGCAGTTAAGAGTGCAGTGAGGAGCATATAGAGTCAGGGGACAGGCAGATATAGTCAGTGGAGAGGCAGATAGAGTCAGGGGCGAGGTAGGTAGATTCCGGGTAGTGAGGGAGATCCAGTCAGTGGAGAGACAGATCGAGTCCGGGAAGAGGTTGATGGAGTCTGGGGAGGGACAGATAGTGTCAGTGGAGAGGCAGATATAGTCGGTGAGAGGCAGACAGAGTCTGGGGCGAGGCAGATAGAGTAATCTCTGTGGCAGAGAGAGTTAGGGAGAGGCAGAGTGAGTTAGGGCAGAGACAGATAGAGTCAGGGGCGAGACAGATAGAGTCAAGAGAGAGGCAGATAGCGTCCAGGGAGAGGCAGATAGAGTTTGGCGAGAGGCAGATAGAGTCTAGCGAGAGGCAGATAGAGTCAGGGAGAAGGCAGATAGAGTGAGGGTTGAGGCAGTTAGAGTTGGGAGAAGGGCTGATAGAGTCAGGAGATAGGCAGGTATATTCGGGAGACTGGAAGATAGTTTTCGGGGAGAGGCAGATAGTGTTAGGGAAGAGGCAGATGGTGTCAGGGGAGAGGCAGATAGTGTTAGGGGAGAGGCAGACAAGGTCAGGGGAGAGGCAGGTAAAGTCCAGGAGAAAGGCAGATAGAGTCGGGGGAGAGGCAGATAGAGTTAGGTGCGAGGCAGATAGTTTCAGGGAGGAATCAGATAGAGCGAGGGTGATGGCAGACAGAGTCGGTAGAGGGGCAGATAGAGTCAGGAGAGAGGCAGATAGAATCAGCAGAGAGGCAGATAGAGTTGGGGAGGAGCAGATACAGTCAAGGAAGAGGCATATAGAGACAGGGGGGAGGCAGATAATTTCGGGGGAGAGGCACATACAGTAAGGAGAGAGGCAAATAGAGTCAGGGGAGAGGGAGATAAAGTCCAGTGGGGAGACAGATAGAGTCTGGAGGAAGGCAGATAGAATCGGGGGCGAGGCAGATAGAGTCAGTGGAGAGGCAGATAGAATGAACGGTAGATTCCAGGGAGAGAGCCAGATAGAGTCAGGGGAGAGACAGAGAGAGTACGGTGAAAGGCAGATAGTGTCGGGGGAGAGGGATATACAGGAAAGAGAGAGGCAGATAGAGTCAGGGGAGAGGCTGATACTGTCAAGGGAGAGGCAGATAACGTCCAGGGGAGAGGCAGATAGAGTCAGGAGTGAGGCACATAGTGTCAGGGGAGAGGGAGATAGATTGAGGGGAGAGACAGATCGAGCCTTGGCGAGGCAGATAGAGTAATGCCTGTGGCAGAGAGCGCTAGGGAGAGGCAGATAGAGTTAGGGGAGAGAAAGTTAAAGTAAGGAGAGAGGCAGATGGTGTCAGGAGAGAGGCAGATGGTGTCAGAAGAGAGGCAGATGGTGTCAGGGGGAGAGGCAGATGGTGTCAGGGGAGTGGCAGATAACGTCAGGGCAGAGGCAGCTAAAGTCCAGGGGAGAGGCAGATAGAGTCGGGAGAGAGGCAGATAGTGTCCATGGAGATGAAGGTAGAGTCAGGGTGGAAGCAGATAGAGTCAGTGGAGAGGCAGATAAAGTCCAGAGGAGAGGCAGATAGAGTCAGGAGAGAGGCAGTTACAATCAGGGGAGACGTAGGTAGATTCTGGGCAGAGAGGCAGATCGTGTCAGTGATGAGGCAGATCGAGTCCAGGAAGAGGCCGATGGAGTCTCGGGAGGGGCAGATAGTGTCGGGGAGAGGCAGATAGAGTCAGGGGAGAGGCAGATAAAGTCCAGGGGAGAGGCAGATAGAGTCGGGAGAGAGGCAGTTACAGTCAGGGAAGACGTAGGTAGATTCCAGGCAGAGACGCAGATCGTGTCAGTGATGAGGCAGATCGAGTCCAGGAAGAGGCCGATGGAGTCTCGGGATGGGCAGATAGTTGGTGGAGAGGCAGATAGAGTCAGGTGAGAGGTAGATAGAGACACCTGAGAGACAGACAGATTCAGGAGAGAGGTAGCAAGAGTCGGGGGAGAGGCAGATAGAGTCAGGGGAGAGGCAGATAGAGTCAGGAGAGAGGCAGATAGAGTCAGGGGCGAGGCAGATAGAGTCAGGAGAGAGGCAGACAGAGTCGGGACGGAGGCAGATAGATTGCATGGAGAGGCAGATAGAGTCATGGGAGATGCAGATAGAGTCCGTGGCGAGGCAGCTAGAGTCTGGGGAGAGGCAGATAGATTGTGGAGAGAGGCAGATAGAGTCTGGCAAGAGGCAGATAGAGTCAGGGGGGAGGCAGATAGAGTGATGATTGAGGCAGTTAGAGTCGGGGGAGAGGCAGATAGAGTCAGGTGATAGGCAGGTATATTCGGGAGAGAGGAAGATAGTTTCGTGGGAGAGGCAGATGCAGTAAGGAGAGAGGCAGATGGTGTCAGGGGAGAGGCAGATAGTGTTAGGGGAGAGGCAGGTATAGTCAGGGGAGTGGCAGATTCAGTCATTTGGAGAGGCAGACAGAGTCTGGAGAGACGCACATAGAGTCAGAGGAGGGGCCGATATGGTCAGTGGAGAGGCAGATATATTCGGGAGAGAGGCAGATAGTGTTAGGGGAGAGGCAGATAGTGTTAGGGGAGAGGCAGATAAGGTTAGGGGAGAGGCAGGTAAAGTCCAGAGGTGAGCCAGATAGACTCGGGAGAGAGGCAGAGAGAGTACAGGGAGAGGCAGATAGATCAGGGTAGAGGCAGATAGTGTCCGGGGAGAGGCATAATTAGGAAGGAGAGAGGCAGATAGAGTCAGGGGAGACAAAAACAGAATTACCTGGAAAAACTCAGCAGGTCTGGCAGCATCGGCGGAGAAGAAAAGAGTTGACGTTTCGAGTCCTCATGACCCTTCGACAGAACTGTCGAAGGGTCATGAGGACTCGAAACGTCAACTCTTTTCTTCTCCGCCGATGCTGCCAGACCTGCTGAGTTTTTCCAGGTAATTCTGTTTTTGTTTTGGATTTCCAGCATCCGCAGTTTTCTTTGTTTTTATTTAGAGTCAGGGGAGAGGCTGATACTGTCAGGGGAGAGGCAGATAGAGTCCAGGGAGGAGGCAGATAGAGTCGGGAGAGAGGCAGTTAGAGTGCGGTGAGAAGCATATAGAGTCAGGGGAGAGGCAGATAGTGTCAGGGGAGAGATAGGGAGATTCCGAGTAGAGAGTCAGTGGGGAGGCTGTTCCTTTCTGGGAAGAGGCCGATGGATTCTGGTGAGGGGCAGATAGTGTCAGTGGAGAGGCAGATAGAGTCGGTGAGAGGTAGATAGAGTCGGTGAGAGGAGATAGAGTCAGGAGTGAGGCACAAAGTGTCAGGGGAGAGGGAGATAAGAGTCAGGGAGGAAGCAGATAGAGTGAGGATTGAGGCAGATAGAGGCGGGAGACGGGCACATAGAGTCAGGAGATAGGCAGGTATATTCCGGAGAGAGAGGCAGATAGTTTCACAGGAGAGAAAGTTAAAGTAAGGAGAGAGGCAGATGGTGTCAGGAGAGAGGCAGATAGTTTTAGGTTTGAGGCAGGTAGAGTCAGGGGCGTGGCGGATTGAGTCATTGGAGAGGCAGATAGAGTCTGGAGAGAAGCAGATAGAGTGAGATGAGGGGCCAATATGGTCCGGGGAGAGGCAGATATATTCGGGAGAGAGGCAGATAATGTCGGCGCAGAGTCAGATAGTGTTGGGGAGAGGCAGATAACGTCAGTGGAGAGGCAGGTAAAGTCCAGGGGAGAGGCAGATTGAGTCCGGGGAGAGTGAAATAGAGTCGGGAGACAGGCAGCTAGAGTCTGGGGAGAGGCAGATAGATTCAGGGGTGAGGCAGATATAGTCAGGGGAGAGGCAGATAGAGTCAGGCAGAGGCAGATAGAGTCGGGAGAGAGGCAGATAGAATCAGTGGAGAGGCATATAGTGTCAGGGGAGAGGCAGATAGATTGAGGGATGAGAAAGATAGAGACGGGAGAGAGGCTGATCGAGTCTGGGCCGAGACAGATTGAATAATGTCTCTGGCAGAGAGAGGTAGGGCGAGGCAGATAGATTCGGGACGGAGGCAGATAGAGTGCAGGGAGAGGCAGACAGAATCGAGGGAGATGCAGATAGAGGCCGTGGCGAGGCAGATAGAGTCCAGGGAGAGGTAGGTAGAGTCAGGGAATAGGCAGGTATATTCGGGAGAGAGGAAGATAGTTTCGGGGTGAGGCAGTTGCATTAAGGAGAGAGGCAGATGGTGTCAGGGGAGAGGCAGATAGTGTTGGGGAGAGGCAGGTATAGTCAGGGGAATGGCAGATTCAGTCATTTGGAGAGGCAGACAGAGTCTGGAGAGAGGCAGATAGAGTCAGAGGAGGGGCCGATATGGTCAGTGAAGAGGCAGATATATTCGGGAGAGAGGCAGATAGTGTTAGGGGAGAGGCAGATAAGGTCAGGGGAGAGGCAGGTAAAGTCCAGGGGTGAGGCAGATAGACTCGGGAGAGAGGCAGATAGTGTCCGGGGAGAGGCATATATAGGAAGGAGAGAGGCAGATAGAGTGCAAGGAGAGGCAGATAGAATCAAGGGAGATGCAGATAGAGGCCGTGGCGAGGCAGATAGAGTCCAGGGAGAGGCAGATAGTTTGTGGAGAGATTCAGATAGAGTCAGGGAGGAGGCAGATAGAGTGAGGATTGAGGCAGTTAGAGTCGGGAGAAGGGCAGATAGAGTCAGGGAATAGGCAGGTAAATTCGGGGGGGAAGAAGATTGTTTCGGGGGAGAGGCAGATAGTTTTAGGTTTGAGGCAGATAGAGGCGGGAGAAGGGCACATAGAGTCAGGAGATAGGCAGGTATATTCCAGAGAGAGGCAGATAGTTTCACGGGAGAGAAAGTTAAAGTAAGGAGAGAGGCAGATGGTGTCAGGAGAGAGGCAGATAGTTTTAGGTTTGAGGCAGGTAGAGTCAGGGGCGTGGCGGATTGAGTCATTGGAGAGGCAGAGAGAATGAGGAGAGAAGCAGATAGAGTCAGATGAGGGTCCGATATGGTCCGGGGAGAGGCAGATATATTCGGGAGAGAGGCAGATCGTGTCGGCGCAGAGACAGATAGTGTTGGGGAGAGGCAGATAACGTCAGTGGAGAGGCAGGTAAAGTCCAGGGGAAAGGCAGATAGAGTTGGAGAGAGGCAGATAGAGTCAGGAGAGAGGCAGATTACGTCCGGGGAGCGGCAGATAGAGTCAGTGGAGAGGCAGATAGAGTCAGTGGAGAGGCGGATAGAGTTGGTATGGTGGCAGATTGAGTCCGGGGACAGTCAGATAGAGTCGGGAGACAGGCAGCTGGAGTCGGGGGAGAGGCAGATAGATTCAGGAGAGAAGCAGATAGAGTCAGGAGTGTGGCAGCTAGAGTCGTGGGAGATGCAGGTAGATTGTGGAGAGAGGCAGATAGAGTCTGGCAAGAGGCAGATAGAGTCAGGGAGGAGGCGGATAGAGTGATGATTGAGGCAGTTAGAGTCGAGGGAAGGGCAGATAGAGTCAGGGGATTGGCAGGTATATTCGGGAGAGAGGCAGATAGTTTTGGGGGAGAGAAAGTTAAAGTATGGAGAGAGACAGATGGTGTCAGTGGAGGGGCAGATAGTGTTAGGGGAGATGCAGGTAGAGTCAGGGGCGTGGCAGATTGAGTCATTGGAGAGGCAGATAGAGTCAGCAGAGAAGCAGATAGAATCAGATGAGGCGCCGATATGGTCCGGGGAGAGGCAGATATATTTGGGAGAGAGGCAGATAGTGTCGGCGCAGAGACAGATAGTGTTGGGGAGAGGCAGATAACGTCAGTGGAGAGGCAGGTAAAGTCAAGGGGAGAGGCAGATAGAGTCGGGAGACAGGCAGCTAGAGTCCGGGGAGAGGCAGATAGATTCGGGGAGAGGCAGATAGAGTCAGGCAGAGGCAGATAGAGTCGGTAGAGAGGCAGATAGAATCAGGGGAGAGGCATATAATGTCAGGGGAGAGGCAGATAGAGTCAGGCAGAGGCAGATAGAGTCGGTAGAGAGGCAGATAGAATCAGGGGAGACGCATATAATGTCAGGGGAGAGGCAGATAGAGTCAGGCAGAGGCAGATAGAATCAGAGGAGACGCATATAATGTCAGGGGAGAGGCAGATAGATTGAGAGGAGAGACAGATAGAGTCAGGAGAGAGGGAGATAGAGTCAGGATGGAGGCAGATAGAGTCGGGATGGAGGCAGATAGAGTGTGGGGAGAGGCAGATAGAGTCTGTGGCGAGGCAGAGTCAGGGGAGAGGCAGATAGATTGTGCAGAGAGGCAGATAGAGTCTGGCGAGAGGCAGATAGAGTCAGGGAGGAGGTAGATTGAGTGAGGATTGAGGCAGTTAGAGTCGGGAGAAGGGCAGATAGTCAGGGGATAGGCAGGTATATTCGGGGTGGGGAAGAAGATAGTTTCGGGGGAGAGGCAGATACAGTAAGGAGAGAGGCAGATGGTGTCAGGGGAGAGGAATAGTTTTAGGTTTGAGGCAGGTAGAGTAAGGGGAGTGGCAGATTGAGTCATTGGAGAGGCAGATAGAGTCTGGAGAGAGGCAGATAGAGTCAGAGGAGGGGCCGATATGGTCAGTGGTGAGGTAGATATATTCAGGAGAGAAGCAGATTGTGTCGGCGGAGAGGCAGATATTGTTAGGGGAGAGGCAGATAAGGTCAGGGGAGAGGCAGGTAAAGTCCAGGGGAGAGGAAGATAGAGTCCGGAGAGAGGCAGATAGAGTCAGGGGAGAGGCAGATACAGTCAAGGGAGAGGCAGATAGATACAGGGGACAGGCAGATATTTTCGGGGGAGAAGCGCATACAGTCAGGGGAGAGGGAGGGGAGAGGGAGATAAAGTCCAGTGGAGAGACAGAAAGAGTTGGGAGAGAGGCATTTAGAGTGCGGAGAGAAGCTTATGGAGACAGGGGAGAGGCAGATATAGTCAGTGGAGAGGCAGATAGAGTCAGGGGAGAAGCAGATAGAGTCGAGGTAGAGGCAGTGTGAGTGCGGTGAGAAGCATATAGAGTCAGGGGAGAGGCAGATATAGTCAGTGGAGAGGCAGATAGAGTCAGGGGCGAGGTAGGTAGACTCTGGGTAGAGACGGAGATCCAGTCAGTGGAGAGGCAGATCGAGTCCGGGAAGAGGCCGATGGAGTCTGGGGAGGGGCAGATGGAGTCAGTGGAGAGGCAGATAAAGTAAGGAGAGAGGCAGATAGAGTCAGGGTGAGAGGCAGACAGAGTCTAAGGAGAGGCAGATAGAGTCAGGTGAGAGGCAGATAGAGTCATAGAGGAGGCAGATAGAGTAAGGGGAGAGGAAGATAGAGTTACCAGAGATGCAGATAGAGTCAGAGGAGGTGCAGACATACTCAGTGAAGAGGCAGATAGAGTTGGGGGAGAGGCAGATAGAGTCGGGTAAGAGGCAGATAGAGTCGGGTGAGAGGCAGAGAGAGTCAGGAGAGAGGCAGATAGAATCGGGGGAGCGGCAGGTATAGTCAGGGGAGATGCAGATAGAGTCAGGGCAGAAGAAGATGGAGAGAGGCAGATAGAGTCGCGTGAGAGGCAGATAGAATCGGGTGAGAGGCAATAGGGTGAGGGGAGGGACAGTATGAGACGTAGCAGGGGCAGATAAATTCAGGAGAAAGGCAGCTAGATTCAGGAGAGATAAAGTCTCCCCTGACTATCAGCCTCTCAACTGACTCTGTCTGCCACTCCCCTGACTATACCTGCCCCACCCCTGACTCTCTCTCCCTCTCCCCGACTCTATCTGCCTCCCTCCTGACTCCATCTGCCTCTCCCCTGACTCTATCTGGACGTCCATGAACACTATCTGCCTTTCTGCTGATTCTATCTACCTCTCTCCATTCTGTATCTGACACGCCCCTGACTATATCTGCCCCTGCTCTGTCTCTATCTGCCTCTCACCTGACTCTATCTGCCTCTCTCCAGACACTATCTGCTGCTCCCTGGACTCAGGCTGCCACACCCCTCACTCTATCTACATCTCCCATGACTCTATCTACATCTCCCCGCAATCTATCTGCTTCCGTCCTGACACTATCTTCTTCCCCCAACTCTATCTGCCTTTTCCCCTACTCTATCTGCCTCTCTACCGACTCTATCTAACACTTTCGTGACTCTATCTGCCTCTCCACTGACTCTGTCTTTCTCTCCCCCCATGTCTATCTGCCTCCCTCATGACTCTATCAGCCTATCCCCCGATTGTACCTGCCTCTCCCCTGACTCTATCTGTCTCTCCCCTGACTCTATCTGTCTCTCCCCTGACTCTATCTGTCTCTCCCCTGACTCTATCTGCCTCTGTCCTGACTCTATCTGTCTCTCCCCTGACTCTATCTGCCACTCTCCCTGGACTATATCTGCCTCACTCCATACTCTCTCTGCCTCTCCCATGACTCGACCTGCCTCTCTCCCGACTCTATCTGCCTCTCCACTGACTCTACCTGCCTCTGTCCTGAATCTATACGCCTGTCCCCTGACTCTATCTGCCTCTCATCCGACACCATCTGCTTCTCCCCAGACAATTTCTGCCTCTCCCCAGACAATTTCTGCCTCTCCCCAGACTATATCTACCTCGGCCCCAACTCTATCTGCCTCTCACCCGACACTATCTGCCTCTCCCTGACTCTATCTGCCTGCCCCCTGACACAATCTGCCTGTCCCTGACATCTATCTGCCTTCCCCCTTATTTTAAGTGCCTCCCTCCCAACTCTATCTCTCTCTCCCCGCACTCTATCTGCCTCTCCCTTGACTCTATCTGCCTCCCTCGGGAATCTACCTGCCTTTCCAGGGACTCTATCTGCCTCTCCCCCGACTATCTCTACCACTCCCCAGACTCAATCTGCTTCTCTGCTGACTCCATCTGCCTCGCCCCTGACTCTATCTGCCTCGCCCCTGACTCTATCTGCCTCGCCCCTGACTCACTCTGCCTCTCCCTTGACTCTATCCACCTCTCCCTGGACTCTGTCTGCCACTACACTAATTCTATCTGCCTCTCCCCTGACTCGACCTGCCTCTGTCTCAACTCTTCCTGTCTCTCCCCGTACACTATCTGTCTCCCCCCCGACTTGAGCTGCCTCACTCCTGACTCTATCTGTAGATCAAGTTTGGGGAGAGGCCATTAGAGAGTGGGGAGAGGCAGATAGAGTCGGAGATAGGCAGTTACAGTCCCGTTAGAGTCTGGAGAGAGGCAGATAGAGTCAGGGGTGAAGCAGATAGAGTCAGGAGTGAGGCAGATAGAGTCAGGGGTGAAGCAGATTGAGTCAGGAGAGAGGGAGATCGATTCAGGAAAGAGGTGGATAGCGCCGGGAGAGAGGCAGATAGAGTCTGGAGAGAGGCAGATAGAGTTGTGGGAGAGGCAGATAGAGTCAGGGGAAGAGGCAGATAGAGTCCGAGGGAAAGGCAGATAGAGTCAGGTGGGAGGCAGATAGAGTGAGGGGTGAGGAAGATAGACTTGGCAGAGGAGCAGGTAGAGTCACGAGAGAGGCAGATAGAGTTAGGAGAGAGGCAGATAGAGTCAGGAGAGAGGCAGATAGAGTTAGGAGAGAGGCAGATAGAGTCAGGATAGAGGCAGATAGAGTTAGGAGAGAGGCAGATAGAGTCAGGATAGAGGCAGATAGAGTTAGGAGAGAGGCAGATAGAGTCAGGAGAGAGGCAGATAGAGTTAGAGAAGGGGCAGATAAACTCAGGGGAGAGGCAGATATAGTCGGGGGAGAAGCAGTTCGAGTCCGGAAAGAGGCCGATGGAATCTGGGGAGAGGCAGATAGAGTCAGGCGAGAGGCAGATTGGGTATGGGGAGAGGCAGAGAGAGTGTGGGGAGAGGCAGATAGAGTCAGGGAGGAGAAGCAGATATTGTTAGGGGAGAGGCAGATAAGGTCAGGGGAGAGGCAGGTAAAGTCCAGTGGAGAGGAAGATAGAGTCCGGAGAGAGGCAGATAGTGTCTGAGAGAGTGAGGGGATAGGCAGATAGATTTGGGAGAGAGGCAGATAGAGTCGGGGAGAAGCAGATAGAGTCTGGAGAGGGGCAGATGGAGTCATTGTAGAGGCAGATAGAGTCATCAAAGAGGCAGATAGTTTCGGATAGAGGCAGATATAATCGCATGAGAGGCAGATAGATTCGGGAGAGAGGCAGATAGATTCGGGAGAGACGCAGATAGATTCGGGGAGAGGCAGATAGAGTCTGGAGAGGGGCAGATGGAGTCATTGTAGAGGCAGATAGAGTCAGGGAAGAGGCAGATAGTTTCGGACAGAGACAGATATAATCGTGTGAGAGGCAGATAGACTCAGGAGCGAGGCAGATAGACTCAGGGGTGAAGCAGATATAGTCGGGATAGAGGCAGATTGATTCAGGAAAGAGGCAGATTGATTCAGGAAAGAGGCAGATAGCGTCGGGAGAAGGCAGTTAGAGCCAGCAGAGAGGCAGCTAGAGTTGGGGGAGAGGCAGATAGAGTAAGGAGAGAGGCAGATAGAGTCGGGTGAGAGGCAGAGAGAGTCAGGAGAGGTACAGATACAGTCAGGTGTGTAGCAGATAGAGTCAGGAGAGAGGCAGATAAAGTCGTGATGGTGGAAGATAGTGTGCGGGGAGAGGCAGAGAGAGACGTGGGAGAGGCAGGTATAGTATGGGGAGAGGAAGATAGTGTCGATGGAGAGGCATATAGAGTAAGGAGTGAGGCAGATAGTGTCGGGGAGAGGCAGATAGGGTCAGTGGAGAGGCAGATTGAGACCGGGGAGAGGAGCGGGGAGAGACATTATCTGCCTTCCCCCGAATCTACCTGCCTCTTCCCCGACTCTATCTGACTCTCTACCGACACTATCTAACATTCTCCCCTGACTCTATCTGCCTCTCCCCATACACTATCTGTCTCACACCCGACTCTTATTTTCTCTCTCCCGATTCAATCAGCAGATCGAGTTTGGGGAGAGGCCGATAGAGCCGGAGAGAGGCAGGTACATTCGCATCAGAGGCAGATAGATTCAGGAGAGAGGCAGATAGAGTCAGGGATGAAGCAGATAGGGTCAGGAGAGAGGCAGATAAAGTCGTGATGGTGGAAGATAGTGTGCGGGGAGAGGCAGAGAGAGACGTGGGAGAGGCAGGTATAGTATGGGGAGAGGAAGATAGTGTCGATGGAGAGGCATATAGAGTAAGGAGTGAGGCAGATAGTGTCGGGGAGAGGCAGATAGGGTCAGTGGAGAGGCAGATTGAGACCGGGGAGAGGAGCGGGGAGAGACACTATCTGCCTTCCCCCGAATCTACCTGCCTCTTCCCCGACTCTATCTGACTCTCTACCGACACGATCTAACGTTCTCCCCTGACTCTATCTGCCTCTCCCTGTACACTATATGTCTCACACCCGACTCTATTTGCTCTCTCCCGATTCTGTCTGCAGATCGAGTTTGGGGAGAGGCCGATAGAGCCGGAGAGAGGCAGATACATTCACATCAGAGGCAGATAGATTCAGGAGAGAGGCAGATAGAGTCAGGGATGAAGCAGATAGGGTCAGGAGAGAGGGAAATAGATTCAGGAAAGAGGTGGATAGCGTCGGGATTGAGGCAGATAGAGTCGTGAGAGAGGCAACTAGAGTTCAGGGAGAGGCAGAAAGAGTAAGGAGGGAGAGAGGCAGATAGAGTCGGGGGCGTGGCAGATAGAGTCATGGAGGAGGCAGGTAGAGTGAGGGGAGAGGAAGATAGAGTTAGCAGAGAGGCAGATAGAGTCAGAGGAGGTGCAGATATAGTCAGTGGAGAGGCAGATGGAGTTGGGGGAGAGGTAGACAGAGTCAGAGGAGAAGCAGATTGAGTCCGGGAAGAGGCCGATGGAGTCTGGGAAGAGGCAGATAGAGTCGGGGAAGAGGCAGATAGAGTCGGGTAAGAGGCAGATAGAGTCAGGAGAGAGGCAGATAGGATCAGCTGAATGGCAGATATAGTCAGGTGAGAGGAAGATAGAGACAGGA
The DNA here is from genome assembly GCA_026770705.1 of Isurus oxyrinchus. Classification (NCBI taxonomy): domain Eukaryota; kingdom Metazoa; phylum Chordata; class Chondrichthyes; order Lamniformes; family Lamnidae; genus Isurus; species Isurus oxyrinchus. The sequence continues at coordinate 620,187 of JANJGN010000265.1, read as the reverse complement.
GAGAGGCAGACAGAGTCGCGAAAGAGGCAGATAGATTCAAGGGATAGGCAGATAGAGTCTGGAGAGAGGCAGATTGGGTCTGGGGAGAAGCAGATAGAGTCAGGGGAGAGGGAGATAGAGTCAGTGGATAGGCAGATAGAGTCGGGAGAGAGGTAGATAGAGTCAGAGAGAGGTAGATAGAGTCGCACCAGATGCATATAGAGTCAGGAGTGAGTCAGATAGATTCAGAGGTGAAGCAAATATAGTCGGGACAGAGGCAGATAGATTCTGTGGAGAGGCAGATAGAGTCAGCGGAGAGGCAGATAGAGTCAGCGGAGAGGCAGATAGAGTCGGGTGAGAGACAGATAGAGTCAGGTGAGAGGCAGAGAGTGTCAGGCAGAGATAGATAGAGTCGGGTGAGAGGCAGAGAGAGTCAGGAGAGATCCAGATACAGTCAGGTGTGTAGCAGATAGAGTCGGGTGAGAGGCAGATAGATTCTCGGGAAAGACAGATCGAGTCAGGGGAGAGGCAGATTGAGTCAGGGGAGAGGCACATAGTGTCAGAGGTGAGGGAGATTGAGTCAGGAGACAGGCAGATAGATTCAGAGGAAGGGCAGATAGAGTCAGGGGAGATTCGGATGTTTTCGGGGATAGGCAGTTAGTGTCGGGGGCGACGCAGATACAGTAAGGAGAGAGGCTTATAGTGTCGGGGGAGTGGCAGATAGTGTCAATTTGGAGGCAGATAGATTCAGTGGAGAGGCACATAAAATTCAGGGGAGAGGCAGATGGAGTCCAGGGAGATGCAGGTTGAATCAGTGGGGAGGCAGATTGAGTCAGTGGAGAGGCAGATAGTGTCAGGAGAGATGCAGAGAGAATACGGGGAGAGGCAGATAGAGTCGGGGAAGAGGCAGATAGTGTCGGGGGAGATGCATATACAGGAAGGAGGGAGGCAGATATAGTCAGGGGACAGGCTGATACTGTCAGAGGTCAGGCAGATATAGTCGGGAGAGAGGCAGTTCGGGTGCAGGGAGAAGCAGATAGAGTCAGCGGAAAGGTAGGTAGATTCCGGGTAGAGAGGCAGATCGAGTCAGTGGAGATGCAGATTGAGTCAGGGGAGAGGCAGATAGAGTCAAGGATAGGCAGATAGAGTCAGGTCATTAACAGATAGAGTCAGGAGAGAGAGGCATTTAGGGTCGGGAGAGGCAGATAGAGTCAGGTGAGAGATAGGTAGAGTCAAGGGAGTGGCAGATAGAGTCAGGTGAGAGAGGCACATAGGGTCGGGGGAGATGCAGATAGAGTCAGGAGAGAGAGGCATATAGAGTCCAGGGAGAAGCAGATAGAGTCGGGGAGGGAGGCAAATAGAGTCGGGAGAGGCAGATGGAGTAAAGGGAGAGGCAGTTCGAGTCAGGGGAGAGGCAGATAGAGATCGGGGAGAGGCAGATAGATTCAGCAGAGAGGCAGATAGGTTCGGGGGAGAGGCAATAGAGTGAGGGGAGGGGCAGATAGAGACAGAGGAGGGGCAGATCCATTCAGGAGAAAGGCAGATAGATTCAGGAGAGATATAGTCTCCTGTGACTCTATGAGCCTCTCCACTGTCTCCATCTGCTTCTCCCCTGACTCTATGTGCCTCTCTCCGGACTGTTTTTTAATCTCTCCCGACTCTATCTGGCTCTCCCCTGACACTATCCGCCTTTCTCCTTACTGTATCTGCCTCTCCCCTGACACGATCTGCCTCTCCACTGTCTCTATCTGCCTCTCCCGACTCTATCTGCCTCTCCCCTGTTCTATCTGCCTCTCCCCTGTTCTATCTGCCTGTCCCCGGACTCTACCTGCTGCTTCCCCGACTCTACCTGCCTCTCCCCTGCACCTTATCTGCGTCTCTCCTGACTATATTTGGACCTCCCCTGACAGTATCTGCCTCACCGCTGATTGTATTTGCCTGTCTCGTTTCTCTATCTGCCTCTCTCCTGCCTATATCTGCCCCTCCTCTGACTCTATCTGCCACTCAACTGACTCTATGTGGCTCTATCCAGACTCTATCTGCCGCTCCCTGGACTCTATCTGCCTCACCCCTCACTCTATCTTCCTCTCCCACGACTCCATCTACCTCTCCCTGCAATGGAGGAGGCAGATAGAGTGAGGGGAGTGGAAGATAGACTCGGGAGAGGAGCAGTTAGAATCAGGAGAGAGGCAGATAGAGTTACCAGAGATGCAGATAGAGTCAGAGAAGCTGCAGTTATACTCAGTGGAGAGGCGGATAGAGTTGGGGGAGAGGCAGATAGAGTCATAGGAGAAGCAGATTGAGTCTGGGAAGAGGCCGATTGAGTCTGGGGAGAGGCAGATAGAGTCAGGAGAGAGGCAGATAGAATCAGGGGAGCGGCAGATAGTGTCAGGGGAGAGGCAGATAGTGTCAGGGGAGAGGAAGTTAGAGACAGGAGAGATTCAGATAGTGTCGCAAAAGAGTCAGATAGGGTCAGGGATAGGCAGTTGGAGTCTGGGGACAGGCAGATTGGGTCTGGGGTGAGGCAGCTAGAGTCAGTGGAGACGCAGATAGAGTCAGGCGATAGGCAGTTAGAGTCCGGAGAGAACCAGATAGAGTCAGCAAGAGGCAGTTAGAGTCTGGGTAGGGGCAGATGGAGGCATTGTAGAGGCAGATAGAGTCAGGGGAGAGGCAGATAGTGTCGAAGAGAGTTAGATAGAGTCGCGTGAGAGGCAGATAGAGTCAGGTGAGAGGCAAAAGCGTGAGGGGAGGGGCACTATGAGACGGAGCAGGGGGAAATAAATTCAGGAGAAAGGCAGCTAGATTCAGGAGAGATATAGTCTCCCCTGACTATCAGCCTCTCCACTGACTCTATCTGCCACTCCCCTGACTATAGCTGTCCCACCCCTGACTCCCTCTACCTCTCCCCTGACTCTATCTCCCTCTCCCCACACTCTACCTGCCTCCCTCCTGACTCTATCTGCCGCTCCCCTGACTCTATCTCTCTCTCCCCGCACTCTATCTGCCTCTCTCTTGACTCTATCTGCCTCCCTCGGGAATCTACCTGCCTCTCCAGGGACTCTAGCTGCCTCTCCCCCGACTATCTCGACCACTCTCCAGACTCAATCTGCTTCTCTGCTGACTCCATCTGCCTCTCCCATGACTCTCTCTGCCTCTGCAAGGACTCTATCCACCTCTCCCTGGACTCGATCTGCCTCTCTCCTGACACATTCTGCCAGAGTCAGAAGTCAGAGTCAGGAGAGAGGCAGATAGAGTCAGGGGAGAGGCAGATAGAGTCAGGGGAGAGACAGATAGAGTCAGGGGAGAGGCAGATAGAGTCAGGGGAGCGGCAGATAGAGTCAGCAGAGAGGCGGATAGAGTCAGGGGAGAGGCGGATAGAGTCAGGAGAGAGGCAGAGAGAGTCAGGAGAGAGGCAGATAGAGTCAGGGGAGAGACAGATAGAGTCAGGGGAGAGGCAGATAGAGTGAGGAGAGAGGCGGATAGAGTCAGGAGAGAGGCGGATAGAGTCAGGGGAGAGGCGGATAGAGTCAGGGGAGAGGCAGATAGAGTCAGGAGAGAGGCAGATAGAGTCAGGGGAGAGACAGATAGAGTCAGGAGAGAGGCAGATAGAGTCAGGGGAGAGGCAGATACAGTGAAGGGAGAGGCAGATATATGCAGGGGACAGGCAGATATTTTCGGGGGAGAGGCAGATACAGTCAGGGGAGAGGGAGGGGAAGAGAGAGATAAAGTCCAGTGGAGAGACAGATAGAGTCAGGAGAGAGGCATTTAGAGCGCGGAGAGAAGCTTATAGAGTCAGGGGAGAGGCAGGTAGAGTCGGGGTAGAGGCAGCGATTGTCAGGGGAGAGGCATTTACAGGAAGGAGAGAGGCATATAGAGTCAGGGGAGAGGCAGATATTGTCAGTGGTGAGGCAGATCGAGTCCGGGAAGAGGCCGATGGAGTATGATGAGAGGCAGATAGTGTCAGTGGAGAGGCAGATATAGTCGGTGAGAGGCAGGATAGAGTCGGTGAGAGGCAGATAGAGTCAGAAATGAGGCACATAGTGTCAGGGGAGAGGGAGATAGATTGACTGGAGAGACAGGAAGAGTCGGGAGAGAGGCAGACAGAGTCGGGAGAGAGGCAGATCGAGTCTGGGGTGAGGCAGATAGAGTAATGTCTGTGGCAGAGAGAGTTAGGGAGAGGCAGATAGAGTCAGGGGAGAGGCGGATCGAGTCAGGAGAGAGGCGGATAGAGTCAGGGGAGAGGCAGATAGAGTCAGGAGAGAGGCGGATAGAGTCAGGGGAGAGGCAGATAGAGTCAGGAGAGAGGCAGATAGAGTCAGGGGAGAGGCAGATAGAGTCAGGAGAGAGGCAGATAGAGTCAGGGGAGAGACAGATAGAGTCAGGGGAGAGGCAGATAGAGTCAGGGGAGAGGCAGATAGAGTCAGGAGAGAGGCGGATAGAGTCAGGGGAGAGGCAGATAGAGTCAGGAGAGAGGCGGGTAGAGTCAGGGGAGAGGCAGATAGAGTCAGGAGAGAGGCAGATAGAGTCAGGAGAGAGACAGATAGAGTCAGGAGAGAGGCGGATAGAGTCAGGAGAGAGGAAGATAGAGTCAGGGGAGAGGCGGATAGAGTCAGGAGAGAGGCAGATAGAGTCAGGGGAGAGGCAGATAGAGTCAGGAGAGAGGCAGATAGAGTCAGGGGAGAGGCAGATACAGTGAAGGGAGAGGCAGATATATGCAGGGGACAGGCAGATATTTTCGGGGGAGAGGCAGATACAGTCAGGGGAGAGGGAGGGGAGAGAGAGATAAAGTCCAGTGGAGAGACAGATAGAGTCAGGAGAGAGGCATTTAGAGCGCGGAGAGAAGCTTATAGAGTCAGGGGAGAGGCAGGTAGAGTCGGGGTAGAGGCAGCGATTGTCAGGGGAGAGGCATTTACAGGAAGGAGAGAGGCATATAGAGTCAGGGGAGAGGCAGATATTGTCAGTGGTGAGGCAGATCGAGTCCGGGAAGAGGCCGATGGAGTATGATGAGAGGCAGATAGTGTCAGTGGAGAGGCAGATATAGTCTGTGAGAGGCAGGATAGAGTCGGTGAGAGGCAGATAGAGTCAGAAATGAGGCACATAGTGTCAGGGGAGAGGGAGATAGATTGACTGGAGAGACAGGTAGAGTCGGGAGAGAGGCAGACAGAGTCGGGAGAGAGGCAGATCGAGTCTGGGGTGAGGCAGATAGAGTAATGTCTGTGGCAGAGAGAGTTAGGGAGAGGCAGAGTGAGTTAGGGGAGAGGCAGATAGCGTCTGGTGAGAGGCAGATAGCGTCAGGGGAGAGGCAGATAGTGTCTGGTGAGAGGCAGATACAGTCCGGGAGAAGGCAGATAGAGTGAGAATTGAGGCAGTTAGAGTTGGGAGAAGTGCTGATAGAGTCAGGGGATAGGCAGGTATATTCGGGAGAGTGGAAGATAGTTTCAGGGGAGAGGCAGATAGTGTTAGGAAGAGGCAGGTAGAGTCAGGGGATGTCAGTTTGAGTCATTGGAGTGGCAGATAGAGTCTGGAGAGAGTCAGGTGGAGTCAGAGGAGGGGCAGATATGGTCACTAGAGAGGCAGATATATTCGGGAGAGAGGCCGATTGTGTCGGCAGAGAGGCAGATAGTGTTAGGGGAGAGGCAGACAAGGACAGGGGAGAGGCAGGTAAAGTCCAGGGGAAAGGCAGATGGGGTCGGGAGAGAGGCAGATAAAGTCGGGAGAGAGGCAGATAGAGACAGGGGAAAGGCAGAGATTTTCGGGAGCGAGGCACATACAGTAAGGAGAGTGGCAAATAGAGTCAGGGGAGAGGGAGATAAAGTTCGGTGGAGAGACAGCTAGAGTCGGGAGGGAGGCAGATAGAATCCAGTGAGTGGCAGATAGAGTCTGGGGAGAGGCAGATGGAGTCAGGGAGGAAGCAGATAGAGTGAGGATTGAAAACAAAAACAGAATAATCTGGAAAAACTCAGCAGGTCTGGCAGCATCGGCAGAGAAGAAAAGAGTTGACGTTTCGAGTCCTCATGACCCTTCGACAGAACTTGAGTTCGAGTCCAAGAAAGAGTTGAAATATAAGCTGGTTTAAGGTGTGTGTGTGGGGGGCGGAGAGAGAGAGAGAGGTGGAGGGGGGTGTGGTTGTAGGGACAAACAAGCAGTGATAGAAGCAGATCATCAAAAGATGTCAACAACAATGGTACAATAGAACACATAGGTGTTAAAGTTAAAGTTGGTGATATTATCTAAACGAATGTGCTAATTAAGAATGAATGGTAGGGCACTCAAGGTACAGCTCTAGTGGGGATGTTTTTTTTTATTTTTGTTTTAAATAATGGAAATAGGTGGGAAAAGGAAAATCTTTATAATTTATTGGAAAAAAAGGAAGGGGGAAACAGAAAGGGGGTGGGGATGGAGGAGGGAGATCACGACCTAAAGTTGTTGAATTCAATATTCAGACCGGAAGGCTGTAAAGTGCCTAGTCGGAAGATGAGGTGTTGTTCCTCCAGTTTGCGTTGGGCTTCACTGGAACAATGCAGCAGGACAAGGACAGACATGTGGGCAAGAGAGCAGGGTGGAGTGTTAAAATGGCAAGCGACAGGGAGGTTTGGGTCATTCTTGCGGACAGACCGCAGGTGTTCTGCAAAGCGGACGCCCAGTTTACGTTTGGTCTCTCCAATGTAGAGGAGACCACATTGGGAGCAGCGAATGCAGTAGACTAAGCTGGGGGAAATGCAAGTGAAATGCTGCTTCACTTGAAAGGAGTGTTTGGGCCCTTGGACGGTGAGCAGAGAGGAAGTGAAGGGGCAGGTGTTGCATCTTTTGTGTGGGCATGGGGTGGTGCCACAGGAGAGGGTTGAGGAGTAGGGGGTGATGGAGGAGTGGACCAGGGTGTCCCAGAGGGAGCGATCCCTACGGAATTCCGATGGAGGGTGAAGGGAAGATGGGTTTGGTGGTGGCATCATGCTAGAGTTGACGGATATGGCGGAGGATGATCCTTTGAATGCGGAGGCTGGTGGGGTGATAAGTGAGGACAAGGGGGACCCTATCATGTTTCTGGGAGGGAGGAGAAGGCGTGAGGGCGGATGCGAGGGAGATGGGCCAGACACGGTTGAGGGCCCTGTCAACGACCGTGGGTGGAAAACCTCGGTTAAGGAAGAAGGAGGACATGTCAGAGGAACTGTTTTTGAAGGTAGCATCATCGGAACAGATGCGACAGAGGCGAAGGAACTGAGAGAATGGGATGGAGTCCTTACAGGAAGCGGGGTGTGAGGAGCTGTAGTCGAGGTAGCTGTGGGAGTCGGTGGGTTTCTAATGGATATTGCTGGACAGTCTATCACCAGAGATTGAGACAGAGAGGTCAAGGAAGGGAAGGGAAGTGTCAGAGATGGACCACGTGAAAATGATGGAGGGGTGGAGATTGGAAGCAAATTTAATAAATTTTTCCAAGTCCCGACGAGAGCATGAAGCGGCACCGAAGTAATCATCGATGTACCGGAGAAAGAGTTGTGGAAGGGTGCCGGAGAAGGAAAGGAACAAGGAATGTTCCACCTACCCCATAAAGAGACTGGCATAGCTGGGGCCCATGCGGGTACCCATAGCCACACCTTTTATTTGGAGGAAGTGAGAGGAGTTGAAGGAGAAATTGTTCAACGTGAGAACAAGTTCAGCCAGACGGAGGAGAGTAGTGGTGGATGGGGATTGTTCGGGCCTCTGTTCGAGGAAGAAGCTAAGGGCCCTCAGACCATCCTGGTGGGGGATGGAGGTGTGGAGGGATTGGACGTCCATGGTGAAGAGGAAGCGGTTGGGGCCAGGGAACTGGAAATTGTTGATGTGACGTAAGGTGTCAGAGGAATCACGGATGTAGGTGGGAAGGGACTGGACAAGGGGAGAGAGAAGGGAGTCAAGATAACAAGAAATGAGTTCTGTGGGGCAGGAGCAAGCTGAGACGATCGGTCTACCAGGGCAGTTCTGTTTGTGGAGTTTGGGTAGGAGATAGAAGCGGGCCGTCCGAGGTTGGGCGACTATCAGATTGGAAGCTGTGGGAGGGAGATCCCCAGAGGAGATGAGGTCAGTGACAGTCCTGGAAACAATGGCTTGATGTTCAGTGGTGGGGTCATGGTCCAGGGAGAGGTAGGAGGAAGTGTCTGCGAGTTGACGCTCAGCCTCCGCGAGGTAGAGGTCAGTGCGCCAGACAACAACAGCACCACCCTTGTCAGCGGGTTTGATGACAATGTCAGGGTTGGACCTGAGAGAATGGAGTGCAGTAAGTTCAGAGAGAGACAGGTTAGAATGGGTGAGAGGAGCAGAGAAATTGAGACGACTAACGTCGCGCCGACAGTTCTCAATGAAAAGATCAAGAGAAGGTAAGAATCCAGAGGGAGGGGTCCAGGTGGAGGGAGAATATTGGAGATGGGTAAAAGGATCCGTTGAACTGGGAGAGGACTCCTGCCCAAAGAAGTGAGCCCGGAGACGAAGACGGCGGAAGAAGAGTTCAGCATCATGCCGAGCCCGAAATTCACTGAGGTGAGGGCGTAAGGGTATGAAACTAAGTCCTTTGCTGAGCACTGAACGTTCAGCATCGGAGAGGGGAAGGTCAGGGGGTATAGTGAATACACGGCTGGGGCTGGGATTGGAAGAAAGGGTGGGGACGGAGGGACAGGCTGGGGTGGAGGGTCCTAGATGGATGCTGGTGTCGATGAGTTGTTGGAGCTTGCGTTCCTTAGCACTTGAGAGAAAGAGAAAAAGTTTCTTGTTGAGGCGTCGGATGAGCTGAAGGATAAAATGAAACTGGGGGCACGCGCAGCTTTGAAAAAGGGTACGGCGGTGCTGCTGCAGGGAGAGGTTGAGTGTGTTCATATGGCGGCGCATGGCACTGAGTGTGGATTTCAGGATGTGACGGCCATATCTCCTTTCTCAGTGACTGTCTCCATCTCCGACTCACCCCACATGGATTTCAACTGAAATTCCACCCCTCGTTTCGAACCCACCCAGGATTACAGGTATCTCCGGGACATAAAACGGATCTCTGACTGCTGTTCCCATCGCATCCTGAAATCCACACTCAGTGCCATGCGCCGCCATATGAACACACTCGACCTCTCCCTCCAGCAGCACCGCCGTACCCTTTTTCAAAGCTGCGCGTGCCCCCAGTTTCATTTTATTCTTCGGCTCATCCGACGCCTCAACAAGAAACTTTTTCTCTTTCTCTCAAGTGCTAAGGAACGCAAGCTCCAACAACTCATCGACACCAACACCCATCTAGGACCCTCCACCCCTGCCTGTCCCTCTGTCCCCACCCTTTCTTCCAATCCCAGGCCCAGCCGTGTATTCACTATACCCCCTGACCTTCCCCTCTCCGATGCTGAACGTTCAGTGCTCAGCAAAGGACTTAGTTTCACACCCTTACGCCCTCACCTCAGTGAATTTCGGGCTCGGCATGATGCTGAACTCTTCTTCCGCCGTCTTCGTCTCCGGGCTCACTTCTTTGGGCAGGAGTCCTCCCCCAGTTCAACGGATCCTTTTACCCATCTCCAATATTCTCCCTCCACCTGGACCCCTCCCTCTGGATTCTTACCTTCTCTTGATCTTTCCATTGAGAACTGTTGGCGCGACATTAGTCGTCTCAATTTCTCTGCTCCTCTCACCCATTCTAACCTGTCTCTCTCTGAACTTACTGCACTCCATTCTCTCAGGTCCAACCCTGACATTGTCATCAAACCCGCTGACAAGGGTGGTGCTGTTGTTGTCTGGCGCACTGACCTCTACCTCGCGGAGGCTGAGCGTCAACTCGCAGACACGTCCTCCTACCTCTCCCTGGACCATGACCCCACCACTGAACATCAAGCCATTGTTTCCAGGACTGTCACTGACCTCATCTCATCTGGGGATCTCCCACCCACTGCTTCCAACCTGATAGTCGCCCAACCTCGGACGGCCCGCTTCTATCTCCTACCCAAAATCCACAAACAGAACTGCCCCGGTAGACCGATCGTCTCAGCTTGCTCCTGCCCCACAGAACTCATTTCTCGTTATCTTGACGCCCTTCTCTCTCCCCTTGTCCAGTCCCTTCCCACCTACATCCGTGATTCCTCTGACACCTTACGTCACATCAACAATTTCCAGTTCCCTGGCCCCAACCGCTTCATCTTCACCATGGACATCCAATCACTCTACACCTCCATCCCCCACCAGGATGGTCTGAGGGCCCTTAGCTTCTTCCTCGAACAGAGGCCCGAACAATCCCCATCCACCACTACTCTCCTCCGTCTGGCTGAACTTGTTCTCACGCTGAACAATTTCTCCTTCAACTCCTCTCACTTCCTCCAAATAAAATGTGTGGCTATGGGTACCCGCATGGGCCCCAGCTATGCCTGTCTCTTTATGGGGTATGTGGAACATTCCTTGTTCCAGTCCTACTCCGGCCCCCTTCCACAACTCTTTCTCCGGTACATCGATGGTTACTTCGGTGACGCTTCATGTTCTCGTCCGGACTTGGAAAAATTTATTAATTTTGCTTCCAATCTCCACCCCTCCATCATTTTCACGTGGTCCATCTCTGACACTTCCCTTCCCTTTCTTGACCTCTCTGTCTCAATCTCTGGTGATAGACTGTCCACCAATATCCATTACAAACCCACCGACTCCCACAGCTACCTCGACTTCAGCTCCTCACACCCCGCTTCCTGTAAGGACTCCATCCCATTCTCCCAGTTCCTTCGCCTCCGTCGCATCTGTTCCGATGATGCTACCTTCAAAAACAGTTCCTCTGACATGTCCTCCTTCTTCCTTAACTGAGGTTTTCCACCCACGGTCGTTGACAGGGCCCTCAACCGTGTCCGGCCCATCTCCCGCGCATCCGCCCTCACGCCTTCTCCTCCCTCCCAGAAACATGATAGGGTCCCCCTTGTCCTCACTTATCACCCCACCAGCCTCCGCTTTCAAAGGATCATCCTCTGCCATTTCCGTCAACTCCAGCATGATGCCACCACCAAACACATCTTCCCTTCACCCCCCCTATCGGCATTCCGTAGGGATCGCTCCCTCTGGGACACCCTGGTCCACTCCTCCATCACCCCCTACTCCTCAACCCCCTCCTATGGCACCACCCCATACCCACGCAAAAGATGCAACACCTGCCCCTTCACTTCCTCTCTCCTCACCGTCCAAGGGCCCAAACACTCCTTTCAAGTGAGGCAGCATTTCACTTGCATTTCCCCCAACTTAGTCTACTGCATTCGTTGCTGCCAATGTGGTCTCCTCTACATTGGAGAGACCAAACGTAAACTGGGCGACCGCTTTGCAGAACACCTGCGGTCTGTCCGCAAGAATGACCCAAACCTCCCTGTCGCTTGCCATTTTAACACTCCACCCTGCTCTCTTGCCCACATGTCTGTCCTTGGCTTGCTGCATTGTTCCAGTGAAGCCCAACGCAAACTGGAGGAACAACACCTCATCTTCCGACTAGGCACCTTACAGCTTTCCGGACTGAATATTGAATTCAAAAACTTTATGTCGTGAGCTCCCTCCCCCATCCCCACCCCCTTTCTGTTTCCCCCTTCCTTTTTTTTCCAATAAATTATAAAGATTTTCCTTCTCCCACCTATTTCCAATATATAAAAAACACCCCCACTAGAGCTGTACCTTGAGTGCCCTACCATCCATTCTTAATTAGCACATTGGTTTAGATAATATCACCAACTTTAACTTTAACACCTATGTGTTCTTTTGTACCATTTTCACTGACATCTTTTGATGATCTGCTTCTATCACTGCTTGTTTTTCCCTGCAACCACACCAACCCCTCCACCTCTCTCTCTCTCTCTCTCTCTCTCTCCGCCCCCCACACACACACCTTAAACCAGCTTATATTTCAACTCTTTCTTGGACTCGAACTCAAGTTCTGTCGAAGGGTCATGAGGACTCGAAACGTCAACTCTTTTCTTCTCCGCCGATGCTGCCAGACCTGCTGAGTTTTTCCAGGTAATTCTGTTTTTGCAGAGGCAGATTGAGCCTGGGAGAGTTAGATAGATACAGGAGAGAAGCAGAGAGAGTTGGGTGAGAGGTAGATAGAATCGGCGGAGAGGCAGATAAATTCTGGGGATAGGCAGATAGAGTCGGTGAGAGGCAGGTAGATTCTGTTGATAGACAGTTCGAGTGAGAGAGAGGCAGATAGTGTCAGGATCGAGGCAGACAGAGTCAAGGTTGAAGCAGATAGAGTGGGAGATGGGCAGATTGAGTCAGAGGAGGGGCAGATAAAGTCAGGGGAGAGGCAGATACATTCAGCAGAGAAGCAGATAGATCAGAGGAGGGTCAGATAGAGTTGGGTGAGAGGCAGATAGAGTCAGGATTGAGGCAGATAGAGTTGGTGAGAGGCAGATGTAGTCAGGAGAGAGGCAGATAGAGTCTGGGGAGAGGCAGATGGTGTCCAGGGAGAGGCAGTTAGAGCAGGGAGAGGCAGATAGATTCGGGGGAGAGGCAGTTCGAGTGACGGCAGAGGCAGATAGAGACGGGGGAGAGGCTGATTGAGTCGTGGAAGAGGCAGATAGAGTCAAGAGAGAGGCAGATAGAGTCAGGAGAGACGCAGATATAATTGGTGAGAGCCAGATAGGGTCGGGTGAGATGCGGATAGAGACACGAGAGAGGCAGATAGAGTCAGAGGAGGGGCAGATATAGGCAGATAGAGTTGGGATGAGGCAGATAGTGTCAGTGGAGTGGCAGATAAATTCCAGAGGAGTAGCAGATAGAGTCGGGAGAGAGGCAGATAGATTCAGGGGAGAGGCAGATAGAGTCTGCGGAGAGGCATAAAGAGTCGGGAGAGAGGCATAAAGAGTCGGGAGAGAGGCCAATAGAGTCAGGGGACAGGCAGATAGAGTCGGGGGAGAGGCAGATAGAGTCAGGGGAGAGACAGATAGAGTCGGGAGAGAGGCAGAGGGAGTCAGGGGAGGGGCAGAGGGAGTCAGGGGAGGGGCAGGTAGAGTCGGGGGTGAGGCAGATAGAGTCGGGGCAGAGGCAGAAAGAGTCAGGGGAGAGGCAGATAGAGTGAGGGAGGAGAGAGGCAGATAGAGTCAGGGGTGAAGCAGATCGAGTGGGAGATGGGCAGAGAGTGTCAGGGGAGAGGCAGATAGAGTCAGGGGAGAGGCAGATAGAGTCAGGGGAGAGGCAGATAGAGTCGGTGAGAGGCAGATAGTGTCACGTGTGAGGCATATATAGTCAGGAGAGAGGCAGATAGAGTCAGGGGTGAAGCAGATTGAGTGGGAGATGGGCAGAGAGTGTCAGGGGAGAGGCAGATAGAGTCAGGGGAGAGGCAGATTGAGTCGGCTGAGAGGCAGATGGAGTCAGGAGAGAGGCAGATATAATCGGTGAGAGGCAGATAGGGTCGGGTGAGATGTAGATAAAGACACGAGAGAGGCAGATAGAGTCGTAGGAGGGGCAGATATAGGCAGATAGAGTCAGAGGAGGGGCAGATATAGGCAGATAGAGTCGGGGATGAGGCAGATAGTGTCATTGGAGTGGCAGATAAATTCCAGAGGAGTAGCAGATAGAGTCGGGAGAGAGGCAGATAGATTCAGGGGAGAGGCAGATAGAGTTGGGGGAGAGGCGGATAGAGTCAGCTGAGAGGCAGAAAGAGTCAGGGGAGAGGCAGGTAGAGTGAGGGAGGAGGCAGATAGCGTGAGAGGGAGGGCAGATAGTGTCAGGAGAGAGCAGATAAACTCAGGACAGAGGCAGATAGAATCAGCGGTCAGGCAGATTTCGTCAGGGGAGAGGCAGTAAAAGTTCAGGGGAGAGGCAGATAGATTCGGAGAAGAGGCAGAGAGAGTCAGGGGAGAGGCAGATAGAGTAAGGAGAGAGGCAGATGGAGTTAGGGGAGAGGCAGATAGAGTCGGGGGAGAGGCAGATAGAGTAAGGAGAGAGGCAGATGGAGTCAGGGGAGAGGCGGATAGAGTCCAGAGAGAGGCAGATAGAGTCGGGGGAGAGGCGGATAGACTCAGCTGAGAGGCAGATAGTGTCACGTATGAGGCATATATAGTCAGGAGAGAGGCAGGTAGAGTCAGGGGTGAAGCAATCGAGTGGGAGATGGGCAGAGAGTGTCAGGGGAGAGGCAGATAGAGACTGCGGAGAGACATAAAGAGTCGGGAGAGAGGCAGATAGATTCAGGGGAGAGGCAGGTAGAGTGAGGGAGGAGGCAGATAGCGTGAGAGGGAGGGCAGATAGTGTCAGGAGAGAGCAGATAAACTCAGGAGAGAGGCAGATAGAATCAGCGGTCAGGCAGATTTCGTCAGGGGTGTGGCAGTAAAAGTCCAGGGGAGAGGCAGATAGAGTCAGGGGAGAGGCAGATAGATTTGGAGAAGAGGCAGATAGAGTCGGGGGAAGAGCAGATAGAGTCGGGGGAGAGGCAGATAGATTCGGAGAAGATGCAGATAGAGTAAGGGGACAGGCAGATACATTCAGCAGAGAGGCAGTTAGAATCAGGGTAGAGGCACATAGAGTTGGATGAGAAGCAGATAGAGTCGGGGGAGAGGCAGATGGAGTCAGTGGAGAGGCAGATGGAGTCAGTGGAGAGGCAGATAGTGTCCTGGGAGAGGCATATAGAGTAACGAGAGAGACAGATAGAGTTGGGAGAGAGACAGATAGAGTCGGGGGAGAGGCAGATATAGTCAGGAGTGTGGCAGATAGAATTGGGAGAGAGGCTGATATATTGGGGGACAGGCAGATAGAGTCCGGGGAGATGCAGATAGATTCTGGGGATAGGCAGTTAGAGTGAGGAGAGAGGCAGATAGAGTCAGGGGAGAGCCAGATAGAGTCGGTGTGAGGCAGATCTTGTCACGTGTGAGGCATATATAGTCAGGAGAGAGGCAGATAGAGTCAGGGGTGAAGCAGATCGAGTGGGAGATGGGCAGATAGAGTCAGGTGAGAGGCAGATAGAGTCAGGGGGCAGGCAGATCGAGTGAGGGGCGAGGCAGGTAAAGTCGGGAGAGGAGCAGATAGAGTCAGGAAAGAGGCAGGTAGAGTCTGGGGAGGGGCAGATGGAGTCATTGTAGAAGCAGATAGAGTCTGGGCAGAGGCAGATAGTGTCGGAGAGTGTTAGATAGAGTCACGTGAGAGGAAGATAGAGTCAGGAGAGACGCAGATAGAGTCAGGGGTAGAGGCAGAGAGAGTCAGGAGAGATCCAGATACAGTCAGGTGTGTAGCAGATAGAGTCGGCAAAGAGGCAGATAGAGTCAGGTGAGAAGCAGATAGAGTCGGGTGAGAGGCAGATAGAGTCGGGTGAGAGGCAGAGAGAGTCAGGCGAGATCCAGATACAGTCAGGTGTGTAGCAGATAGAGTCAGGAGAGAGGCAGATAAAGTCGTGATGGTGGAAGATAGTGTGCGGGGAGAGGCAGAGAGAGACGTGGGAGAGGCAGGTATAGTATGGGGAGAGGAAGATAGTGTCGATGGAGAGGCATATAGAGTAAGGAGTGAGGCAGATAGTGTCGGGGAGAGGCAGATAGAGTCAGTGGAGAGGCAGATTGAGACCGGGGAGAGGAGCGGGGAGAGACACTATCTGCCTTCCCCCGAATCTACCTGCCTCTTCCCCGACTCTATCTGACTCTCTACCGACACTATCTAACATTCTCTCCTGACACTATCTGCCTCTCCCCATACACTATCTGTCTCACACCCGATTCTTATTTGCTCTCTCCCGATTCTATCAGCAGATCGAGTTTGGGGAGAGGCCGATAGAGCCGGAGAGAGGCAGATACATTCACATGAGAGGCAGATAGATTCAGGAGAGAGGCAGATAGAGTCAGGGATGAAGCAGATAGGGTCAGGAGAGAGGGAAATAGATTCAGGAAAGAGGTGGATAGCGTCGGGATTGAGGCAGATAGGGTCGTGAGAGAGGCAACTAGAGTTCAGGGAGAGGCAGTAAGGAGGGAGAGAGGCAGATAGAGTCAGGGGGCAAGGCAGAGAGAGTCGGAGGAGGCAGGTAGAGTGAGGGGAGAGGAAGATAGAGTTAGCAGAGAGGCAGATAGAGTCAGAGGAGGTGCAGATATACTCAGTGAAGAGGCAGATAGAGTTGGGGGAGAGGCAGATAGAGTCAGAGGAGAAGCAGATTGAGTCCGGGAAGAGGCCGATGGAGTCTGGGGAGAGGCAGATAGAGTCGGGTAAGAGGCAGATAGAGTCAGGAGAGAGGCAGATAGGATCAGCTGAATGGCAGATATAGTCAGGTGAGATGCAGATAGAGTCAGGGGAGAGGAAGATAGAGACAGGAGAGAGGCAGACAGAGTCGCGAAAGAGGCAGATAGAGTCAAGGGAGAGGCAGATAGAGTCAATGGAGAGGCATTTAGAGTCAGGAGTGAGGCAGATAGTGTCGGGGAGGGGCAGATATGGTCAGTTGCGAGGCAGATTGAGTCAGGGGAGAAGTATGCAGATTCCATGGTGAGAGACAGATAGAGTCAGGTGAAAGGCAGTTCGAGACCGGGGAGAGGCGATAGCGTCTGAGGAGGGGCAGATGGAGTCGGTGGAGTGGTATGTATTTCAGGGGAGATGCAGATAGAGTTCGAGAGAGGCAGATAGAGTCGGGTGAGAAGCAGATAAATTCTGGGGAAAGACACATCAAGACAGCGGAGAGGCAGATAGAGTCGGGGGAGAAGCAGATTGAGTCAGGAGCTCGGCGGACATATTCAGGAGAGGGGCAGCTAGAGTCAGGGGAGAGGCAGATAGAGTAAGGAGCGAGGCAGATAGAGTCAGGGACGAGGCAGATAAAGTCAGTGAGAGGCAGATAGAGTCAGAGGAGAGCGAGGTAGATTCCGGAGAGAGAGGCAGATAGAGTCAGTGCTGAGTGAGATCGAGTCTGGGGAGAGGCCGATAGATTAATGTCTGTGGCAGAGAGCGCTAGGGAGAGGCAGGTGGAGTTAGTGGAGTAGCAGATAGAGTCAGGAGAGAGACAGATAGATTCAGCAGAGAGACAGATAGATTCGGAGAGATGCAGTTAGAGTTGGTTAAGAGGCAGATAGATTCAGGAGAGAGGCAGATAGTTTCGGAGAGATGCAGTTAGAGTCGGTTAAGAGGCAGATAGAGTCAGGGGAGAGGCAGATAGAGTCAGGGGAGAGGCAGATAGAGTCAGGGGAGAGGCAGATAGAGTCAGGAGAGAGGCAGATAGAGTCAGGAGAGAGGCAGATAGAGTCAGGGGAGAGGCTGATCGAGTGGGTGGAGAAGCAGATAGAGTCGGTGTGAGGCAGATAGAGTCAGGGGAGAGGTGGATAGAGTTAGGGGGGAGGCAGATAGAGTCGGGAGAGAGGCAGATATAGTCGGCAGAGAGGCAGATGATGTCGAGGGAGAGGTAGATAGAGTCAGGGGAGAGGAAGTTCGTGTCAGGGCAGTGGCAGATAGATTCAGTGGAGGGGCAGATAGCGTTGGGGGAGAGGCAATAGAGTGAGGGGAGGGGCAGATAGAGATGGAGGAGGGGGAGATACATTCAGGAGAAAGGCAGATAAACTCAGGAGAGATATAATCTCCCCTGACTCTATCAGCCTCTCCATTGCCTCTATCTGCTTCTCCCCAGACTGTATCTGCCTCTCCCCTGGACTTTAACTGTGTCTCCCCAGACTCTATCTGCCTCTCTCCTTTCTGTATCTGCCACTCCCCTGACTATATCTGCCCCTCCTCGAGTCAGGGGAGAGGCAGATAGTGACAGGGGACAGGCAGATAGAGTCCTTGGAGAGGCAGACAGAATCGGGGAGGGAGGCAAATGGAATCAGGAGAGGCAGATAGAGTCGGGGGAGAGGCAATAGAGTGAGGGGAGGGGCAGATAGATACGGAGGAGGTGCAGATACATTCAGCAGAAAGGCAGATAGATTCAGGAGAGATATAGTGTCCCCTGACTCTATCAGCCTCTCAAATGTCTCTATCTGCCTCTGCCCTGGATTTTAACTGCCTCTCCCCAGACTCTATCTGCCTCTCCCCTGACACAATCTGCCTCTCCCCCGACTCTATCTGCCACTCCCATGACTATACCTGCCCCACCCCTGACTTTATCTCCCTCTCTCCTGACTCTATCTGCCTCCCTCCCGACTCTATCTGCCTCTCCACTGACTCTATCTCCCTCTCCCCTGTTCTATCTGCCTGTCCCCGACTCTATATTCCTCTCCCCTGACTCTATCTGGACCTCCCCTGACACTAACTGCCTCTCCGCTGATTCTATCTGCTTCTCTGCTTTCTGTATCTGCCTCTCCCCTGACTATATCTGCCCTCCTCTGAATCTATCTGCCTCTCACCTTAGTCTGCCTCACCCCTCACTCTATCTTCCTCTCCCATGACTCTACCTACCTCTCCCAGCAATCTATCTCCCTACGTCCTGACACTATCTGCCTTCCCCCGAATCTACCTGACTCTTCCCCGACTCTATCTGACTCTCTACCGACACTATCTAACATTCTCCCCTGACTCTATCTGCCTCTCCCCGTACACTATCTGTCTCACACCCGATTCTATTTGCTCTCTCCCGATTCTGTCTGCAGATCGAGTTTGGGGAGAGGCCGATAGATCCGGAGAGAGGCAGATACATTCGCATCAGAGGCAGATAGATTCAGGAGAGAGGCAGATAGAGTCAGGGATGAAGCAGATCGGGTCAGGAGAGAGGGAAATAGATTCAGGAAAGAGGTGGATAGCGTCGGGATTGAGGCAGATAGAGTCGTGAGAGAGGCATCTAGAGTTCAGGGAGAGGCAGAGAGAGTAAGGAGGGAGAGAGGCAGATAGAGTCAGGGGGTGAGGCAGAGAGAGTCATGGAGGAGGCAGGTAGAGTGAGGGGAGAGGAAGATAGAGTTAGCAGAGAGGCAGATAGAGTCAGAGGAGGTGCAGATATACTCAGTGGAGAGGCAGATAGAGTTGGGGGAGAGGCAGATAGAGTCAGGAGAGAGGCAGATAGGATCAGCTGAATGGCAGATATAGTCAGGTGAAAGGAAGATAGAGACAGGAGAGAGGCAGACAGAGTCGCGAAAGAGGCAGATAGATTCAAGGGATAGGCAGATAGAGTCTGGAGAGAGGCAGATTGGGTCTGGGGAGAAGCAGATAGAGTCAGGGGAGAGGGAGATAGAGTCAGTGGATAGGCAGATAGAGTCGGGAGAGAGGTAGATAGAGTCAGAGAGAGGTAGATAGAGTCGCACCAGATGCATATAGAGTCAGGAGTGAGTCAGATAGATTCAGAGGTGAAGCAAATATAGTCGGGACAGAGGCAGATAGATTCTGTGGAGAGGCAGATAGAGTCAGCGGAGAGGCAGATAGAGTCGGGTGAGAGACAGATAGAGTCAGGTGAGAGGCAGAGAGTGTCAGGCAGAGATAGATAGAGTCGGGTGAGAGGCAGAGAGAGTCAGGAGAGATCCAGATACAGTCAGGTGTGTAGCAGATAGAGTCGGGTGAGAGGCAGATAGATTCTCGGGAAAGACAGATCGAGTCAGGGGAGAGGCAGATTGAGTCAGGGGAGAGGCACATAGTGTCAGAGGTGAGGGAGATTGAGTCAGGAGACAGGCAGATAGATTCAGAGGAGAGGCAGATAGAGTCAGGGGAGATTCGGATGTTTTCGGGGATAGGCAGTTAGTGTCGGGGGCGACGCAGATACAGTAAGGAGAGAGGCTTATAGTGTCGGGGGAGTGGCAGATAGTGTCAATTTGGAGGCAGATAGATTCAGTGGAGAGGCACATAAAATTCAGGGGAGAGGCAGATGGAGTCCAGGGAGATGCAGGTTGAATCAGTGGGGAGGCAGATTGAGTCAGTGGAGAGGCAGATAGTGTCAGGAGAGATGCAGAGAGAATACGGGGAGAGGCAGATAGAGTCGGGGGAGATGCATATACAGGAAGGAGGGAGGCAGATATAGTCAGGGGAGAGGCTGATACTGTCAGGGGTGAGGCAGATATAGTCGGGAGAGAGGCAGTTCGGGTGCAGGGAGAAGCAGATAGAGTCAGTGGAAAGGTAGGTAGATTCCGGGTAGAGAGGCAGATCGAGTCAGTGGAGATGCAGATTGAGTCAGGGGAGAGGCAGATAGAGTCAGGAGTGAGGCAGATAGAGTCAGGAGTGAGGCAGATAATGTCGGGGCGAGGCAGATAGAGTCAGTGGAGATGCAGATTGAGTCAGGGGAGAGGCAGATAGAGTCAAGGATAGGCAGATAGAGTCAGGTCATTAACAGATAGAGTCAGGAGAGAGAGGCATTTAGGGTCGGGAGAGGCAGATAGAGTCAGGTGAGAGGCA